>VZRR01011198.1:0-17469 GCA_013398015.1 Oreocharis arfaki | reverse complement strand
ACGCCTGGAGGAGGGGGTCTCCTCGCCCGCCCCGAGGATGTCGCACAGAGTGTGCCCTCGCCCGCACGGAGGATGTCGCACAGGGGGTCCCCTCGCTCGCACAGAGGATGTCGCACAGAGTGTCCCCTCGCTCGCACAGAGGATGTCTCACAGGGGTCCCCCACCCGCACGGAGAGTCCGGCGCGGAGGGTCCGGCGCGGGCGCAGCGGTTCCGCGGGCCACAGCGCTCTCTGCCGCCCGCCCGCCGCACCTGCACCCGCCCCCCGCACCCGCCCCGCAGCGCCCGGCGGGGCAGCGGGGAGCGGGCGGGGAGCGGGCAACGGGCAAAGCGGGAGGGGAAGGGGCAAAGCGGGGTGGGCTCTGTAAAGAGCTAGCGGCAAATCCAGGAGCGATACTCACAGGAAAGAGAGAATCTGGGAGCTGGGGCTCGTGGCGTTATAAGGAGTAGCAGAACTGCAACCACGCCGACTTCAGCCAAGAGGATCTTGATGATAAAAGGAAAAAAAAAACAAACCCAGAAGAACTACAATTTAATTTAGAGATGACGAAAAAACCTGTTATTCTTACCCCAAATTTCTAGTTTTGGTAATGTAACCGTTCCCCACAGTCCCAAAAAAGCAAGGCCATTATTTTTAAATGGAAAACATTCACACGAAATGCAGAGAGGCGGTTTTGCATTGGCGGGGGAAAAAAGAACAAAACAAATAACCTCAGTTTTCCACTATGAACCTTTCTGGGTTGATATTTCCTCATGTGTCATCCCATCATTTTAGCCAAACTCTTGGCTCAGTATGACCCAGAATATAAATTCCCTTCTCCACCAAATATTCTCCTGCTTGGAAACCAGCCCAAGCCCACCCCCAAGGGTGCAGTGGGCCCACAAGCCCAGAACCAAGACATGAGATGTCATCCTCCAGTCCCAGCACCTGCCCTGTGCCCTGAGGCATGGGTGACACTGCTGCTTGCAGGGGTTTGGGGGCTATTCCTGCTCTGTCCCCCTCCCCATCAGGCTGCCCATACTGTGCAGCCCCCAGGGCTGCAGCACAGCCTGGCAGAGCTTTGCTGGCATGTGCAGCAGTGCCACGTTTCCCTTGTCACACGTGTCCCCGTGGCTCTGCCACTCATCTCTCTTCCAGAAGGCAGGGGCCCTTGCAGCCTGCAAAGCCCCAAAACTCCCACTGAGCACAAGAAAACCCCCTGCCTAAGAAAATAAATGTGTTCTGCACTCTCTTTGAGCTCCCTACAGCAAAGCAAAGATGGGCACAGTTGGCTCCCACCATGGCTTTGTTCCTTAAAAACTTGTCATTTCACTCAAACCCCTCCTGGCACATCTGGCTGTCATTAGATAGAGGGAGAGACACTCTGCGTCTCACTCCTGCTCACAGCACTGCCAGCACTGCACCTTTGAATTGCACTTGTCATCCCAGACATCCACAGCCCAAATGGGAATCATGCTGCTCCCGCAGTGGGGGCGCTTGGGAATGCTGTCCCCAGGAGGGTGCAGTGCTCAGGGCACCAAAGCACCCGCACCAGCTGCCCCCTGACAGCACCAAATACAACAGAAAGAGAGGCAGGCAGGAGGCAGCGGCTGCAGGCCCTGGCAGCTTAGCGCTCAGCCTCAGCAAGGGTGGTGACGTGGGCAGTGACAGCGACCCAGACAAGCCTCTCCATTGGCAGATGTCAGAGGCACAGTCTGGCCTGCCTTAGCTGAGTTTGGGCATCTCGTGGGGAAAGAGTCTCTGGGCACAGAGTGGGCAGTGTTGGCAGACACCCACTGGGGACTGGTTACCTGAAGGGAGTTATAGAGGCTGAATCCAAAAGGCAATGAAAAAAGGGACAGGTCAGAGGCGAAGCTGGGACAATCCCTTGATTTGGAGCCACCTCAGGAGCTGACATTAAAGAAGTGCTGAGGACCTGAGAAAAGGCTCTGGCAAGGCAGCCACAGGGTCTGCCTTGTGAAACAGCAAACACTGTCCCAGGACAAGCTGACCTCTGCTCCCCCTCACTGCATCCCACCAGGTGAAGCTTTCTCCTCATCCCCAAACAGACTGTCTGAGCTATCAGAGAAGAAGTCCTCCAGTTCCTCCTGCCTCATCTTGGACTCCAGAGCAGTGATGCGCTGCTTGAGCTTCATCTGGGCATCGTTGTACTCAGTCAGGAGCCGGCCAAAGCGGGTGTGCAGTGTGTCCAGGTTCGAGGCCACCCTGTCCAGCCTCTCCTCCATGCTCTTCCCCTCTGTGCTTTCCTCTGCAGCTGACTCATCCAGCAGCCCTTCCTTGATTAGGATCTCCCGGCCACGCTCCTCCAAGATCTTTTTGGCATCAGGATACTCTGTGACTGCTTCCATGAGATCTTCCTTCGACAGGCAGAAGAGATCAGAGTAGCCCAAGCTGCGGATGCTGGCCGTGCGCCTATTGCCCATTTTGCTGCCTTTGATGTTGAGGATGCTGATCTCCCCAAAGCAGCCCCCTGCAGTGAGCAAAGCGTACTGTGTCATTCCATCGTCTGCCACCACAGCCAACTTGCCCTCCTTGATGATGTACATCTCCTTCCCGATGTCCCCTTTCCGGCACACGTAATCCCCTGGGCTGAACACCTGAGGGCGAAGCTTCAGCACCAGCTCCACCAGCAGCCCCGCCTCACAATTCTGGAAAATCCTCACCTTCTTCAGCGTCTCCAGGTGGACGTTGATGGCAATCTCTGCCCTCAGCTTATCAGGGAGATTCTTGAGGACCTCCCATTCGTCTACTGCCTTCTTGTTGGTCCACAGGTAGTCGAACCACTTGATGACTTTGGTTTCCAAGTCTTTGCTCACCTTGCGGAACTGCATGTAGTGTTTGATGGCGTCGATTTTGGCCTGGAACTCCGCCCTGGTGGCGTTCATGTTGGATATCATGGATCCCACGTTGCCCACGATGGTGGCAAAGATGAGGACGCCAATGAGGAAATCAAAGATCACAAAGACGTACTCTTCATCTCGCACAGGGGGAGGGGTCTCCCCGATGGTGGTCAGAGTCAATGTAGACCAGTAAAGACAGTAGACGTACTCCCGGGTCAGATACCCGTACTCAGGGTCTGTGACGTTGGGATAGACCCAGCTGTCCTCTCCAAAGCCGATGGCCTTGGAGATGGCGTAATAAATGCAGGCATTCCAGTGGATGATGACCAGGATGTAAAGAACCAAGTTGCCGATGCGGAAGATGTTGGGGTGGCTGGTTCTGGTCTCAGTCCTGTCGAAGAACTCAAACATGCGGGAGAAGCGCAGCAGCCTGTTGAAACGCAGCTCAGGGCAGTGCAATCCCACCGCAAAATAGGCCAGGTCTGTGGGCAGGATGGAGAGGACATCCAGCTTGAACTGGAGCATGTGGGTGTAGTTATCCTGTAACTTCTTCAGGTCCTTCACCAGGAGGCCCTGTTCCAAGAATCCTAAAGAGAAGCAAATCACAGGATTATCTTGGTTTATATTTGACTTTTCTGCAGGTTCTGTCAGCACCTGAGCAGCAGTTTATGGTATGCCATGGATTTGTGGGCATAAATACAGAGGGTCACCCAAATATTACCAGTTCCTGCTCTACTCTGTTATCACTCAAGGTCTTGATCTGGCAAAAGCCACCCAAAGTTATAACTCAGGAATTTAGTCTGTTGCCACGAAGATACAGGGACACAAAGGTTTCCATCCTCCAGATCATGAATTATCGCAGTTCTGACAGAAAACATACAGCCAAGTGCTGCCTTCTGAGAACATTAAATTCTACCATTTTTCCATGCAGACAATTCATTAGTTGAACTGATACAAAATCAGAGATACAGACCTTCAGCTATGCCGGAATACTGATAGCAATGCAGGTAATTTTGTACAATTATTCAAAGGTGAAGTTGAAAGCTGGGATGATTAATCTTTCATATTGAAACTTACTCCGTTTCTCAGATCTTCTAATTAGATTCTTTCTCTGGAGACTGCTTCGGGCTAGTGAATGCCAAGGTAGACAAAACCCTCCTTCTCATGGAACTGTGGATTAGGTCTGTCCCTTGCAGCTCATCTCCACTTTTAAGGGATTAAAGGAAAGCCAGGATGCTTCTCACCTGTGTGCAGGCGGATCACTGTGTCCCCGAGGTAGAGAGCATCTGAGATGTAATCCAACACCAGCCACAGGACAAAATAGGTCTTTTGCAGGTCAGTGAAGCAAGCCCTGGAGGAGGGTCACCAAACAGGGTGTGAGACCACAAATCCCCATGTCTTCTCTCACGATTATAGCTGAATGTAGGCTGATCCTGAGGTGCCCAACTCTGCAACAGAGCTTGGCCACTGGCCGCTCTTCTTCTAGGAATTAAAACGCCCTGCTCTGAAAAATCTGCCCTCCCTCCATGTAGGTAAAGCAGTGTCTTGAAACCACCCCCCAAATGACCCTGAAACCATGGCCCTTTCCAGCTGGGCCAGAGAATGGATGCTCTGCCTCTGCACCACAGAATTCACAGTGATAGTGGAGGGTCCCTTTCCTTTCAGTACCCACCAGAACCATCAGTGTCAGTCTGATCCCGGCTGAGCCACAACAAGCAGGTGATCAGGAGGGTCAGAGGAGGCAGGGACCCTACAACCTCCCAGCTCACCTGGCTACGAGCAGGCACCAGTTGTAGAGGACAGGAACTGCAATCACAGCCAGCCAGTGGTAATACCAGTCCCCCGCAGGGTCCAACACAAAGAACAGCCATTTCCTCCTGGAAGCAGAAAGAAAAGCCAGAGAGCTGGCAGTGTGTGTGGAAAAGAAGGTTGGAAGGAACCGTCTGAGCCACATCCTTCATCCCTCGTGCTGCACTGCCTCGAAGCCAGTCTGTAAGCCAAAACCAATCCCAGCAGTGCTGAATCCCAGCTCTGTTTAAGTTCCTTTATCACTAAAACTGAGCTGAGGGTGCAGCAGAAGAGGAAGCTGTGGGATGGCAAGGCAAAAAGCAGGTGGCCCACATGACACAGCACCCCGTGGCACAGCCAGGAGCAGATGTATGGAAGAGGGCGATCAGAAAAGTCCTCATGACGTGACATTGCTTCTCCCAGATGAGGTAGGGATGGGTGCCAGGCAGATCTGAAGAGAAGAATAACTGCAGCAGGAAGGAAAGTGTGCTGCAGATCAGTGGCAGCACCAGGAGGGGCTGCCCAAGCCCCAGAGCAGTGGCCCTGGGGGCAGCTGGCATGGCAGGGCTGCCATCACTGTGCCTCCTGCAGGCTGCACAGCCCAGGGTCCAGCCTTTGAACTGCTCCCAAGTGTTTGATCCTGCTCCTCTTGGGACTCTGAGATAAGAAGTGTGCGCTCTGGTTGCCAGCTTCGCTGGAGAAGCTGGGGAAGAGGAACTCTGTGGCTGGGCTGATAGGCTTATATCTGCTGCAGCCTGGTAGGGCAAAACACCCTCTCCCTCCTTCTTCCTTCCCTCCCAGCTTTTAAACATGCAGAACTCCCTCCAGTGATAGGAAAGAAACCAACCCACTTGCCAAAAGATTCCCCATTCCCACCCCATCACTTCTGGCAGCTTCAAAGGCAGAACCCCTGCCTGGAAATCTTTCCCTGGAGCACAGGCAGTGCCTGGAGCATGGGGATGGCACTCAGCACAAAGCCAGCCCCAGTCCCTCATGTTCACTCTCTGTGCCCCCCTAGACAAGTGGTGATCCACCCTCCCCATTAAAAGGGCTTCTTTTTAACCAGAAAGTGCAACTTGAACATTTGTGTTTTGAGAAAGGAACTCTGCTCCCTAGGACATATGGCACTGCCACGGGGAAAGCTCTGAAAGCATTATTGAGGTGCTTGTGGGTGCTACAATGGGCTGGACCCGTTGTAGCACCCACAAGCACCTCAATAATGCTCTAATGATGTTGGTAATTTCAGCTTTAAATCACCAGTGCTCCATGGCTGGTGGCCAGAGTCACTGACATTGCACTGACAGTGGGGCCAGGGCTGGGAAACCCTGGGTTAAGCCAGGAAGAGGGAATTATCATCGGGAGCTGTGGAGCAGCAGTTCACATGTGGGATTACCAGACTTGGGGCTCTTCTGTGGAGCTGAGGACCTAGAAAACCCCAGAAGCTCCCTCTGTATCCCCAGAACCCCCTGGCACTGAGCAGCCCTTTCACAGCACACTCCCATCTCCTTCTAATCATGAACAAGCTCCCCTTAAACTCACAGGGCAGAGCAGTTTTTTCTTCCCTTACTAGTAAAGACCCAGATACAAGGCTCAGATTATTTTTCTCCTACAGAAAACAATTATTTCTCAGTGTTTTAATTACCACGTATAATGGTAGGGTCCAGACTCGTCTGTGAGCTTTGCCCTCTAATTAGCCAGCAGAAGAAAAGCCAGGTTATTGCTTCTCACCAGGAGTGTGAGCTGAGGAGATAAAAGCGCTGGATTTGAAAGAGCCTTTGCAGAAAGCTGCTCTTTGCAGAGAGAGTTTTGGGCAGCAAACACACTCCCTTCATCCTGCAATGATAAACGAGTCTGGCAAATCCCACAGGCTTGTGGCTCCTGGGTGGGACATTGGTTGCTGGGTGGAGTCTTGCATCCCTTGGCTTGTGTCCAGCCCCTCATATACACCAGCTGCAGGTGCATACTATTATTATTATTATTATTATTATTATTATTATTATTATTACTATTACTATTACTATTATTACTATTNTATTATTATTATTATTATTATTATTATTATTATTACTATTACTATTATTACTATTATTATTACTGTTATAGACCCAGGGCTATAACAGTAATATAGGGTTGTTGTGGCTCCAAACACAACCCTCATGTAGGACTGCTGAGAAATTGGGGAGGTCTGATGTGTTTCCCACCAGGGCATGGACCAGGAGAGAGAACACCCCATGGCTGAGGGACAGGCCAGGTCTTTGCCACGGGGACAGACCACCAGCTCCTGTGTGTCCTGGCAGAGCCAGGCTGGCTGCCAAGGCAGGGGCTGGAGAGGGCAGGAGGGACCCTTCCCACTGCATCCCACTTCCTTCTTTCCCATCCCCATCAGCCATCCCCACTGGGAGCCCCCGAGCTCCATGCACAGCTGACCCCTAGCCAAGGACAGCCAGGGCCGCAGGAAAGGGACCCTACTTTTTGTTCAGCTTCTCAGCCTCCTCATCCTCGAGTTCATCGCCAGCGCCTGCAGCCACTGTCAGGACTTCAGGGCCTTGAAAACGCTCCAGGAAGGGGTCTGGCCTCTGCTGCTCCTTGGGCAGGCTCTTGTTGGCCCAGTCCCTGAGCACCAGCACCAGCCGGACTATCCTGGACAGGGGAGAGAGGCACGCTCAGGAGTTGTCTACGGAGCAAGGACAAAGCAAAACCTTCAGAGTCACCAGGGGAGCTACAGCTGAGGAGGAAACGCTCGCAGGTCCCTCTCTAGCACTAGAATTTATTTTTTACCCCTTGTAGTGATGATGTGGGAATATATGAGCAAGAGAGACCACCCTGGTGGAGTTCCACAGCTTCTCCCCCAGTTCTGCTGTCATTCCCACAGGAATATGTGGAATCTGTGGGTGACTGAAGCAGAGGGAGGCTGCCTGCAGGGAAAGGAGCCCCTGAGCCCCTGTGGGGGTGAAGGCATCCCCCTACCACTGATGCCTTGGGTTTTCACTTTTATATTTTCAAACCCTGCCCTGCCTGGTGTGTCACTGTGCAGCTCCTTGCAGCTGCTCGCTGCTGCTCTCTCTGGCCAGGCAGGCAGAACAAACCCTCTCCAGGCCTGCTCTCCAAGGACACCCAGCCTGTCCCAGGCCCGAAATGTGTAAACCAACATCTTGGGAAGGGGGGTGAGCCTGGGGAAATGACATCATTAGCTAAAGTTTTAATTGGCGAATTTATGCTGATATGCAGATGAACCAAACCTATAAAAGTGTGAAGAACTCGTGACTCGTCCATCTCAGGGTCCATCTCAGCAGTAGCCTCTGGCTCCCCAGGGTGTGCCTGTGAAGGCCTTTCAAATAAATATCCACCTTTATTCCCTTACTCCTGTCTAGTTTCTGTTTCCAGGTAGCTTTTCAAGGTATCACCACAACCTTCTCCACGGGCACTGGGGCACAAAGAGCAGCATTCCCAGACGCTCATCCCTGCACCCTGTGAATTCCATACAGGAGAAGGGGATCCTGACCCCAGGGAAGGCCCCAGTGTCGAGGCCAGGCATAAAAGGCTCAGGCTCACTCCATGCCAGCGGCACACACAGGTACCTGGCCAAGGCTCCCTGGCCTTGGAAAGCGGGGTCAGCCCTCTGCTCCCTTCCATCCGGGCTGGCTCCTCTCTGCAGCTCTGAGGAGGCGTCGTCCTGGGATGAGCGGGCCCTGCAGCAGGGAGAAGGGGGGATCACATCCACACTGTACCACCATGGCACTGCCACAGCCAGGACAACTGCAGGAAGCCGGCAGCAGAGATTGGGCATCACAGCCCTGCCCACACCAAGCCTCCCCCTCCCCTGCCCCACCACTGCCTCCCCCAAGCAAAGCAAGGGCCAGCCTGACCTCCTGGTGCTGGGCGCTGTCCCCTCGGTGTCACCCTCGGGCTGGTGGTTGGCTGGCGAGCTGTGCAAGCCATTGCTCTTCACTGGCATCCTCAGTGTGAGGAGAGCACGGGCACACACCCTACCCCAGGGACCTGCGAAAAGCACACAGCAGCCCCAAGAAAAGCCATGCAGGACACATCACGTGGTTTGAACACAGAAATCCAGCACAGCGTGGGAAGAGAGGGCCAAATAGCACGGCATGGGCCCACCCCATGTTTGCCACCACCAGCCACGGCTGATGCTGCAGGAGGAGTCCTGCAGGGCATTTTGTTCTCTCCAAGAGATCCCACAGCTGCCTGGGGCCATGAGAGATGCTCTCCTCATCCTTCAGGCTCCTCGTCCATTGCCAGAGGAACATCTCCTTTTCCTTCTCTTTCCTCTCCCTTGCCTTTCCTACTCTTCTTACCTTCAGTTGCCTGGCCTTGCCTGTCCCTCCCCTTCCCATTCCTTGCCTTGTGTAATCCTCCTTTTCCCTGCCTTTGCCTGCCCTGCCTGCCCCTCCCTTGCCTTGCCTGCCTCCTCCTCCTCCTCTGCCTTGCTTTGGCTTGCCTTGCCTGGCCTCTCTGTGCCTTGCCTTGCCTTGTCTTGCCTTTGCTCTTCTACCCCTGCCCTGCCTACCCCACCCCTCCCTTGCCTTACCCACCCCACTGCTGCCTTGCCCTGCCTGCTCCTCCTTTCCACACCTCCCCGGGCCAGCGGTGCCACTGCCGAGAAGCCACCAGCGTCCACTCACGAGCCCGGCGTCCCCCGAAGCCTCAGACGCTGTTCTGCTGCCTCAGGCGGGCCGGCAGGGCCGGATGGAGAGCATCCCTGTCCCAGCAGCGTCCCAGGCTGCTTCAGAGCGCTCCGGCTTTTAAAACACAAAGCCAGGGCAGCGCAAGCGGAGGTGCCGGCGCGGTGGCCGGGCAGCAGCCCGGCGGTGGCAGCGGGGACAGTGCCCACACCCGTGTGTGTGTGTGCGCGTGTCACCGCCCCGCACGCCCGTCCCCTGAGCATCCTCGATGCCCTGAGCAGCGAGGCGCACTCCGGAGGAGCTGACAGCAGCCAGCGTCGTGTCTGGGGATGGAAAGGGAGGAGGAAATGTGTTGCTCGAGGATGCTCTGTTTCCCTTCTTCCCCCCACCCGTCATCTCCTCGGGGGCTGGAGGGACCCCACACAACTCTGGGACAGTGCCCAGCTGGAGATCACAGCCATCCTGAGCAGCTCTGTGTCCAGAATGTCCCTCGGTGAAGGGTCACTGTCCACCCAGGGACAAGCACAGCCAGCACTGCCCCCNNNCCCCCCCCCCCAGATGGGCTCAGGTCCTGCCACACTGGGGGATGCACCTGGATTGCTCTCCAGGCTTCTGCTCCCGCTCCCTTCCCAGCCCTGGGTAAAACGAAGATGGTGATTATTTACCTGCTTTGGCAGCTGTTCCACAGCTCCATACTCCAGATGGAAAACTGGAAAATGTAGACAGATTTTAACACCCTGATATCCCCTTACCTCTTCTCATGCTGGCAGAGCAGGGCACCAAAAGTGCTGCTCTGGAGTCCCATCAAAGAGAGCTGCAGAGTTTGAAGGTGATCATGAAATGCACCTTTCACCAATTTCTGCCCTCTTCTTTTGCTCAGGAAGTCATTCTAATGCCCAGTTGGCAAAAAATCTGCATCCTCAAGGCAATAGGGAAGAGGTCAGTTTTTACCCCCTTCCTCCAGGATCTAACCACTTGCCGTGGCTGAGGCTGGATCCGTCCCTGATGGGCACATGGAGTCCTGCACCTTGTGCAGGGCTGATCTGAAAGCACCAGCGCTGGGAGTCTCTTTTATCTTTGCTATCAAAGGTTTACCTTTTACTTTCCCCTTCAAAGCCTTAAATTCCACTTGCTCTGATCTCACTGAGCACCCAGGCAGCAGGGAGCCCAAAGGAAGAAACAGAATTCCTCAGCCTTGGCTGGGGCTGTGGTTCCTGGGCGAGCACCCAGCAGCACAGGATGTCACCCTGCTCTTGTCCCGACATCACAGAGCCCAGGTGACAGCTCACCAGCAGCAACACACCCCCCTTGCAACTCTCTTTTTGCTCCCTGCCTGCAGCTGCCTCTAAAAGGGACACGGGAGCCCCAAGAGCTGCTCCCTCAAGCACCATCGTGCACAAGATGCCTTATTTGCTGTGCACGTCGTTGTGGCAGTGGCCCTTGGGGACACCCAGCCCTGCCACGAGTGCTGCCCTGGGACAAAGCAGCCAGGAGGAGGAGGCAAGGGAGAGAAAACGGCAATAAAAGCATCCCACTCCAACAGGAACAGCATTAGCCAGAAGCTTTTCTCTTCCCGATCCCTCCTCAGCCAGGGCAGCCAAGGCTGAGACATCCAGCAGCAGGTCACAGTCCTGCTGCCAAGGGAATAAACCTTACCTCTTCCCATCCACTGGGATATCAGCATCAGACTCCAAAGAAAAGAAACATGTCCAGAACGCAGAGAGTTTATTAAAATTTGCATTTTGTACTCAGTGTTTCCTGATTTACACCACAATTTATGCCTTACATAGAAGTCACATTGTATCTTCCACAATCTGGCAGTAATTAGCCTGTGAGAAAGCACCCAGTTTGACCACCTCTCCTCCAAACATCTTCAAGCCACACTTTGAAGGTGGTGTGCCCTCTCAAAGTCATCCCTTCTCACCCTAAAATACAGCTTAAAATAAACCCCAAACACAAGCTTGCTCCAAAACACGTCAACACCTCTCAAAGGAGAGAAACCAGACGCACAATTTACCTAATTTCCTGGCACAATTCACACCCCCTTACACATAACAGTTGTGTAAGGTCCTCTGGTGACCCTGACCTCACATCCCTGAGCCACAAGCCACAGGAGCCACCTGTCCTGCCACAGCACTGCACACCGAGCCCACCACACCTTCCACATCCTGGCTCTTGCCTGCCATGAATCCCAGCGCTCTCCTCAGCTCAGCAATCAGCCACAGGTTCAGACCTGCAATTACTTTGGGACAGTTATTTATTAGTCAGTGTCCAGCTGCCAGATTTACAGTTACAGACACTTGACGCGGTGTCAAGCAGAAAATACCCGAGCACTGATGTCTGTAAATAAGCTGCTGAGACATGTGGATGACATGTAGATCCAGCTATAATTAGCTATAGGTGGCACAGAGAGGTCCTGTAAAGCCTTGCCAAAACCTGCCCCCAGGGCCTGCAGGCACAACTCCAGCAGATGGGATGGAGGAACCACCAAAAACATCTCAAAGTCACCTCAGATTCAGGTGTTACTAAACTCTAGAGAAGGAAACTAGCAAAAAAGCTGTTGAACTGTGCTTGTTTACAGCTAAAGAGCATCTGGGTCAGGAATTTCCCTCACCCACATCCTTGCACCATCACTGAAGTTACAGCTTGGCAGCGAGACCTGGGAGCGACACTGGCCTCTGGGAGCCACTGGGAGCCTAACAAGTATCTATTTTCCCTGACCTGTTTGGTGCTCTCCCTGTTGGTATGAGGTTTTATACCAGGGAGTCACCATGGGGAGGTTTCCCATGTGAATCTCTCTGGGAAAGAACCGAGCCTCTGGATAAGCCCAGATGTCATAAAGGCTCTTGCAGTCACTTTTTGGATCTGAACATCTGCAAACCTGCTGTGGCTTGCAGGGATAGGAGCTCCTGGCCCCTCCAGCTCCATTCCTGGAAGAGGGAAGAGGGGCTGGCACAGGAGACCTGGCAGTATTACCTCCACCAGAAGAAAAGAAAACCCACCAGAAGCTTAGAAACGCTCAGTCACTCTACAGAAGATGAGGAACAGACCACAGCAGTCAGCTGAGAACTTTTATGGGGTCAGAGTTGAGTTCTCCAAGGTGGGATGTGGCCAGAGGACTGGGCCCACCACAGGCTAGGGTTGTAACAGGACCCCACGTCCACAAACACCCAACGCGTTGGGTTTGCATCTCCTCTGGCAGCCTGAGGGCCACTGCACAGGACAGACACCTCCTGTGCCAGCCACCACGTTCTCAGGAGACCTCAGGTCTTCCCAGCAGCTTCTCACACCTTCACCGTCATGCAGGCCTGACTCTTGAGGGCCCACAGTGCAAAAAGCAGTCCTAGTCAAGAAGAAACAGTTTCACTGCTGGCAAGTACTCCTCTCCCTGTCCTCACCCCTCCTGCCAGGGCGAGCAGGAGAGGTCGGGCACAGCCGTCATCTTCTCAGCCAGAGCCACGTGTTGATGAGGCAAGCAGAGATCATCAGGGAGTACACCAGGGCCTCCTTCTGCCTCCAGGCATGGCACTGCTCCTCCAGCACATGGAGCCTCCCCGAGATCCTCGCCAGCTGCAAGGGAAGCAGTGGGGCACTGTCAGCACCTCAGAAGGATGGGACAGCAAGGGATGGAAGGATGGGAGCTGCTGCCCCTTTCAGTCCTCGTTTTCTAAAGCAGCAGCTACCTTTGTGTGGGAGGAGTGGCAGCAGTACCTCAGGTCTGCAGCAGATGCTTCAGGAAAAGGTTCTTCCCATCAAAGAGCACCTGAGCTCCTCTCACTGCCACCAGACAGAGAGGTCTGGCTGTGTCCTGCAGCCCCTCGGGGTAGGAGCTCGATGGATCAACACACATGTAAGTCCTCTCCTGCTTCTCCTTAAGGCAGGACCAGCCTGACAGCACCAGCCTAGCAGGACTGGTGAGCTGACCACCCCCTGCAGCTTTCCCAGGAAACATCTGCAGCCCTTCACCCCCATCTCACCTGCCTTCTCATCACTGCCACCTCCGTCACCCCAGCCTCCTCCAAGGCACTCTCTGCAGCTGGGATGGGCTCCTGGGAGCTGGGAAACGAAAGAAGAGATGCAGGTGGACAAGCACTGCTCGCGGGGTGCCACTGGCTCACTCCCCACAAAGGCAGCACTGCCACAGGGAGCTGAGCCATGCAGGCAGAGTGTGTGTCCCCAGGCTGGCTGCAGCACCAGGAGAAAGCAAACAGCACCTGCAGAGCATCCACTCATCTCTTCTTAACCCCATCATGCACATTTGTACCCCCCCAGCATGCACCCAAAGTGATCAGGACAGACAGCACATGCCATGACAGGTACCAGGGGAAATGCATGCTGGGATTTCTTTAGAGATCCAACAAAGAAAACATATCTACTACGTATTCATTCTCTGTAGTCCCAGGAATTCACTGAGGGCTGGATAAATCATCTTTAGAGCCAGTGAAGTATCACAGGACCAGTGCTGAAATGGAGGGGTGATCCCATTTAGGGGTGATCCCATTTACACCAGCAGGGGAGGAAGCTGCCAGCAGCTGGAGGGAGCTATCGCTTTTTGCTCATGTAGCAAATTTTACCTGCAATTTGAAACATAACCAGCCCAAATGTCCACCACTTTCTTCCCTCCCTGGAAACACAGGGGCCCCCACTGGGATGAGCTGCTGCACTGACAGAGGCAGCACAGACCATTGATCTCCAGGGCAGTCCCTGGAGGCACAGGGTCCACAACACTGAGTCACAAAATAAAACAGATTCATGGTGAGAAAAATAAAAGCTCCTGGTTTAGGATAGGCTAGCCCAAAATTAGCTGTTCTACAACCAAAACTCCCCTGACCACATCAATAACTCACACAGGCACCCACTGATCCCGTAGGGGTTAACAAGCACCTAACCCTTCTCCTTAGAGACCCTGGGGAGGAGAAGGTGTTTATCCCTGTTTGCAACATGATGCTGATCTCACTGAAGACAAGCCAGAAGAGCATGTGGAGATTCACAGGATCTCCATCTGAAACTCCATTTGTGAGATAATACCTCCACAAAAGGTAGCTGCAGTGTAAAACAACAGTCACAACAGACAGAAAATGCAATTTTCCCCAGTAGAGAACCATGGAAAAAGGACACATCCTGCAGCTTTTGACTCAAAATCCCAGTTGATGCAAGTGAACACCCTTCAGAGTGGAGACTAGAAATTACCTTCTGATGACTCATTACCCTTCAAGGGGTCACTGTCAGCCAGATATTCCAGTCTCTGTCTGAGACCAGGCTTTACTAAAATTTCAGGACAAACAAGTCAGCACGGCCTTTCTGTTTATTTTATTGTTGCACAGGGGTACAGAGCTGTCATGTTGAAGGGATGTCTGCATCTGAAGGGATGCAAAGTACTAAGAAGAGGTGTTTGAAGGTGGCTGGTTGCTCTTCAAAGGGAGGCCTAGACCTGGGGAGAGGCCCTGGAGTCATCCCACTGCAGTACAGCAGCTCTGCAGGCTACCATGGCCTGAATGTCCTCCACTGGAGGGAGGAGGGAGAAGGTCTTATGTAGCCACTAACCAGATCTGTTGGTCATTAAGAAATTAAAATGTTTGAAGACAGCCTCAGCCTGCTGTTTTTAAGAGCAGAGACATCGCTTTGCATCATCAGCCAGCTGGAGAGAGAAGGCAGGACGTGCCACCGATGATGGATGCGATGATGGATGCTCACTCTCCTCCCTTTCTGCCTGGAGGCTTTGCTCAAGGAGAAGTATTTAGATGTTCCTCCAGGTGCCCAGCAGCCTTAGAGCAGTGGGGACACCTTAAGGTGGCAAGGATGTCTTCAAACAAACAGAATTTACTGCAGTGGCACAGAAAAGGGTGGTGGAGATGGTTCCTCCAGCACATCTGTAGGAGTTGAGGTCACTGCACACCTGCTCCAGGGAGCACAAAGGCACAGCACACCCTGGCCAGGGGCACTGGCTGTGAGATGGGTGCAGCCAGTTCATGGAAGGGCTAATTAGGAGTGACCAAGACATAGCCAAAGGTGCTGGGAGCCTGCAGGAGAGGCTGTCTCAGGGACAGCACCTGGGTCAGGCTGTCTGCTCTGGATTATGATTCCCTTCACACACCCCTCTCCAACAAGCTATCACAGCATACAGAAAGATTAGTCCTTGCTGAGCAGTGAACCCCCAGCAATGCCACAGCAGCGCCAGGTCCCTCAGGGTGCCCAGGGGACTGGTGTTAAGCTGAGCAGCAGACTCAAGCCTGGCTGGGTTAGTCAGGTGCTCCAAGGCCTGGCACCCTGAGCTGGCAGACAGGACAGGTGAGAAAGAAAGTCCAACGCAGCCATGCAGCACCATCCTGCAGCCCACAGCTGACAGAGCTCGTGCCTGGCTCACACCTCAAGAAGGCACAGGCCAGTCCTGGCAGAGTGACAGACAGCTGGCTCAGGACAAGCCAAAGTCACCTGGATGGCACTGGGTCTCGCAGAGAGTCCTGGACATGGTGGAAGAGCACCTGGCCCAGGAGGTACATGGTCTGGAAGATGTTCTGCATGGAGTAGATCCTGCCTGCCTCCGTGAGGAAGGGGAGTGGGGCACTGAGAGCAGGCAGGGGACACGAGTCCAGCCTGGGAGCACACAGAATCACGCCTGTTACTCCCTGGCCTCACACAGCAGGGCACAGCCTGGCATTAGGCACTGCCCCTCATCCCTTCAGCAGCTCCAAGCAGCTCTGGGCAATGCCACCGGCACCCAGACCCCGATGTCATCAGCTGGGAGAAGCCTCTCCAGCAGCCCCCAGGCTCAGAGGCAGCCCCCTGACTCCAAAGCCAAGCATGGCTGTGTGCCATGCTGCTCTCCTGCCACCCAGGACAGCTCTGGACTTCTAGCGGGACAGTAGTCCCTGCTCCAGGATTAGCTCAGAGACCATTTCCCCACTGAAGAGACTCTAGAGCCCAAGGCCATGGGCAGAGGCCTGGGGAGCAACACAGCTGCCTTCAAAACTGCCCAGCACAAATGTCTCTGACACCAAAGGCCACGTTCCTCTCAAGGATGAGGAGGACTTACCAGGCATTGCATTGCTCTGACCTGAATGCCTGATGCCCCTCTCAGGACACCAACACCAGCGAGCTCCAAAACAGCCCAGTGAGAGGAGATGCTGCTCCCCACCCACCCTGGGTGACGGTGGGCCCATGCTCACCCCTCACGGTGGTGTCCTGGGCTGTGCAAGGCCAGCTGGGCACACTCACTCGGGGTCCTGTCCCGCCGGGACCTGCTGCTGTGATGGCCCTGTGGGAATCAAACACAACCACGTCAGCACAGAGCTGAGCCCAGCCTGGTGCCCTGGGTGGGCTGCAGGGGCCCATCTGCACGGGGAGGGCACTTGATGGGAGCACTACAGGAGCCCCAGTCCGGTGACCTGATGCTGGTGCAGATGGGGAGACATGCTCAGGGCAGACAGAGGGTCCCTAGCATGAGCCTGCTGATCTGAACTCTAGCCAGATCAAAAACCCTAAATCTAACCCATCCTGGATCAGTTCTTGAATTTCAGGGAAGTTAAAGCACTTGAAGAGGCTGAACAGCAGCTCCAGCAGCCAAACCAAGTCTTTGCCTGCCCATGCCTGGAACCTCTCTTTGAAAGAGTTTCACATGAGGTTAAAATCTGCTTTTGGCTCTGACCCCAGCACCCTTTACACTGCAGTGATGAACCAGCTCCGCCTCGTACTTCATCAAGAAGAAAAACAAGTTGAAAAGGGACTTTAAAAGTAGTAGCAGCAGCAGCCTGTGGTGGGAGTGCACCTACCTTAGCCTACCCCTTGCTCACAAAATGCAGCAAGAGATGTGGCTGAATCAACATCCCAGCACGCAGGTGTGCACTGCTTCTGGGACAGAAAGAGATCCCACCATCCCCACCCCCTCACTCCTAGGGCCTTCTGGGAGATGAAGCCTGGCTCGGGGTGATAACAGCCATCTGGAGAACCCCAAAGCTGGGATTGCTCCTGTTCCCCACCCCCAGCTCCCCCGGCCCTGCCCCATATGGTACCAATCGCTTGCGGCGCTGGGCGCTGGCTCTGCTGGCTGAGGGCAGCAAAGGGAGGTCCCCAGAGGGGTCTGGGGACACGTGCACCACGACAGAGGGGATCTTCCTTGGCTGGGTCAACAGGACTGGCCTCAAACTGGTGTCTGATATCTCTACAGAAAGGAGAGAGGGAAGAGTTAACCCGAGCTGAACGGAG
>VZRR01011197.1:43748-61406 GCA_013398015.1 Oreocharis arfaki | reverse complement strand
AGACAAGTTCTGCATTCCTGTCACCTTTCTCTAACAGAGGCTCCTCTGTCCTTCCCAAAATGTTCCAGATGTTTTTTATTCATTCTGTAGGTGGCTCAAATCTCTTTCTGTTCCTACGAGCTCTTGAAATCACTCCTGAGAGGTAGGAAATTACTCAGGGTGTCTTTCGTGCCTCATGGATATTTTCAGTGCATCCCAAAGGAGCTCTGCGGCCCAGCCCAGCTCCATCACTTCCTGCTGCTTGTCCCAAAGCCCTGTTCCTCTGGTAAAGTTAAATATTCCACGTTTGTAGAAATATCTGGTGCAGCAGGTAGGCACCATCTCCAGCCTGGTGATCGTTTTCCCAAATAAATTCTCTGTCCAGGCAATCTGCCCTCCGAGCTGCTTTTCCCCAGGTTCTTTTCCCCCTGCTTCTTTCCCCACTTTCTTCTCCTTCTTTTACGGAGGGACTTTTTGCCTCTTAGTGATGGGCAAGGGCTGATGGAACCCCCGGGATTTTGTGCAGGCAGTAAATGATGCAGAGCTCACAGAGGGGAAATAGGGGAGCTGTTGGAAAATACAAGTTTAATTTTTTAAAAATTTTATAACTTTAGTCAGTTTTCTCAGAATCACAGAATGAACTAAGTTGGAAAAGACCTTTGATATCATCAAGTCCAACCTATGTTCGCCTTTGCCCCGGGGGAAGGGAATTTGAGCTTTTTTCCAGGGTATTGTTTCACCAGGTGAGGCCTGGTAACTTAACATCTCATCAGGCTGGAATCAGCACAGAGGACACACAGGAGATAACGGCGGCCATCAAGGGCCATTAACGAACATCAGCTCCGAACATCAGCTCCAAACATCAGCCCTGGCATGGTCCGACACACCTGGTCTGAGAAAGGAGAGAGAAGAATGATGACCTTATCAGCAGCGGCGGCGAAGAGATCTGTAACCAATGGGAAACCAAATACTAAGACCTGTGTAACTTAGAACCAATGAACACAGAACCAGTGAAGTTCTAGGGGTCTTGACTGTATGAAATTTGTGAAAAATCTGGTAAAATTCATGTGTCATGGAATGATTTTATCTGCACACCTGGGCTATATGAGGATGAAATTATTTCTGTTTCACATCCTGGCCAGAAAGAAAGTAATGCCTTGATTCTCTTAACACTAAAATGTTGTTGGAGGATTTTTTGTTTTTCCTGCAGTTTCTGTGACAAGCTATTGGGAGAAGGAAATGAAAATGGAATTTCTTTGCTTTCCAGGACCGAGAGCAGTTCCAGACACGAGAGGCAACGCTGTCATTTGTGTTTAGCCCTCAGATGGGCTGATGCTTTTTAACTCTTTATTATGATGTCTGCCTGTGCTGGGTTTCACTGGCTTAAACATTTCTGCACAAGGCAAAGAGGGTTTTAGTGGAGCTTTGGAAATAAGCTGTTCTCTCCCAGTGATGGGAAGCGGCAGAAGGGAAAACAGATGAAAAATACAATGAAAATGCCCAGACTGTGCATGCTTGGAATGAACTGGATGATTGTGAGGTCCTTTCCAACCCAGGCCTTTCCATGACATGTCCTGCCATGAACTCTGCTCCAGCGGATGTGAATTTGAAGATCTTTCACAGCTTAGTTTCAGGTGTTTCACTCCTTCCCTGACAGTGAATGATGCCCATAAAGGGTTTTGATCAATTCTGGGGGGGAAATCGTGTTGTGTCCCACTTGGCAGAGATGCAAAATGAGGCTCAGCCACGTTTGGGCTTCCCTGGAACTACACTGGGAGGGAAAAGCAGGGGTAGGATGACCCCACGGTGGCAGCAGAGATGTCTGTGCAAGGTGCAGTTTAAATGGTGCTCGATGTGGAGCTTAGAAAAGGGAAACAAACCTCTAAAAGACCCGTTCCTCTACCTCAGACCTGCAGGATCTTGCTGAAAACCCAAAATTCTCCTCAAGACTTGTGAAAAGAAATTTAGAAGGGTCAGTAAAAGATTCCATCACCTTGGCTGTGCTCACCCTCTGCTCTGGCTTCTGAGAACATAACAAAGAGCCTCAGTTTTTGCCCCTTTTTGAGGTGGGTTTAAGCAGTCAGCTCCTGTTTACGTTTTCTCTGCAATGCCTCTGTACAGAAACACTATCAGGGAAATGGATTTTGCTCTGGGCTTATCTTTCTTTCACTGTGACTTACAGAAAACCTGCCAGGTAAATGTTTGTGGCCTCACACAGGTCTGCAGATTGCTGCTATCATCTTGATGACAAAAATATTGGACTTTCATTCCGGCCTTCTGGGAGTCAAGAGGTTAAGAAAATTACTTAAATTTTTCCTTCATTTCCCAGAGTGTCTTTTGAAATGAGAAATACCCACGTAAGTCTCAGAACCACTGAGCAGAGCCCTGCTCTTTCTCACCCCTCCAAATGGAACAACCAGAAAATTGACAGCCAAGCTAAAAGGGAGGGAAGAGAAACTCGAGAGGTGAGCAAAGGACAATTTTAGCTCCTCAAAAATCGACCTGTGCTGTGGGAAGGGTTGGGCACTCACTTAACCTGTGGTGTAGACTCAGGTCTGTTCCTTGTCTGACATCCTAAATATCTTGTAGGGATTTTCCCCTTCACTTCCGTTATTCTGCCTTTTGGAGGATGCAGAAAATGTGTGTATAAATCCAGTGTGGAGATTTAGGACCCATCCATTTGTAGGAGCTCTGAGTTAGTTAAAGGGAATCAGATTTCTCCTTCTTCTTCATCATCATTAAAAAAAAAAAATTCCTGGTGACTAATTATTCAGGACTGCTGGAGAGGATCCTTGGCTGGTTTCCATCTGGGAAAACATGAGTTGTGTAGGACGGTGTCAGTCCTGGCAACAATCACCATCCCTGTTGGTAAAAGTGTCATCACCCTTCCTAAATATTGGCTAAATTTTGCCTTTATTCTTGCCTGTGAGTCTCAGATTGGTTCTTGGCACTTTAAAGGTCATATAATAAAGGATCTACAGAAGAGTGGCAGCCTACCTGGAATTCAGAGCATATTTCATTTGCATTGGCTGGGCTTTTCCTGTTTTAATTTTGCCCAGGATTACCAGACAAAGTGAGCGAAAAAGATTCTCCATGTGCAGCTATTCCCTGTCACTAGCTGGCAGCGACAATCCACTCTGGGGTCCCAGGGAGTGGGAGAAAGGGCACTGCTCTGTCACAACAAATTATGATTTGGGGGGAAAAAACAACGGCAAAGAAGGCAAGTCTGATACTGCTGGAGATATTCTTCTCCTGAGCACACAGTGAGGAAGAGGATGGCCCAGCCCTCGTGGATCATGGCACAGGTCATGCATGTCCAGGAAGCTTTCCCCCTTTTGGAGCTTCTTCCTGTGCTCAGACCTTCAGCATACAATACCAACTTCATGTTCTTATTTCTGTATTTCCATCTCACAGAAGCACCAAAGAGCAACAGACCGAGAGTTGAGAATGGACCCAGAGCTCCAGAGCCCTCAGAGGAGGAATTGCAGTGAATTTGCAGATATTTCTGGTGCTGCAGGGGGGAGCACTGACAAAGAATTCCACAGAGAGGGAAGGAGCCCCCAGTTTGTGTCCTGCACCCCATGGCTGGGGTGTCTGGGCTGTTTAAATGGTGTCAGCAGGATGGACACGGGGCACATGTCCTCTTTTTACAGAACTTTTCAAAATGTATTTTCTATAACTTATCATTCTCTAAATTGCTACTGCAGAGTCTGATCATTTCTGAAACTTTTTAATTGATGCAGCATTGAAAAACCTTACAACAGCAGCTTGCTCTTGTCTATCAAATTTAGTGTTATGTGGTTTGGATGCAAAAAAAAAAAGACCTCAAAGTGGTCATTTTAATGAAACCACAGACAGTGTTTTCAGGGGTTTTGTTGTCTCCATCAAGTTGCAGTTTATCCTGGAGCAGGAGGCAGGGGAGTTGTTCAGCGAGAGAATACAACCTCCTAGGAGGGGGTTAATTGCAGTGATGAAGCAGCTGGCTGGGCCCTGCCCCTGTGCTGTGCGGTTTCAGTCTCTGCAGTGGTTACCCGGCTCCTGGTAATGAATTGTTGAAGGGCTGGGACCAGGTCTTCATTTGAAATCCATGGAAATACTCCGTGTTTCTCACTGTAAGCATCTGATCCTGCAGGAACCTTTGATTTCTGGGGCTGCTGCTCTTTCAGAGAGTGTTTATTCACTGGCAGGCCCAGTCCCACACCGGAGCAGGGAATGTTTGTGTTCATTCAGACGCATGGGTTGGTTTGGGATTTTTTTATTGAGAGTTGGGGTGTTCCCATGCTTACCTCCAAGTCCTGGAGCTCAAAACCATAAACCAGACACTAAAGAGACACCAAACCACTCCTGCATGACCACTTCTGGAATATATTTAGAGAAATATGATTTTCAAAAGAATAAAAATACAGGGAAAGCCAAATTCCCATCCTGGGTGCTCACAGAATTTCAGGTTTTGAATGCTTCAGGTTTTCTCGTTCTTCTCTTCACAATGAGAATGAGCATTGTGTCCTTCAGATGAATGAGAAAGTTTCCATCTTAAACGTTAAGAAAAACATTTTGCAAGCTCGTAAAATTCTTGGAGTCCTTAATAGTAGAGTCACAGAATCATGGAATCATTCTGAAATGGATGGGACCCACAGGGATCATCCAGTCCTCCCCCTGGCCCTGCACAGATATCCCATAATCCTAAACGCTCCTGGAGCTCTGGCAGCCTCAGGGCCCATTCCCTGGTATTCCCTGGGCAGCCTGGGCAGTGCCCAGCACCCTCTGGGGAAGAACCTTTCCTTAAAATCCAACCTAAATTTAGCAGCACATGCCGAGCCCTCAGCCTGTTCAGAAAACATCCCATGAATATAAAAATTACAGGTGGTAAAACGCAGGATTCTCAGATAAACAGGGATTTCACTGCAGGCAGTGGAGCCTGATTTTCAAGGCAGGTTCTGCCGGATCACTGAAAAATAATCTCATTTAGGGGTCTTATTCTTACAGCTAATGTTGGTTTCAGAAATCTATAGTTCACTGCTGCATCTTTCCCAGATTTGTCTCTTAATTCACCGGCCCATGTGATGTCTCACATTTTAGACATCAGAGAGTTTTTCCTGGAATAAGGAAATATTAAAAAGTTATTTGCAGTCATTCAGTGTTCCCTCCCCTAATGGATTCTGTGGCACTCAGTGTGCACTTACCTCACTTTTATCTCTGCCCATCGCCCTGGCATAGGAGTTTTTCCCATCACAGCAAAATCTCCTTCCCTGAAATGCTGCTGGGGAGAACGGAGGGGCTGTTTGCTTTAGGAAAGAAATCTAGGAGGGCAAAGCTTAATGAGGAGCAGCAGTTGTATTTCGGAGACTCAGAGCTTGCAGGGCACGTCAAGGGTCTGTGCTTGGGTGTGGGTGTTGTAAGGGATCTTCATGGACTCCAGTGCCCGTTTTCCCAGGGGCGATGTCACACAGCCGGTGGGATTCCTGGAAAATTGGTTGTGGTGACCTCTTTGGGAGCTGCTGTTGGGGCAGTGCAGATCCCATAGGAGTTCCTCCCTCTCCTTGTCTGGGCTGCTGGAGGGGCTTCCAACATCCAGTGGGCATTCTCTGGGATACTGGCAGTGAGAGTCACACTCGAAATGGGGAAATTTTGATTGAGGCTGTAAAGACCTGTTTTCATTGCCTCTGGATCATGGAAACACTGAATTTTTATCTATTATGGTATCAGGGATTCCTGGAATGGGTTGGGTGGGAAGGACCTTAAAGCCCAATCCAGTGCCACCCCTGCCATGGCAAGGACACCTCCCACTGTCCCAGGGTGCTCCAACCCAGCCTTGGGCACTTCCCAGAGATCCAGGGGCAGCCACAGCTCCTCCGGGAATTCCATCCTAGCCCCTCCCCACCCTCACAGGGAAGGATGTTTTTCTTGGCATCTACTCTAAACCTACTCACTTCCAGTTTGAAACCATTCCATGTTCTCTGACACCTGAGGAACTGCGGGCTCCTGTGGAATTTATGGAGCACTTGAAGCCCATGGTTTAAATGAGCAGTGCCAGGCACCCATGAGTCTCTGCTCGTGTCTCCAGTGTCTGTGTATTTCTCCTGGTAATTTGTGAGCCTGTCCTTCCAACAGGTGCTGTAAGCCAAGCCTATCCTATAATCCATCCTTTTCCCTTGGAATACAGGCACAGCCACGCTGTGTCACTTCTCTGGGAAGAGCATCTGTGATGACAATGCCACTTGAGCTCATGTCCCTTGTTCCTCAGTCCTTTGAAACCCCCCAAAGCTGCCTCTTTAAACCAAACCCTCGGTGACCTTTCCAAGAGATCTCCAAAGTTTCCTCCCCCCGAGGGTGTTGTGAAGCTTAATTAATGTTTGCAAAGTGCCATGAGCTCTTTGGATGAAAGTGCTGGGGCTTATTAATATTAATAATAACAGATGAGCCCCGGCAAGGCTTTGGTACAGTAGAATGAATTAACATGAATCAAGCAATCAACAACAGCAAATCAAGCCTGGAGCCCCGGGCAGGGCGTGCAGCTGGTGGGATGTGACAGCTGAGCCCGCTTGGCTTCTCCTCAGTCATTTCCATTGGAATTCTAACTGTCTCCCATGGCCCCACGGCAGCCACGAGTCACCTGCAGCACAGATTTGCTTTTTCCAGTCCAGGCTTTTTGTTGTCATCTTCTGCGAGTCGTCTTCAGGATGACCTGAGTCAACAGAGGACTTTTTGGGAGGTTTTACAGGTACTTGGGGCAAATTTGGTGCCATTCCCATGGGGATGTTGACCCAAGAGAGAATTTTTCCTTCTGCAGGGCTTTCACCACAGTTCTCACTGCACTTATCCATGATGGGGTTGTTCCTTCTACAAAGGAATGACTGGAAAAATTGAGAAAAAGAAAGAAATGAAGGCACAGAGACTAGATAATCTGTCAGTGCCTCCCAGTGTAACCAAAGAAAAGTGGGATACACTTCCAGTACCTCAAGGGGGTTTACAGGGGGTTGGAGAGGGACTTCTCACAAGGACATGGAGTGGGAATAGCCTTGAGCTGAAGGAGGGAAGGTTTAGGTGAGGTATTGGGGAGAAATTTGTTCCTGTGAGGGTGGGGAGGGGCTGGGATGGAATTCCCAGAGCAGCTGTGGCTGCCCCTGGATCTCTGGAGGTTCCCAAGGCCAGGCTGGAGCCCCCTGGGACAGTGGGAGGTGTCCTTGCCATGGCAGGGGTGGCACTGGGTGGGATTTAAAGTCCTTTCAACCCAATCCATTCCATGCACCCATAGTTCCATATGGGCTATGTCAAGTATTTTAGCCCTGAACGACATCATTCCAGCTGCTGTGCCTTCCTTTCCTGGCACAGGAGGGTGGAAGAGCCCAAATGGAGCAGAAATGGGCCTCAAGGATTTCACCCCCATTCATTGATGTCACACCACTCCAAAGCAGCTGCTCCAGACCTGCACAACCTGATTTTGTTGTCAGTCCCCTCTCCCTTCTCTCAGCAAAATGCAGTGAGACAAGAGAAATTCATGTGTATAAATTATGGAGTAAAAAGCTGCCATAACCTCTGTAGATCACAATAAAAATCTGCTACACAGAAAAAGAAATGAGGAAGCCTCAGGGCAATTTCCCTCGGAAGAATGGATGGAAAGGAATATCTGTGTTTTCTTGGATTATTGAGCAAAAAGTTGGGCTATTTAGGAAAGCATATTAACGATCTATGGAAGGGGCTTGGAAGATTTTCATTGTTCCTGTCTCAAAGAACAGTTGAAGTCATGTAATTGCTGTGGCTCAGGATGGAGAGATTCACTCCATGCTGAGATTTTAGGAGAAATCTTTACGTGCTGTTGGAGCAAGTTTGCATTCTTTGACTGAATGTGACACAAAATGTTCTCTCATTGGATTTGTATGGCTGTGTGAGAGGAAAAGGGATCTGGGATGGAGGGGCTGTACGGATTCAGCTTTTCCAAGTGTTCTCCCTGAATTCCTGAGCCCTGCTCACTGAATTTCCATGTCCAGCCAGGGATCTGGCAGCCTCACTGGAGAACTGTTGGATTTATTTTATCCCGGCAACTTTTGATTCACTCTGTGCAAATCTTTGCTTTAGCACTGTCGGCATTTGGCAGGCGCTGACCCTGAGTTTCCTGTTTAATTTAGATAACTTGGATATGGAGTAAAGCTGTAACAATGGGTGAACAATTCCTCTTAACCCTCTCTTCCCAAAGTATTTCTACCAGCCCTGGATTTGTAGTTATGAACATCCCAGATTGCCTTTGAAAGGGCTGATTCTTTATGCCATTGGCCCATTTTCCATGGTTTTTTCCAGTGTGATCTTGCAAAACCAAACATCCACCTGAGCACAGTGCTATGTATCACACACACACACACACATATAAATAAATAAATAGATGTATATTTATATAGAAGGAATTCCTCCTGGGAGGGTGGGGAGGGGCTGGGCTGGAATTCCCAGAGCAGCTGTGGCTGCCCCTGGATCCCTGGAAGTGTCCAAGGCCAGGTTGACCGGGCTTGGAGGACCCTGGGACAGTGGGAAGTGTCCCTGCCCATGGCAAGGGGTTGGAATTATGTGACTTAAGGTCCTTTCCGACCCAAAACATTCCAAATTTCTCTCCATGGAAATGCAGTCGTTGTTCTCCTTTTCTGGCCATCCTTTAAGCTGCCAGATGCTCAGGAAGTTGAAGTGCCCAACAAACTCACCCCCACTCCTGTGCTTTGATAATTCCTTGTTCCAGCTGTTCCCCTCAAGGACAGGATTTCCCACTGCAGAGCATCAGTCCTTCCCTACATTGTTCTCCCTTGGGGAATAATTTGCTTGTTGCCATGTTGGGTCATTTATTTACTGAGGCAGGGCAAGCCCTGAGCTGATGCTTTTCACCACAAACTGATTTGAAACAGAGTCCCTGAAGTGGTGTGCAGAGACATTAAAGGACATTAAACCTGTAATTATGGTTGTGGCCAGCTTTTCACACCACAGACCACTGACAAAATGTGCATTTCTTCATTCAATATAATTTCCAGGATTTTTTAGAGTCCACCTTTGCTATAATAACCCACTCTGGTGAGTTATTTCCACAGCCTGATTTCCTCTCTTCTTTCTATGCCCCAATATCCCTGGTATTTGTTGTCATCTGATTCAGTCCTTTTTTGCTGTATTAAACTATTTTGTATTAAACTTTGTTTTATAAAAGTCCTCTTTTTCCTGTAGCAACAGCCCAGTCTCTTGGTTAGGTTCTTGTTTGTATTGCTTTTAATTCCCACGGAGAACATTAAATCCCAAAATCGCAGATTCCACCCCCCCTCCATCCCCAAGTAGCCCAGGGAACTCCAATGTTTATGAGTTTAAGAAATTATTGTGGCTTGCAAAGACATTGCTGTTTCTTTAAACAATTCTGCCCAACAGAGATTAGCTTTTAGCAACATCATATTGAGGATAATCAGGATGATTACATGAATATCCAGTGTTTTCTACATGAATATTAAACAGCCTCAACTTCAGGAAGGGCTCTTCCACTGTGCTTTTTTTGGTGAACTGCATTTTTTTTTCAATTTCTGACGCTGTGAAATGAGGGAGAAAAAATGCAGGGGGCTGGGAAGTGTCTGAAGTCAGAAACATATCCCCGTCCTTCAGTTTTGTAGCAAATAATTGGGCCCTGCAGGAATTGGCTGTGGAGCTGCTCTCTTGGCTGGGCATTCAGTGCTGGCTGGGTTTTCCAGCTGCCTCCCAGCAGTGGATTTTGGCAGGAGCCCGAGGAGTGACACCCCAGAGGAGGTGGGTGTCAGATCAGGGTGTCACCTCAGATCATGCAGACCTCAGTGGAGATACCTCCATGGAGCAAAAAAATCCAAGTATTTCAGTAAATTCCCTTTAGGAGGGGGAATTCACTGCCAGGATTTTGTTGTCCAGCACTGGGCACCTGTCACTTATTTGCTTTTCAACCTTTACAGTCCATTTTGCTCTATTTCTCTGTGTATAATTACGTGGCCTTGAAAGCATGTGGGGGCCCTTGGGTTTGGGCCTTACTGAGCTCAAATTCAGCTGGAAATTTTGCAGGGAAATCGCTCCCAAGTCCTCAGCAGTTTAGGGTTAAAGATCCCCTTTATGTGATGCTGATGCACAGGGTTGGGTGCTCCATATGGAGGTCAAAGGGCTCAACCAAAGAGACAACTCAAGGGTTTTAGGGATAGAGGACAACACTTGACTATTTTGGGCTAAATTTAGGTGTATTTTAGCATTTTTATTCCCTTCCTTGAACTTAAACTCTGCTGAATCTTTAGGGTTGGAAAAGACCTCCAAGATCAAGTCCAGGCTGTGGCTGAATGCCACTTTTTCCCCTGTTTGTCCAAGGGTAGTAACATTTCTGACTGGGAGATCACAGTCTCTCCTCTGCACAGCTGATCCTGGTGGAAGGACTTTCAATGGACACAAACCTCTGGAGAATTCAGGCTTTTTAATGCTCAAATTATGTTTGAAGATTGAAATGAAGCTCTTGATGAGCTTCTTTGTGCTGTTAAAAGCAGAAAATCCTCTGTACTCACCCATTTTCCTCTGTGAGCCTTAACCCACCTTGAGGCTCCACTGGTTAAACCCAAAATGCAGCATTATAATAAATGGGGGATGTTGTTCCACATTCCAGCACTTTTACAAACCTCTTGCCATGCAATTCTTCCATATTTTCAAATAACAACACCCAATTAAGCACTTGAATCAGTGCTGCCCTCAGCAGAGATGTAATTAAGCAGGTGTTTAAATCCCTTGTTAAATTAGTCTCTTATATTTTTCTTTCCTAATCTCCCATTACTATTCCTGTGCAGGAAAATAATGGGAAAACAAATGAATCCTGAAGCTCTGGCTCCGGGCATGTAGGGGTCAAACTGTATCAGCCATGCAAAGAAGATCTACGGGATCTAATCAAATCTAGGGGGGGAAAAAAGGCAGTTTTAAAGAGGAGCTGGTGGGTAACAGTAGTGAAAGGCAAAACATCACTTCCCTGGAAAGGAAAAAAAGTTAAGTGAAATAAAAATCCACTTCCAGAAGGGCATTATGTGGCACTTTTCCCAAGTAATGGCTCGACTGCTGTAATTTTGAATGCTCACAAAATGCATCCGTGGCCCGGCCATAAAGAGAATAGGGAAACAAAGAGGTTGCTAATTCAATTACAGATGTTAGAGATCAAGCTCTCTGCTATTCATCCAAATGAAAATTTACACTAAATAACATTCTCATGAATTGGCTCAGCAGCTTAATGGACTAAAACTCTCCCCACTAACAGATTGTCCAGGCTCAGAGAGGTCCTGAAAATTGTCTCTCTGGTGGATACCCTTAACCAAGCCTCCATAGCCTCCTCTTATGGAATAAATGGAATAAAGTCACATCATCACTTTCACTGTTCCCTTAGCTGAGAGGAGCATCCAAGAGTTTCTGTGCAAAGTTTGCTCCTGTCATAGTTATGGCCAGGGCAGGACATTTCGGGTCTTACAGAGGCCTCAGATTTGGACTACTTTCCAGAGATGTCTTAAACCAAATTTGCAGATTGGACCCCAATATATATTTTTTACATACTATATAAATAAAATAAACAAACAAATAAAATAATAATATAAATGTCAGGAATGAGGATAACTCTTAATTAGAGTTAAAAGAAAAGTAATCCATTGAAAGAAAAATAATTTAGAAAAATAACACATCCCAATTCCTTAGATAAAAGAACAAAACCCAAGGATAGGAGACTCTTGAAACCAAAAAGGTGTAAAACCCAGGGCAGAGGTGTGCGGCGCTGGGGTCTCTCGAGCTAATCTCCAGCAGAGCAGTTAATAAAGCCTCTGAACAGAGACCCGAGGCCCTTTGCCGCAGCACCAGGCCCTACCAACGACTAACCCGAGGGCAAAAAGCAGCTGCTCCTCAGCCTGCGCAGGGCCATTTATACCCTGAGGCCCCGCCCCACCCGCAGCACCGCCTCCAGGGCACGCGGTGATTGGAGGATCCTGGAGTGAGGCAATGTCCATCCGCCAATGGCTCGTCGGCAGGCAGGGGGGTGGTGTCATCCTGGGTAAAGGCGGGAAAAGGCCTCATTAAAATTCCAGGTTGCCATGGAGTCCAGTCGCAGGCTAGCAGTTAATTACCGAAAACAGCTCCGCAGCTGTGGGGGTGAGGGGTTTTGCCTTTAGGAACGCAGGTTAACTGAGGAACCAATGGGATGGAACTAAATGGTTTTTCAATAAAAATACGACTTATCTAACTCTAATTCTATATTAATGGTAACAGCCAACAGGTGAACAATACAAAACTTTTTGTGGACAGGTACTGCAACAAGTAAATGCTTCTTAACTTCATTTTAATAACAGTAACCTTAACTTTCTTTAATTTTAATTAACAAACAACTAACATGCAAAAGCCAAACTCATAAACACAAATACAACATAAATAATTTTTTTAAATATACAAAATATCTCATGAAAACATCTCATGACCCTTAGAAAATGTTGTGTGAGATGATGCTGGAGCAGCTCTGCTGCTGCTCGGAAAAAGTAACCGAAAGTTGAGCCAAGAAGGCATTGTCAGGTGCTTTAAAGGTTCCATTTCTCTTGTGCTGGTTAAACTTCATTCAGATGGATTTGGGAGAGAAAAGTGAATGGCTCGGTAGCAAAGGGGCTCAGATTTCAATTTGGTGTAAGATTATGCCCTGCATGAGGTTGGTTTGTTCAAAAAATGAGACTTGTCCATTATTAGAGCATTTCCTGATTTTTACACAATTTCCAGGGTAATTTGGATGTGATCAGGTTCTCCGTGGGCTTCTCTATCCCTGTGGCATCCAGTGTTTGTGGTTACCTAAACATCTTTCAAAAATCTGCTTTTGGACTTTTGTGTCCCCAGGAAGTGACCAGGGGAGCTCTTTGAAGGCAGCTGCGCCTCTTCAGCCATGAGAAGAGAGATCAAGGTGCTTTTATCATCCTGATCCCTGATGGGAGGGGGTTGGAATTATGGATCCAGGCTCTGCGGAGTCATTACCAGCCACAGGGCAAGAGGGTAAAGATTGAAATTCAGGGAATTCCATTTAACATAATTAAAAGTTCTCTACTCTGAGAGAGGCTAAAGCCTGGAATACATTTCTCAGAGAGGCTGTGGGCTCTCTATCCATGGGATACTCAAAATTTTCCTGGATGTGGGCATGGGCAGCCTGTCCCAGCTGGGCTTTGGATGGAGGATTTCCAGAGGAGGGTTTGGATTCCACTTCAAACCCACAGCTGGTCTGTGGCTCTGAGATTTAAGAACCAAATGCATTGAAAAAGGCAATAAATGTCCCAAACTTCGAAATAGCTTTGAAAAGTGAGAGTCAAGCTCCCAAATCAGTTACAGTTCTGAGAGTGGGAGTGATGTAAAATCCTGGAAAAAAATTGTGATTTTGTTCCATTCACCCTTCAAAAAGTTTACACATCAATGTGTGGTTCTGGTGCTTGATATGAAACACCTCAAAACTTTTTCAATATGTTTTTAAATTCCCTGAATTCTTCCATTTGTATAGCTATGACCTAACACTCAAAATAGCCTCAATTCTTTTGGGTAAATTTTGAATCCTCGTTGAAGCAGCAAATAACACGTTTCTGCTTAATCCCATGATTATTAAATATAGAGTGTGAAAACTCTATTGATGAAGAGTTCCTTGCTTAAAAGGTTACTTTCCTAAAAATAAAAAAGAGCCCAGGCACGTTTGCTGTGCCGGGGCTCATTTCCTCTGCCTACCAGGGACAAAAAGCTGTGTTTAAAGGTCATCGGTTTTTTTGTATTTTAATAAACAATTAGTGTGGCTGAGGGGGAGAGCAGCAGCAGCTCCTTCAGAACGGGTTCCTGAGCAAATTAACCATTCCTACAAATCTGGGATGCTGAGATGAACGTCTCCTGGATGACTTCTCAGCCTGCGAAAGAGTGCTGTTTAATCAGCTCTGGCTAACAATTATTTTCTCCTTGACAAGCACCTTCTGGGACTCCAGTCCCCCCCTCCTCCCCGAGATTATTATTTTTATTATTGTAACGTTTTATAGCCGATAAGGAAAAAGCATTTAGAAAAAAGAAATAACTGCTTTTTCCTTGCAGGCAGTTCTGCTGTTGTATGCAGATGAAATTTGTGTGCCGGGAATCCAAATTGGATGTTCCTGCAGACATTTGATTGCGGCGGTGGCGGTGGAGTTTCACGCATCGTTGTGGTGGCAGTGCCCTCCCTCACCCCACTCTGCTGCCGCACAAAACCTGAGCATCTGCTCCACATTAGGCAGCGAAATTGCTGCGATTGTGGCCGGGAGCCCCTCGCTTGCCAAAGGCCAGATAGCAGAGGTTCAGCAGTGCCACAAAAGCCTCGCTCTCGTTGTTCCCGAATTGCCCAGGAACATCTGCAGCCCGGCAATCCATTTATTCATTTCTTCCTAATCACTGGAAAACACCGTTCAGACTTCTCGGAATGACTTTCACCTGCCCTGTTTATTTACCTGACTTTCCTATTAGTTCTGCCTGGCATTTTTTTTTTGATACCAAGGGATATTGTCTTGCTAAGTTTCCAGAAATATTGATTATTTATTCAGGTGTGGTGGTGTGTTTTTTTTTTTCTTTTTTAAATGGCAGAAGAGCTGCTGCTGCTGCAGGTGAGGGTGTGGCAGAGAAAGGAGCCTGTGGAAAGCAGGGAGGCTCCAAGGATGTTCCCTGCCTACAGCCAGGTTCCTTGGCAGGGTAATGTTGGGACAGAGGAGGGGCTGGACGCACAGGTAAATCAGTAATCAATAAATCAATAATCAGGAAATCAGCTTTGTCCCTGTGTCCTCCTTGTCCTGTCCCCAGGTTTGCTCCATCCTGCTGCAGATTTTCAGCCTGGAAATCTCAGGAGTTTTGCCCAGCCCAGCATTTCTTGCAGCTTTAGGAATCCTTCAGGGCTGAAAAAGGTGCGGGGAGGTTTTGTCCGGGGTGGGAGGTGAGCCTTGGATGTTGTAATTCCCAGCTGGGTGTGCGCTGGAGCTGGAGAGAGTAGAGTGACTCCTGCTGTCCATGGGACACCTCCGGCCCGGCAGGAAAAGGCACCAAACCCACCTGGAGAGGGATGGGGCAGAAAACTTGCAGCAGCTCAGACGAATGTGAACATTGGCATTTTCCAGGGACAGAAATTCCCCTTGGAGTCAAGGAGATGATTGCTGCCAGTCCAGCACTTCCTGCACTACAAACACTGCTCAAGGCAAGCACTGGCAGTAATTATCATTATCTCTTGGATAGTTTCCTGTCTCCTCCTTGATGCAACCCCTTCGGTCAACAAAAATATTTGGGCCTTTTGGAGCAGCACCCCGTGTCGGGGGGAGATGCCGGAGTAGCTCCAAAGCAGCATCTCAAAGGCTTTTGCTACTTCTGCTACACTGAATATTCAGTTTACATTTGTGTGTGGATGGTGCAGGGGTCTGACTCCTCTTGCTTTTGTTTGTTTGGTCTTCATTAACTTCTTTGTTGTTTCCAGCACCCAGAGCAATCAAGTGATGGCAGTTTGAGACCCTTGGTGAGCAGAGATACAGCCCCACACAAACAGGAAACGGGAACAATATTCATTCCTTGGGCAGGGTTTGCAAACTCTCTGCCACAGATGAGAGCCCCGCTTTGCACACAGGTGGGATAAAAACCACCAAAAGGGAGAAAAGATTGGGGAAAGGGTGGAAGAGTCCCTCAATAAAGAGCTTTTTCAGCATTAATGAACTTGGTAAATGTGATATGGAAGGAATACCGAGGAACTGTTCTCAATGCCAAAAGAACTTTCTAAAAATCCTCATAATAAAGTTTGGATTTAGATTTCGTTTATAAATGGGTGTTAAAGGATTGATCCCAAGGGAGCAGGGTACTCAGTTTGGTTCTTGGGATTGATAAAAGTTGGCACATGAAGATTTAGTTTGGATTTTGGGGAGAAATTCTTCCCTGTGAGGGTGGGGAGGGGCTGGGATGGAATTCTCAGAGCAGCTGTGGCTGCTTCCGGATCCCTGGAAGTGTCCAAGGCCAGGCTGGATGGGGCTTGGAGCAGCCTGGGACAGTGGGAGGTGTCCCTGCCCATGGCAGGGGTGGCACTGGATGGGCTTTAAGGTCCTTCCCACCCAAACCATTCCAGGATTCTCTGAAGCCACCCCAAAAAAGTGTCTGGTCCAGGACATCTGAGGGCTCAGCTCTGCCTGGCCCAGATTTGAACTGGGGCTGGTGTGGAAACACTTCCTGACAGGGCCCAACATCCACATTTTCCAGGAATTCCAATGGAGAGGCAGCTGCTTTGGGTGCTCCCTCCCAAAACCTCTCACAATGGAGTTTTGTCTGGGTACAATTCAGCTGGAAAGCAAATGCTGTGGAAAATTTACATTACACCCCAGAGTTTCATTGAGCACAGAGCATTTTTCAATTCCAGAGTGAGCTGCAAAGCTTAAACCGGGCAAAGAATTCATTATTTTAATGATAATAATTTACACTTGCATGGGAGCTTTCATCCAAGAAAATACCACCTTAGAATTTTCCATTCACAGCCTCTCCAAGATGGGATAATTTCACCTTGATAAGTGTGTGCATTATATTTGCCTTTGCTGCTTCTGAAGGAAAAAAATGAAGATTATTATAGTTTGTACAGTCGAGTGTTTATTATAGAAATATTTTGCATTTATATTGTAGTTTTCTTAAAATCTGAATGTGGTTTTGAAACCCTGCTTTAAAGCTATCAATCCCCTCTTAGAGAAGATTATCCCAGTGCTGTGTCCTTGGGGAAACTGAGGGAAAAACCTCCTGGGGCTGCTCTGGGTCTCTTTTTTCCTTTTTGAAGGAAGCAGTGGCTGATTTGCATCTCTGGGAATGGGGGCCCTTTACTGAGAACAAATCTGCTGGTCCAGCTCAGCTGGCACCTTAAAAACAAAGTATTTTCTCTTAAAAGGGATTTCTCCATCTGCAAACTTCAGAGTGGGGATATTTTCCATGGTTTCAGTCCAGCTTTTAATATCTTTGTCTAAGAAAAACACAGCAGATCTTAATTTTCTTTCTATAATGGCAAATTGAGCCAATTTGGCCTCTTTTGATGAGTAAAAAATTCCCCAAACCAAAGCTGTTTTCTTTCAGCCTTTGTCTTTTTGGAGGCTCCACACAAATATACAAAAGTTTATTTCTATTTTTTTTTTCTTTTGCAATTCTCTTTGCACTATTTAACTCATTTTTTAAAAAGTAAAATTGCCTCTTTTTTGTCTTCCTTCCCCCCAAAACTGTAGGGAATTTTTAATTTAAACATGTGTGAGCAGCAGAAGGCAGCCCAAAAACAGGGAGACAAAACCATTTCATGGCAAGGGGTTTATAAATCCTAAATGAGCCAAACTGGGCTTAAAAAGCAGTTTTCAGAGGAAATATCCCAAATACAGAACAGACTGCAGAATATATTCCCTTGGTGATGGATTCATGCAGTGTTGCAGTGTTGTTGAATTTATAAATATGTTTTCACTCTGAGATTTGATTGTGTCATAAAGATTTCATGGATTATTTGGGGATTTTCTTTATTAACTGGTAGGAGTGACAAAATTTCGTCAGACTTGAAATTTAATATAGTAGTAATTAAAATACTAATAAAATAGTAATTAAAATAAAATAGTAATATAATAGTACTAGTACTAGAAATAGTAGTATAAGAATATAAGTATGATACTGTTATATATA
>VZRR01011197.1:0-43382 GCA_013398015.1 Oreocharis arfaki | reverse complement strand
TGTTATATATATAAAGTATTATTATTAATAATAATAATAAAAATTAATAAAACTAATGTAATTTTATTAAGGGACAGATACAGCCTTATTCTGTGTTTTTCCATCACTGTCACAGCTGTTCCACTGCTTTAAAAAAAACCCAACACTTTGGTTTAAAACCTAACAAAGCCTCTGATAAACTTAGAAAACCCTTTAATGTTGGCACTGAGGACAAAACCATCAAGGCAATTCATTACTTCTGTCACATTCTACGTGGCAAAGAAAGAATTAATATGTTTTCATTCTTTATTTTCATGAGTAAATTAAAAAAAAAAAAGGAAATTTTGGGCTACCCACAGGAATTCCTGCAAGATTTCACGGCCTGGGTTAATGGGGTCGGGGTGGTTTTGTTCGTATTCTCCTCAGAGCATCTGAGGCACAGGAATGATTAAAGGCAGTAATTATTAATTAAATGAGGTGGTTTCATCCAGCAGGATGCAGCCACCAATCCAGGGAATCAGCCTCCAGAAAAAACCCTTTGGATTTCCCAACAGATCTGTGGACATTGCATTAACTAAAGCTCCTCATTCCTTGCCAGGCAAGTTTGTGTCTCCCTATCCCCACTTCTTCCCTGGCTTTTTTCCCCACCAGTGCCTTATTAATGAACTGTGAAAGCTGACATTTCCAATAAGGAACAATTAAATCTGGGAGTAAATGAAATGAAGTCATTCATTTACAAAATAATAGCTAACAAGCACGAGGAGGGGGAAAAATGATTGCAAGTTGGGGGAAAAAAAAGAAAAAGAGTAAATTAAGTCTGACTCCATTAATGTTCTTTAAATACTTCTGCTGTTCCAAAAATTAAATGGGAAGCATCTTATTAACTTCCTTCCAGAAGGGAGGAGTGGGATAGTCAGCATGACAAGCGTTAAAGACAGAAATCCTTCAGAGTCATTGTGTAGGGAAGGGATTTAAATTCTTGATTTTCACCCCCCGGTTCCTTGCAGAGGAGCTGGAGCAGGTCTGGAGCAAAGAATCGTGGAATTATAGAATGGTTTAGGTTGGAAGGAACCTTAAATCCCATTCAGATGGGCAGGGATGCCTTCCACTATCCCAGGTTGCTCCAACCTGGCCTTGGACACTTCCAGGGATGGGGAATTCCCTGGGCAGAAACAGAGACCTGATAAATGCTTTTCTCCTAAAAATGCTGCTGAGATCAGCACTGAGGGTCCTTCCAGCACTAGAAACCTTTCCAGGGGCTCCAAGGCTCTCGGATCCAGGGAACAGGAACAGGCCTGTGGATGTGGGATGTGGGATGTGAATGGAATTGCCCAAATTACAGCAAATTCCCAGCCTCACGGGAGGAATGTCTTGGGTCCTGCTCTGGTCCAGTGTGGGCAGACGAGGGACAGAAGCAAGAATTCACCCTGAGGGAATGGATTCAGGGGATCCTGTGGAGAATCCTCCAGACAGTCCATATTGTCCCTTTGTTCTGTCACACTCCAAGGACAGAATTCCCTTCAAACTCCAGTGGTTCAAGGCTGAAGTCCCTCTGCCTCATTTTCTCTGCTCTACAGCTTTCTGCGAGTGCAGAATTTCCTCCCCTCTCCGAGAACCCTCAGCCCCAGCGCTGCATTTCTGAGAGCTGCTAAATCCACAGTCAGTTCCAGGTTGTTCCCTGGCAAGTCCAGCCACTCACCCTCTGCTGGGTTTTCCAGGCTGATCCCTCTAAACCCAAACCCAAACCCAAACAAGGAGTGCAAACACTGCAGGAACAAATGGGAAAGAACACAGACACTGCTGGAATTTCAGGGAATGCTGATTTGCTGCAGCCAGTGCAGCTCCAGCTTTGCCTTGCTACTTCAATGCATTCTGATTTAAAATCTCTGAATGCTCAAGTTAATATTTTGCAATCAATTATTCTTAGGGGGATTTGTAGAATTTACCACTCTTCCCTAAGAATTTGAGTTTTACTTGAATTAATCGAAAAACCTCTATCTGTTTCTCAAACATTCCCTGCAACCCTGGGTGTTTTCTTCCCTTCAGACTGAGGAATATTTGAAAAGGAGAATTAGAAAGAGATCCAGGCTGAAAAAAAATAAAGCATTGATTTCCTCAGTTATACTTAAGGCCCTTTCCTTTTGTAAAATAAATAACCTGAATAAACACATCAGGGAAGATTAAAACCTCATTAAAAAGTGTAAACAGAGTACAAAGAAGATAAAAAAAAAGAAGCTTGGCTGAATTGAATAATGGCAATAATAAAATCACTACCCAATATTGCCAGTTAAAAGTCCTGCTAAGGGGGAAGATGGGAAGCAGAGCTGCTCTTATCTCACACTCAGGATGGAGATTTCGTCTCAATAATTAGATAGCATTTTAATGAATAAATTAATTTCATTATCCAGGAAATGGGGATCATTGATAAAGCTGATTCCAAGCCAGTTCCCAAATCTAATCAGGGATATTCTGCTTGGGATGGTCATGGAGGATGGATGGGAGCTGCAATATTTCTCCCTGCCCACCTAAAGAAGACACAAATGCTGAGGCCACCACTCCATCCCTGCCTGCACCAGAGCTTTAAAATCACAATATTAATGCAAATTATGGCTTTCAGGCTCGCAATTATGCATTTTTATTTTACTGAGGTGAGCAGGATTGTGGCATATCTCGAATGCTGAAGAAAACAACTTCATCTTCTTTTTAGGTGACATCCTTTTAAAGACAAATTCACAGAAAAGGTGAAATATTGCCTGGTGCAGAGGAAGAACTTGAGCAGCCTTTGACAGCAGGGTGAAGTTGTGTTAGTGCAGTGCCAGTGCTCAAAATTTTTAATTTAAAGGGTAAGGAAAGGGAAAAAAAGTAGAGGGAAGAATTTAGTGAAGGAAAGGGCAAAATGAGTGCACAGAAGGGATGTTTCCATAGGAGATGACAGGAGCAAGAGAAGGAATTGTACCTTTGAATTGAAGGTAAAATTTAATGCAGGAGGAGGACTGGAATGCGACTGGGCACAAGCACCTCATGATTATCACTTCTGCTTCTCTCTGGTGGAGGACAGCACCAGGAAATGCTGTAATTGTCTGCCTGGCCTTTCAGTCAGGATCAAGCAGTGGAATTTCAATAACGAGACCTTTATCTCAGGCTCTGGAGACACCCGAGGCAGTGATGGCTGTGCTGGAGAGCTCCCAGCAGGGCTCTGCGGGTGGGTGCTGCCTCAGGTGCCACCAAATTGGGTGTTGCTCCTTAGCCCTGGGTGGCCCCCCAGCTCCAGGGGCTGTTGTGTGACATGCACAACCTCTAAGTGCCACAGCGGTGTTTCTAGCAATAAATAACAGCATTTCTACACCCCCTGACATCTGGAGAAACCTCTCCATGTCCTTTTTTAACACAAGGGTGTCACCCTCGTCCTGTCCAGAACGCTGGTCTGAGAGCTGCTGTCTCTCCAGAGTCACCCTGGGTTGTGTCCAGGGTTTTCCCTTCACTGGTTCCTAATAAAACCCTACAAACCAAACCCAGGGGTGGCAGTGGAATACTAAACTGGACATAGATGAGCCTGGGTGAGTGCAGCTCTTCCCCTGACAGCTCCTGGGTGCTTTACCCATCATCAGTGCCTTTCCTCATGGAATTCCCTCAATTCCTTCATTCCCAGTGTGATCCCGAAACTGTAATGCTGAATACAGCACATTGCTGCAGCCAATGCTGGCATGTATTTGATATTTCTGGGTAAAGGAGGGTGGTTTTCACTGATTTTCAGTCCTTGAGGAAGCACCTGGAGCCTGGCTGTGTAAAACACTTCACACAGGTGGGAGCTGCATTTCATCCAGACCCAGGGAAGTTTCCTGCCCGGGATCAAGGAGAAAAAATGCATGAGGAGAAATCAATCCCCTACTCAATCATCTTTCCCAAACCTTTTATATTCAGTGCCCAGGATCTTCCAGAGAAAGAGTCCACTCCAAAGTGCAATTATTGTCCATAACATGATACAGAGCTCTTCATTTGAGTGTTTTATTCTCATTCCAGAACTCACAGTTTGCTTTGTGCTCCTTCAGAAGTGTTCGGTGTGAGAGGACATCTGAGCCTTCCTTCCCAGTCTGGAAGAGATGTGCTTCCCTAATCACACTATCGAGCACAGCGAGTTCCCTGCCTTGGGGGGAAGGTTCCCTGGATCAACAAACCCCATTTATTTCTTTCTCAGCCCTAGTTCAGCACAACTGGAAATGCTGTTCTTACACCATGCCCTGCAGCCATGAGCAACTCTCCAGGGAGGGGCAGGGAGAGAAAGGCACGTGTAATAATTTGTTTTTCATGATGACAGCAATAACTTCACCTTCATCTGCTTAAGAGCATCCATTTCCTGCCAGGAAATCACTGTATTTAAGTTTATTCCAGGAGCTTATGGAGACTGTAGTGACTCAAACACAATTAGGGAGGTGTGTCACATGTCATCCTGGGAATGGATCAGTTTGTATTGGAGTGGTTTGTGATCAGACCAGTCTGTGCTGGAATGGTTTGTGATCCTGGGGATGGATCAGTCTGTGCTGGAATGGTTTGTGACCAGACCCGTGTGTGCTGGAATGGTTTGTGGTCCTGGGAATGGATCAGTCTGTGCTGGAATGGTTTCTGATCCTGGGGATGGATCAGTCTATGCTGGAATGGTTTGTGATCAGACCAGTCTGTGCTGGAATGGTTTGTGGTGGGATCAGTCTGTACTGGAATGGTTTGTGGTGGGATCAGTCTGTGCTGGAATGGTTTGTGGTGGGATCAGTCTGTACTGGAATGGTTTGTGGTGGGATCAGTCTGTGCTGGAATGGTTTGTGGTGGGATCAGTCTGTACTGGAATGGTTTGTGGTGGGATCAGTCTGTGCTGGAATGGTTTGTGGTGGGATCAGTCTGTACTGGAATGGTTTGTGGTGGGATCAGTCTGTGCTGGAATGGTTTGTGGTGGGATCAGTCTGTACTGGAATGGTTTGTGGTGGGATCAGTCTGTGCTGGAATGGTTTGTGGTGGGATCAGTCTGTACTGGAATGGTTTGTGGTGGGATCAGTCTGTGCTGGAATGGTTTGTGGTGGGATCAGTCTGTACTGGAATGGTTTGTGGTGGGATCAGTCTGTGCTGGAATGGTTTGTGGTGGGATCAGTCTGTACTGGAATGGTTTGTGGTGGGATCAGTCTGTGCTGGAATGGTTTGTGGTGGGATCAGTCTGTACTGGAATGGTTTGTGGTGGGATCAGTCTGTGCTGGAATGGTTTGTGGTGGGATCAGTCTGTACTGGAATGGTTTGTGGTGGGATCAGTCTGTGCTGGAATGGTTCGTGATCCTGGGGGTGGAACATTTTGTGGTAAGTACATTTAAGCAAAAGCTCTCAGGCTTGCCTGCATTTGTAAAAGCATTGCAGACACAGGTTTAATCCACCTTTTCCTGACGGGGCCTGGAGGGCCCCTGGCCATTTCCAGACCAGCACAGCCCTCCCTGAGTCACCTCACCTGCACAGGGACTTCAAGGTGGCCAGAGCCCTCCAGGACAGGAGCTGTGTGCCTGCACTGATGTCCTGTCCAGAGAAAGGGAAACTTCTCTTTATTACTGAAAAAACTTGCACAGAAAGGGAGGAGAGACTTTGAAAGGAAATTACTTGCCTGAGTGTGGAGATTTGTGTTGGAAAGGTTTTGAGCAGTAACTTCCTCCCTACAGCACAGGAAAGTTGTGGTTTGGAAATGTGGAGAAAATGGCTGCTTGGAGGAAGGGCTGGAGGTTTCCTGCAGGTTTCCTGCAGGTTTCCTGCTTTATCCCTCCTTTTGGTGTTCGCTAGCCTTAAAGCGCTCAGCCACGGCTCAGCTGGGGCAAAATATGGTGAATATTTGTCGTGGTTTGAGCTTGCTACGTGCTAAGCTCTCACGAAATCTGTTACTTTGCATAAGGGGTATCAATGATATTGAGGGAAACAAAAGTAATCTGCGAGGCAAAACAGGCACGCACTTGGGTACANAAATTCGGAAAAGCGCAATTGGCCAAAACTCACGTCAATCAACTCAGTTCCAACCCACGACAATATTCCATGGTCACATGGTGAGAGGTAGGGTCAGGCAGCTTCAGCCAGGGCCTGTCTGGAAACAATAAACACCAGTGCTGGGAAAGGTGTGGAGAGTGGCTGTTTCACAGAGGCTTCTGCAGTGTACAACAGCAGGTTGTAGTTATTTATTTATTTATTCATTTATTCGTTTATTCATTTATTCATTTATTTATTTATTATGTCCTATTTATTGCCCACTTTGGGTTTCTCCTGTCCTTCTGTTTGTGTAACTGAAAATCCTGGTCAGCATTGCTGATTTCTAATGACTCTTGCTATAAACTTCCCTGCTTTTGTCTTTTAGAGTTGTGTGATTGTGAGGAAGCCTATTTTAAATGTAAAATATGTCCTCAGTCCTGGTGGCTGCCAAGAAAGGCTCAAATCCTCAGTACCAGTTGTTTCCTGAAACAGAAGGCAGAGCAGTAACAACAACAACAATAATAGTAATAATAATAGTAATAATAATAATTTCTAGCAGTTCATGTTATAATAGAGTAGAAACAAGCATAAAGCTCATGGAAAAGTTGGGGATGTGTTGCTGATGGATGGGATGGAGAAGTACAGCCAGTAGAAGTTTGGATGAAGTCATTCCATGTCTTACTCTTACTAAACGTGCAGTGTTAGAGAAACACGGGCTGTGGAGAATCAAAAGCTGGTGAAATACTTAGAGCAGCAACAAAAAACCTGCCCTGAGATTTATGAGGAGATACCAGGGCTAATTAGCAAAAAAAACGGAATGGACAAATCCACACAAACTGTGTAATCCATGCTATTTAGTCATGGTAATATTCAGTTGGTACTGGGATATATGTGATTATAAGAGTAAAAAACCTACGAAATTAGCAATTCACTGCTCTGAGTATTTTTTTCCCAGCTCCTTTTTGCAGTGTGGAGAAGAAAGCTGGGTTTGGAGCCAGAGAGGATGTGGTATGATGCTTCTTGATAAGGTGAGACTCTCTTCTTGCAGAGGAAAACAAATGAGTTTACTCCTTCCAGAGTCTAGAAATTACATTGCTTTTTTAAAAATAAATGTGGCCTGCACTACCCAGGGAGAAATACGTGGTTTGGCTTCAATTCAGAGAGCTCGCTGTATTTTATGAAGGAACAAGATATCCGGGCTGTACCTACAGGATTTATTTGTTTGCACTTCAAACCACTTTGGTGTGTTGGTGATATGTGAAGATTTTGGTGGACAAACAGCCAGACCTGCTCTCCATTCCACTGAGGTGTAACTGGAATGGTTCAGACCTGAGATCCTGCCTGCAAGGCTCTGAATTTCCAGGGATGTTGGCAAGATTTGCCTTCTAGACTTTGTCTGGATTGATAACGGCGAGAGTTCAGCGCTAACATTTGCTGCTCTTTTACTTCAACTCAAAAGTTTTGTTTTATCACTGCCAGGTTGGAAATTAGGGCTCCAACTGAGATGCTGCTGAGTGGATCGTGCCATGAGTGCCCCTGATTTCTGCTTGGCTTTGCTTCAGAATTACCGGCAACACCAAGTGCAGTCCCTAATTTTACCCCATTGTGCGCTACACAAGAGAAGAAGAAGAAAAAGGCTAAATCTTCCCAAAAAATCTTTGTATTGTTCTCTTAATATTGGCAGTTGTTTGCTTTTAAATTGCTCCTTTTTCATCAAAAGCTGAGAGTTCAGTTAAAAGGAGCAGCCCTGCAATAATCTGAGTATTAACAGAACTCTGGTGGTGAAGCTCCAACCTTCCTTTGGAAGAATCCTTTTGGAAATTGAAACTGGAGTGGTGAAAATGTATTTTTTTGGAGTTTCCAGCCCTATAACCGGGCTGGGGTGAGTCATTTGTGGCCACTGAAAGCCCAATTACTGCCTCAGAGAACAGGTTGATAACGATGCGAAAGTCGCAGTGATGAACACCCAAATGGAAATAATTAGAGTGTTTGCCTTGGTACTTAAGTCATTTATTCCCTAATTAACTGCCCCGGAACCGCCTTTTCCCAGTGATGTATAAATTTACCCAAGGAGTTCATGTATCAGAATTAATGTTCTTGATTAGGCTTGATAAGACTCGTGCCGGAGAGACCGGAAGCCTGGCCCAGAAAGGTAGAAAAAAATGGAATGCAAGGGAATGTTCTGGCTCTTTGGATTGTAAAATATGTGCACATCATCTTTTTGTTGCTTTGCATTCTCCTGATTAAAAAAATGCAATGATGCAATAATTATTTAAAAGCCTGGTTACTTTTAAAAGTGCCCATAAACCCAAGGTCAATTAAAAGCAGGGAATGAGGAGCCTGGAGTTAATTTTTGCCTCTTTCTGATCTTTGGGAGTGGAGAAATCGTGGTCAGAATGAGATATAAATTCAGTTTGGGGACAGGTTTTAATGAGCAGCTGGTCCTCAGCAAGGCCAACTCTGGGTGCACAGGCTGACATGAGAGTGTAGTTACACAGATTGTAGATTTGGCCCTGTTGGTGTTAATTTTGACAGATGTAGAGGACAAATCCTTTTCCTTTTCTGAGCCACCCCTCTGAAAGCTCAGGTTTGATGTTTGTATTAATTTCTGTATATTAACATGAGACTCTGGCAAGCACAAATATTTCTTCCATAAAAAATTCAGCATTGCCTGTTAAATATTTCACAGCAACCCTAAACTTTTATCAGTCACATTAATTGACAGGCTCCTTTAGGTCTGTTTTGTTTTGAATAATTAAACCTCTCCGTCTTCATCACGCCCACCCCTCCTCCCCCCCCCCGAAACCCGTGAATATTCTGTGTTCTGTCCCTTGGCAGCTGAGGGTTCTGAGTTTCTTGTTTGTCTCCTGGTCTCAAGAAAAAAATGTCACTGAGCACTTTTCTGAAGTTTTTGGGGCTGGCAGGAACTCGGCTTCCCCCGTGGTTCTGTTCCTGCAGGTATTTCCCTCTTCAAACAAGAGGTTCAGGAGTGCTCCTGCTGCAGTTTTAGTGGAGTTCCCCTGGTCCCAAGAAAGCCCAGGATTCTCAAATTAGATTTTAGTGCTGATTTTCCAATCCATGCTTGCTTTGGAATACTGCTACTAATACTACTACTAATAATAACAATAATAAAATTCTATTTTATTCTATTAAGAATAATTTTGGGGGAAAAGGCTTCTGCTGCTATAATAAAAAGAGTAACCTTGGCTTTGAATAAATAGAAAACAGCAGCACAGACAGACACTGTGTAATGATAGCTTTCTGGGGCAACAATAATTAAATTACTTTGATTATTCTTGTTTCACTACACAAACAATATTATCCAGCTTATTTTTAGATCTATTTGTTAACTCAGGCCCTCTCAATGTGCGGTTGTTTCCTGTAGAGTCAGATTCACTTAAGCAATATTTCTGTCAGGCTTGGATTTCCTTCTTCCCTTTCTTTCCTTCCCTCTCACTCCAGCTCTTGTGTTGATTCTGTTCCTGTGCCCTCTGAGTGGAGCTTGGAGTAAAACCCTGGCTCGAGGAGAGTTTTGTCATTGAGCGAAGGGAAAAAAAAGACGGAATTTAACACACAATGATGATTACAGCACCAGACTGGATGCCTGGGGAGAAAAGAGCTCCTTCTCCCCACTGGTTCTGATGTCAGCGACTTTCCTTCCCTTCCTCAAAACCCCATCATCCCCCAAAACAAGGACATGAACACAGGAATGGGGGGAAGCTGGGAAATAAGCCGTCCTTCAGTGGATCTCAAGGTGTTTGTCTCCCCTTATCAGCCCCATAATGAGAGTGCAGAGATGGCAGATAATGACAGCGGCCCAATGACACCGCTCAGCGCCAAAGAGGTGAAGATTGCACATTTTATTTTGGAAAATAATTATGCAGCTAATTGCAGCTCTTGACTCTCGTCCTTCTCCTGCCTGTGTTCTTGGGGAGGCTGATCTGCTCGGCTTGCACAAGACAGTGTCAGTTATTCTAAAGGTCAAAAGACTCTCTTGTTATGATTTGTAATTGCTGGAGATGGGGAATAAAATAAATACAGCATCATTTGGTGTCATTTAACTCGTTGACTTCTGTTACTGACTATTCTGTTCTGTGACCACAATTACACACTGATCCCATTATTAGTGTGAGCTTATCTGACAATTAGGATGTACTTTATGTGGGTGAAAGAGGAGAAATAACCCAAAAGTCGAGCTCTGGACTCTTGTGAGAAATTTCAGACCTGAATTCCAGATGTAGTGAGGTGACCTAATGATGCAGGACAACCTGATCCAGGACCATTTTAACAAAAGTGAGCAACTCTCTGCTGAGGCCACAAGTGAATTTCACAGAATCACAGAATCGAATGGGTTGGAAAAATCCTTTGAGATCATCAAGTCCAACCTCTAATTTCAGGGCAAAGCAGCTGCAGTGGCATCGCAAAAGTTCTGTGGCTCAAGGATCTGACTCTGCTTAGCCTTGAGATCTCATCTGGCTCACTAAGAATTCAGTTGTTGAAGTAAATAAGTCAGAATTCATGTTTTGTGCAGCCTCTGTCTTCTTTTCCTCCCTCTCTGCCCCAAACCCTGCATGGCAGCTGTGAAGGTGGACCCTCCTCCTGCTTGTCTTGGACCCTTGCTTTTGGAGAACTCTGGAGCCAAACACAATTCCCATCCTTTATGGGCCAACTCTCCCACCCGAGGCCATACAATCCCTGTGGCCTCACATCTCAGGGTCAGCTCTGAGTCTTGACTCTGCCTGATTCATTTCCATTTGCATAATCTCCTCTATATTTCTTTTAGACATCCCAGTTTTAGTTTAGTCCCAGCCTCACGTCATTGATCATTTCCTTGTCTTCTCTCCGAGTCGGATTTAATCCCTTTGGTTTCCTTTAAACGGCTGATTTCCCAGCCACTCCCTGCTCTGCTCCTCGGGGATCTTCAAGCCTTTGTGTTTTCTATCTGCATCTTCCTTGTTGTGATATTTATTTTATAGCTGGAGATAAACCTCCTTCAGTCGGGACTTCAAGAAATTAATAAATTTTACAAGCAGTGTCCAGGCCAGGAGCCTGTACAGGGACGTTTGTGTGCTGCTGCTGTTTTCCCCAGCTGTTTTTCTGGATGTTTGCTGTGCTAATGGTTCCATGAGGTGTGAATTTAATGTTTGGAACCCAGGAGTTATGCCTGACAGCATCACTGCATGACCACAGGAATGCCAGGTCACTTTTTCTCCTATCCTTGTCTAATTTTGCGGTTTTAAGACATTTTGGTTTTGCACATAGCACACTGCAGTTGTACATGGAATTTACCACACCCAGCAAAGTTATTTCCAATTCTCTGACATCCCAAAACATTGGAACAAGTGGAGACTTGAAGCATTTTTGCACAAGATGTTTTTGTCTGGGTGCATTTTCTGCATCTGATTTTCTTTATTGATGTATTGCTAAATACAACAAACCTATCTTATTAATAATTTTCCTTTTAATGACTGTATGGTGCTGATTTGTAGATATTTTGTCCTAATAATATGAACCGTTTGCTAAAGTGCTTCAACTTAGCTGGGCAAGGTTTTCTTTGTACTTTTTCAGCTTTAAAAAAAAACATTCCAGGACAAGAAGAGCAATATTGGAAAAAAGAGTGGTCCAAGTTCATTCCTCCCTGAGAAATGGATTTTTCTGTGCAATTTTTTGATCTGAAAAAAATCTTATTAAAGTAGTATGTATAGTATTATGATTATAATAATATATAATTTATAAATAAACTGTCCTGTACCTTGCATCTACAGCATGAAGGACATGACCGATGAGTTCATAAATAAAGGTCCATCTTTGTCCCACTCCTGACTGTCAAATCCTTGAAATTAAGGAAAAATAACCTGAGATTTTGGCAAATACAGAGCAATGAGTGATCCCTCTCCTGAAACTTCTCTTTAAAGAGCATTCAGACCCTTCCAGAGGTGATGGAGCCATGGAGACAATCATGGTTTTATTGCTGATGCTGTGAGTGAATCTGTCCTCCAGGAGTTTGCCCAATCTCTTTTTAAAACCTTCTATTTATTTTTAAATTGCTGTTTAGTGATTTCTCTGCACGGCTCAAATCTTTCCAAGGTTGCATTAAGAGTCATGGAAATGATCTCTTTTATGGTCTTTGGAGGTTTGTGATTCAAGTCCAGGTTTTTTTGCAGTTATGAAGACTGAGTGTGGCCTCTTTTCCAGGTCCTATTCAAAGAACTCTGGAGCCTGGGCTTTATTAATAAATTAACTCACATGGCGATGGAGTCACAGGAGATTCAGGGACACTGAAGAAGAAGGGGGGAAAAGTTGTTATAAAAGCACTCCTGTGTAATTCTCCTGTAAATCACAGCACCGAAAATGCCTTCCATGTTCTTAAAACTCTCCTACCTGTGACAGCTCCATCTCATGCCACCTCTTGTGTGTCCATGGTAAATATCTGTATTTTAATCCAGGATTTAGTTGGAGAAGAAGCCGGGTGGCTTGGCATGGGGAACTGAGGGTGGCTTGTTTAAATCTTCAGAAAGTTGAAAGATTTGAGGTAAGGGAGGGAACAGTTTCGTTTCCTCTTCTCCATCCCTTCAAAAAGCCTCTTTTCCTCTTCTCCATCCCTCTAGGATCAGCAATGTTGGGTCTGAACTCAAGGCAGCTGGACACACACAGCGATTGAACACACTAGGATTTTTTGGGAATTTCCCTGGAAAACACCTTGTAGCCCACGAAGGGAAAGAGGGGAAGGCAGTTGTCTCCTTGAGTAGCCAAACAGGCCCGTTTATAACTCTTTGTTACTGTAATTCAGCGTTCCTGGGGTACTCAGGGGCTGGATGCTGCCCATGCTCGACTCACAGAGAGCTCATTTCCTCAGGGCTGTGAACATTTATAAGTATGAACATTCCAGAACAGGCTCCTTCTTTGTCTTTGGCACATCCAAGTGTCCTGCAAGAGTCTGGAATTCCAATTTCTTCAGGATAATTGGGACAACATTTCTTAGCCTGTCACACCCCAGCCTGCTTTATCCTTGGCAGCACTTTTCAGCTTCTGCTCTCAACAAATCACTCAAGTTCCTTGATATGGATGCCTTGAGCAATTTTGTGAGGATTCTGTTGTCTTCAATGCCTTTTTATATTTTTTTCAGTCTGCTTCACCTCACTGGGTGGGAAACAGGTGGAAAACTCTTGGTGGCAGCTCATTCCATAGTTCCGGTGTGGATTTGGATCATCCCACTGGTGTGGGCATCTCCAGCTCGGCAAAAACACTGGTCCCAGCCCTGAGGCCTTGGTTTGTATTCTTGACTTCTCCTTGTGAGTTACTCGTGTATTAGATGAGTTACTATGGGTAGTAGTGAAGGTGGTGATGTGTAGTAGAGCCACAGCAAGATTCCCATCCCACAGGAGATGCTGTGAGTGTTGCTGTGTTTACTCTGGGGACTTTGGTCCTACGAGTGACAGCTCCTCAAGATCCTGACCAGGGAAACCAGCAAATCCTCCTGAAAATGAGAGGAAACCCAAATCCTCAAGAGTGCAAAGCCTGGCTGCTTCCAGAAACTCCTTGTTTTATGAAAATCCAGTTCCTTTATTCCCAGAGCAGTGTAAGTGTTATGCTGGTCCTTGGCTGAGGGGGAATTTCAGAGGGAGGAACTGCAAAGCCACAGTCTGAAATTCAGCCCTTTTGCATGGTTATTTTGGGCAGCCACTTTGGGAATTTTCTGAAGTCTGTTCTCCGGTTTATCTTGTTCCAGGAGAAGGAGGATGAATACTGATGTCAGGAAAATTAATCCGCAAACACCAGAGGTTTATGTCCAAAAAAGATAGAGGAGTCCTGCTACTTTATTTGAATAAAGGGAGATGCCATGGGGCATTCCCCTGGAGTCTCTCAAATTTTTGGAGGTCGCAGCCTCCTTTTTATCCTATTTTCCCTAGTTTCCCGACTGCATTTCCTTCTGTCTTTCCCCATTGGTCTGAGGTACTCGAGAAGTACAGACTTCCCGGAATGCCTAATATCTAAAAATTCCCTTCTGATGTATAACTCCCCCTCCCCTTGTCAGCAGGCCTTTGGTATGTTTGAAGATACATATCTCTTTAATTCATCAATCAATGGCATCCTTCCCATTGTCTTTCTTATCTCATAGTGCTAGCTTGGTCTACCAGCAGGCCCACAGCTTGTTTGTAAAGACAAGTTCTGCACTCCTCTCACTGGGGGGTGTTGAAAAGATCAGTTTGTTCTTCCCAGTGAATTTATGTTGAACTGTGGAATCCTGGAATGGTTTGGGTGGGAAAGGACATTAAAGCCCACCCAGTGCCACCGCTGCCATGGGCAGGGACACCTCCCACTGTCCCAGGGTGCTCCAAGCCTTGTCCAGCCTGGCCTTGGGCACTGCCAGGGGTCCAGGGGCAGCCACAGCTCCTCTGGGAATTCCATCCCAGGGCCTCCCCACCCGGTAGCTTTCTCCAGAGAATAAACCAGGAGCCACAATCTGAACCCTCTGGAATGAGGCCAGGATGTCAATGATCCAGGGATGCCAACCCAGTGAATGCTGTTTTTCCACTTGCGTTGAATGAACACAAAATCCTCATCAGCTCTCAGCTCCCATGATGGTAAAAATGAAATCAAACAGGTCCTTCCTGACACTCCTGAAAAGAAAATAAACAAAATTTCCGGTGTTGCTCACCTGCCCCCTCTTAATGGGGTAAAGCTGCTCTTAACAGCTCCATCTCACCTCTTTTGCATCCCAATTTTGTCCATCTGGGGCTTTATTTTTTAATTTAATTTACAATCATCTGGTGCAAGTCTGCACGAACATCCCAGCTAGACTCTATTTAATATGCACTAGAATTATTGTATTTGATATATATCAATTTTAAATCTGTTTCCACACAACCTTGAATGCCTTTCTGGCTGTATATCACTTCATCAGGCCAGCTTAACTAGAGCTTCTTTTTCATTTTTTATTGCCCCCATAAAATCTAGGAATGGAACACTTCGATTTTTCTAGCAGTAATTTTTATTACTTTTCGCCTTTTTTTTTAAGTACTTGTCAGTGAGATGCAGTACTTTGCACAGAGTATATTTTCCAGCTCTGCATTATATTTTTATTTCAATTTATTTTAGCCAGAACATCCAGCATACATCTAAATAATACCTATGGTGGTTCAAATGAGTGGATTATGAGTGTAATTGGGGTGATGTAAAGTGGGTTCACTCCCAGGATTGGTGGATTTTAGTTCCCTGCTTCAGTCCCAAATACTTTCAAGTAAGTCCTGCAAGGATAACTCATGTTGCAGCTTTAATGTTGCCCATAAAACCCTATTGCAACGCGGGAGGGGAAAATGAATTTATTGCCATTTTTATGGTTTTACTTTACTTTTTAGGTTTTTCTAGATTTTTCCCCTGAGTGTGTTATTGCACTGAATTTTATTTTTTCCCCCTAAGAACACAGAAATTGCCATATTAGCCCAGACCACTGATCTGCCCAGCCAGAGAATCTTTCCAAGCAGGAATGGAAAGGCCTGTGATAGAATATGGACTTATTTCTCTATAAAAGGGTTCTTGACCTACACATAAAAATGCTCTGCAAGTCCTGTTCCATATAAAACATGGCAGCATTCTCAGCACAATTCAGATATCTCCTGTATTTTTGTGTTTCTGTGGTGTTCCTTGACTTGCTCTGATGATGTCAGGCCATATTTCCAACAGGAATTTTTTTTCATTGGTGGAAATTCTGATTTTCCAGAAGTGTGGGAGGGAAAAGCACAAAGGGAAAAATAATTTTGCTCTTCAATTGGTTGAAATTTTATATGTTGCAATTAATGTTCATTTTAGAAAATTTTTGTGCTGTTTCTGTTATTAACACTGAGCACCAACCTCTGTAACGTAAGTTTAGTGTTTCTCCAAGAAAATAAAGTGGGACCAGGCATGTCTGAGCACAGTTCCTCATCTCTGTAACTTGTTATCCTCATTCTGCTTAATTAATATGAATAATACATTTTAAAATAATACCTCTACTAATGGAACGTGAGGGGAGCAGAGGAGCACTTCTCTAATTAGGGCTTGTGAATGACATTGGAAAAGGTTCTGGGTTCAATCACCTCCCCTTGCTGAGGGGTGAATTAGCATAGATTTAATGCCAGTGATAATTTCACGCCGTGGGGAGATCAGGAGTTTAATGCATCTGGCAGCCAGACAGGGATTTTCTTCCCGTGACAGCCCAGAACAAACCCCTGTAATCCTTCCCCTTCAGCTCTCCCACCCATCCAGGCTCCGGCTTAAGGAAAGGCCAAGGAGAGCAGGAGTGTGCTGAGCCCCTCTGGCTCAGTGAGGCGCTGCCTGGGCACATTTTGTGCTTCAATTCATTCTAAAGATGAATAAAAGCTGCACTGGAGGGCCAAGGTTGCATTTCCACCCCCTGGGTGCTGCAGGAGGCTCCATCACAGCACAGGGTATTTCTCAGTTTATTTCTCTAACCACCTTCCACAGCAAAAATAAAGGCGAAACAAGAGAAACTGGGCCAGTCGTGATTTTGGTGTTTTACTTTGATGATGTTGGGATCACCACGTTAGAGCTGGGCCTCAGCCTGGGACCTCCAGCACAGCAGTTATTGAATGGCAAGGAGAACGGGCCAGGATGTGCTAACCCAGCCTCTGAAGGGAAGGCAGTTCCAGCGTCAGCCCCAGGTTTCAGCGACTGTGGGAAGCCCAGGGACTGGGTAGTGCCCTTTGGGAGCACAGTTACTGGCAGGCTCTCTGTGAGCTCTTTATGTGCCCATAAAGCCCTGGCAGAGCCTGGCAGGGTCACGATGTCCCTGTCACTCAGGTGTGCGAAACGCCAGGCACTGCTGGGCCAGGTCAGCACCCAGTTTAATGACATTACAGGAGAATCTCTGCTCAAGTCTAAATTTAGCTTTGATCCTAATGAGTGTTGGACCAGATTCAAACCAAGGGATGAATAAGGACTCGCAATCCTGTGCTGTTCAGTGCTCTGGGTGTGGCTTTGTCCGAAACCAGTGTTCTCAGTTCCGTCAGCATTCCCAAAAATCCAGCACTGCCTCAACTTGAAAAGCTGAGCAGGGATACCTGGCCACGTTTCCACTTGGATTTTCCTGAAATGAGGATAAATTTGCTGGTTGGACCCAATTGCTGCTTGTGCTTAGGGTTCATCAGGAGCCTTGTGTTTTCCTGTCTGTAAAAAACCACTGTGTGGTCATTTCAGGAAAGAAAACATTCTCAGATGAAGCAATGTTGGAGCTCTTGATTTCTGTGCTTTAGAAGAATGTGATAAAGAAAGAAATTGGTGTAATTCTTTTCATGGAAGTTTGCAATTTTGTTAAAACATTTAAAGTCATTAATTTGTGAGTAATTCAGAGCTGCAAACCAGATTTACCTATGTTTGACAATACATACCTGAACTCTCAGAGGTAATGGTGCTATGGGTTGTTTGTCTTGGAAAGACTTTTTTTTGGTCATAATTTTTACTATGTACACGTGTTTCTACAGGATATTTTGTCTGTTCCTGCTATTCTCAAGGAAAGCTCCCACCAGCACTCCACAGCCAGGCAGGATCTGTGTCTGACTCAGATTTTAGACCCCCCCTGAGGAAGATTCGCTCTGCAGGTCCAGTTCTCAGCTGAGTGATCAAACTAACAAAAAACCACCTCTAAGTGCCATTTTTACAGTATTGTCCAGTATTTTCCCTCAATTATTGTCACTGCTAATTCGATCCATTTCTTTTCTGACCTTAAATCCTCATCCTCAGAAGAGTGTCCTGACAGCAGGTTTTCTGTTTTATGGAAATTGCTTACTTTTTATCTGAAAAGTTTAATAGAAATTTAACCTCACCCCTGTCATCTCTCAGACTGAACAAGGAGTTTTTTGTCCAAATTTAGCACTCAAATAACACCAAAACTCCACATTTGTTATGAGTTTTGGAGCAGCTGGTCCTTTAAGCGTAGTGTGTGTGGTTTTTAGTCTCTTGAGAACTGTGCTTGTGTTTCCACAGAGTTTTTTAGACCTTTAACATCTGAGATTTTATGTTGGGACTTTCCATATTTTACTTAACCTTGTTCAAAGCTACTGTCTTGACCTCAAATGTTAATTAATGTAATTTCTCTGTGTTCCTCGTAAGTTATAACCTTGTGATAACGCTGACCAAGCACAGAAAAAGGTGTGTAAGAATGGTTTGGGTTTATTGAAGTTAATTCTAGAACTGGTTCTTGTTAATGAATAGTAAATTTGCATCACCCAAATACGAAGTGCAGCAGGATTAAGGCTTGCAAAGCCCAATAAGCACCCAAGTCCATGAGATCAGAGCACCAAAGTCCCAATTTCTGGGTAGTGGAGGCTTAGTTTGTTGGTGATAGTCTGTGAAACAACAGTTAAACCTCAGCAGGTTTAGCTGATTGCAGCTCTTTTAACCGGAGTAAAGAGCAGGTGGAGGATGGGTAGTTCTCCAAAACTTACAGGCAAGTTGTGAATGAATTCCTTCGTAGAGAGCGGTGGATAGAGACTTCAGCAGGCACAATAAAGCCTGCTCCCCCCAAGTTTTAATAAAATGCTGTCTTAATAAAGCATTGAAGGAATAAGGCCTGTGGGGAGGTGCCTGGGAGCTGCTGTGAGCTCCCAGCTCAGGAGCAGCACGGAAGCCACGCTTTGATTAAAACATCAGACTTCAGATGTTCCTCAATGCTTGTTTAGCCTCATTCCTAAGTATCAAAAGAGCCTGTTCACACAAGGATTTGTTTGTTTACAAGGATAATTCTTGTTAACTGACAGTTTAAAAAGAATTACAGAGGCCTCCAACATTGATAGGCTGGTATTAAGGAGGGTATTAAATGCTGGCCTTGGACTCAGTTAAAGCGTTCTTTTTCCCCTCCCTCCTATCCAGCAGTCTGGAGGATAATTTAATAATCCAGAGCTGATAATCATTGTACAATCAGATGGGTGATGGAAATAAAAGTTCCACTGAAAAGGAGTGGTTTAGGGGATGACTGCAGAGGTCCCAGGGAGATTTCCTACGGATGTTCCCAGCACAGCAGTGTTGGCACAAGTCTCCTCTGGACTTTATGTTCAGCACCCAAAATCATTGACAGAAGCTCTTCCACACACCTAAAAAAAGTGGAATAAGGGACAATTTCAGCTGGAAGGATCTTTACTGGCCCTGGACCCCTGGAAGTGTCCAAGGCCAGGCAGGACGGGGCTTGGTGCAGCCTGGGACAGTGGGAGGTGTCCCTGCCCGTGGGAGCTGTCCCTGCCCATGGCAGGGGTGGCACTGGATGGGATTTAAGGTCCCTCCCAACCCAAACCATTCCAGGATTCCCTGTTTCTGCATTTTTATGATTTAAAATAGTCTTGACAGAAACAAAATCTCCTATGAAAGAAAGAAAAAGAGCCTCATTAACCGCGTGACTCAGGTCATAGCGAAACACAAACCAGCACAGTGAGATGGGAAACTGGGAGAAAATAACTGGATCCAAGGGTTCTGGGGGGTATAAAGGCAGCTCCTGTCAGAGAATCCAGAGAATTCAGCCTTGACAGCAGCACTAGCCATGGAAGAGCAGCTAAATGGGAAAACTACTTGTGTAATGTAAAAAACCAGTTAGAAATGGTCTGGTTACTCTGGATCTGGTGGGTATTTTGGGTTTCTTGTACGATGGAACAGTTTTCAAGGGAAGATTTTTGCTACTGAAGTACCTCAGATCATGTTAATGCCATTTTTTCAACCTGAAAGCTACAGAAATTCAAACCCTCCCATTTCAACTCTGATCCATATTTTAGTACAACAGGATTTATCAATATAAAGACATGGAAGCATTTCCTGAGGATTTTTAATGTGAGTTCTGAACTACTTTAATTGGTTTTGCCCGGCATTATTTTCAACTTCCAGCATTCTGTCCTTTGATGAAGATGAAAATCCCTTTTGGCACGAGTGGAAATGGAAATCGTATCTGACCATTACTCCCAAGGATCTGGCTGTGGCACCTCCCTGCTGCCATCCAGCTGCTTGAAAAGGTCACTTTGGAGACTTCATGTGTGATGGAACAGCATGTGAAGGAGGATTCCTCAGGGGAGCCTGTGACATTAATGGGAGATGGGAAATGCTGCATTAATGGGCTGGAGTTGGGGGGGGTCTGACTTGGCTTTATTTTAGGTATAAAGGACAGCAAAGTGCCCCTTAAAGCAACTTCTCAATAAATTTGGGTTTAGTCTACAAAAAACTAGAGGGAGGAAAATGTTTCCTGAGGATTGATAGGGAATTTTCACAATTTTCATTAAAAATGAGAAAGAGATGTTTGCAGATCAGGGAATACACTTGGAAATACCAAATTTTGCTCTGTGTTCCCCCTGGCTACCCAGGGCTGTCACAAATTCCAATATTTTCTGTTCAGAGAGGCCCTGCCTGTGCAATTTTTCCTTTTTGAGGAACATATTTTTGAAATTGCAGATCTTAGTTTTATTTCCATGTAGTGAGAGGTCTCCTCTCCCTACATAGCCAGTCCAAAACCTGGATTTTTCAAGACAAACCATTTACAACAGATTTTTTTCCTATTTCTGTAATTTTATTTCCTATTTCTATAATTTCTCTTCCTATCTCTATATTTTTCCCCTATTTCTATAATTTTTGTCCTATTTAAATTGCTCTCCTGGTTTCCACTGCAGCATTGCTCCAAGCTCTGGCTGGGATTAGCAGGCTCTGGAGCAGTTCTGAGGTGGGCTCTGATGCTGAATCCTGTCTTTTAACAGCTATTAAGATGTTAAAAAATTAATTATGGCCTCTCTTCCCTCTGGCGTCTCTTGAACTTTGTCTCCTGCCTGTCAGTCTGGGCTGGATTGTCTGTCAAAGGGATGGGAGGTATTAATTAGTCAGTCAAGGCCATTTTGTCTGGGATTTTTCCTGGCTTGTATGGAAAGAAAAACCTCTGAATATTCTTATTCCTTCAAAAATGATGCCTGATATTCTCTGGCTGAGCAAAGCAGAGCAGAGCAAATAATGGTTAAAAAGTTGTTTGTTAGATAAGAAAAAATTAGGATTTTTAGAGGACAGAATCCATGGAATGCTGACTAAAAACCTGTGGATGCAGTTTGACAGCAGAAATCAAACCAATCTTTCCCCCCCCCTATTTTTAAAGAAGTTTTTAAAATAATTGTATCTAAATTTTTCCTGGAACAGATTTTTCCAAATAAAAAGCAAATTTTTTCATCACTTTGAAATTTGCAAATGAGAGGCTTCAGCAATTTTAAACACTTATTTTTGGCTGGCAATACTCACCTAAATTTCTCATCTGACAAGAATGAGAAATTTCAAACTTGGTGAAATAGAGTTTGGGACTTATTTAAAAAAAAATGTCCCTCAAATGATAATTTTCAAATTGATAAGAGAGTTAATGGTGTTCCATGAACTAAATGCTGGTGGATTCTTTTGTCAAAACCCTGACTATTGTGAATTAACTTCTCTGACTTTTCATTCTTGCCATGAATTTGAACCAAACAAAGCTCCCCCTTTCTAGTGTTAGGCTGATACAAAGGGTTTATCATTCCCACAGCGCGGCTTCTGTAGGAAAATCTCATTATGGACTTCAGAAGGAATGCAAGCGGGGGGATTTTCAGGAAGTGTAATTACATTGGGAGCTCAAAGGGACCTGCTGGGCAATGTTTGACCTTCCTAATGGGCTGGGCAGGGCTGGGGATGGATAGCTGGGCTTTAATGGCCTTGGAGGACTGGGAAAAGGGGATTTTTAATAGGGATCCTATTTACTGGTTGTACCAGGGGTGTATTTAGCATTGGGAAATTTATAATGGGGACCAGCACCTCTTCCCTCAATCTCCCCTGGGTAAAGATTTGTAATAAAAAGGGAATTCTGGAATAAAGAGTGGGACAGAGTCTGGGTTTGGGCTGCAAAGGAAAGTCCAGGCCCAGGGTAGTGAGGGCCTGAGATTTGAACCAAAACCCTCAATGAAATCAAAGGGTGTCCAGCTAAAAATATAATAAAAATATTAAAAATCATAAAAATCTGTAATAAAACTAAACTAATAAGAATGTTTTTTAAATTTAAAATTTGGAGGGGTGATGGATGAGGCCTCAGCACATCAAATCCTTGCCTATGCAAACTCACAGTTTGAACCAAACCATCCTTCATGGGTTTTTGTCTTCAGGATTCCAGGAACATTTTCAGAGCTGGCACCTGTATTTAAGCTGTCAGTGACTGCCCGTAACTGTGATTATCTGTTTCTCACCAGAGAAATACACACCAAGTAGACTAATTGTAGAAAAACAACAAACCCCCCCACCCCAAACCCAAATATTTTATATCCTGAATTCTGGATTAATGGATTTATTGAGTTTGGTGAGCATTTCTTTAGGGACTTTTTACTGTGTTTAGGCATTTTCAGGTGGACCCAGCAAGGGTCGTTGCCTCTCTGCAGTAGCCAAGACACCACCTGCAACACCTCTACACCAAGTACTAAAAGGCAGAGTACGTAACTACAGGCTGAAGGGGTTGGTGCTCATTTTTGCTGCTGAAGCACTGAACAAGGCCCAATATTGTTTATTTAAAATATTCCCAGCTCTCAGCAGCAGGAGGCTGCACCCCAGGAGGAGCAGATGTGCCCTGAGCCATCCGGCAGAGAAACTGCTCCTGGTGGGCTTTGCTTTCCAATGGCACCAGCTGAGAATTGATCCGACCTGGATTCCACATTGGAATCCACTTGTATTTTGTTGGAAGCAGTGTTGAGAGCCTCGGAGAGCTGTGGGAGCAGCAGAGCTCTCCATAAACCAGGAAATGTTCTAATTGCTCCCCAATCCCTTTCTGCCTTTGCCCCTCTGATGCTCTGGGTCGAACTAGAGGTTTTAACATGAGGAAAATCAAAACCCACCAGACTGGAGGAACTGGAGGAAAGGCCAAACCTCAAGGAAAAGCCAAAACCCACCACAGCTGAACTTGAGGAAAACCCAAAACCCAGCACACCTGAACCCAAGGCCAAAACTACACCACACCTGAACTCAAGTAAAAGCAAAAAACCCACCCCACCTGAACCCAAAGAAAGGCCAAACCCCACCACACCTGAGCTCCAGGAAAGTAAAAACCTATCACACCTGAACCCAAGGAAAGCCCAAAGCCCACCGCACCAGAGCCCGTGCCTTCTGCTGCTCTCGGGATTTCTCCAGTTTAGGCACATTTGGAGTTTTCCCTGCTCCCACTGCCCAGAACTGCACTTTGGGTGTGGCCTCTGTCACCTCATGTGGCAGTTGTATCTTGAGTAGATTCGTGCTTTAATTGAGTTTCTGTGAAATCCTGAGCTGTTAAAAGTGAGGAATACTTGGAATTGCTGCCTGTTGAAGCCCTGGAGTTCATCCTTGTCAGAGCTCAGGCGATTTGGGCACAATCACACAGAGCAAATTCACCCATTTGGACCTTTCCCAGCATTTTGGGGTCAGTTTATCCACGATTTCCCTCTGCTCCTCAAAGGTGAGGCTGGAGGAGTAGATCCCCTCCTGGGGCCTGCATGGTTTAAATCATCCAAGAGTCATCTCTGTGTGTGTGCTTTAATTTGCAGCTTTGCTTAAATTATGTGGAGTCCTTCAAAAGGGAAAAAAAAATCAATTTGACTTTGGCAGCTGTCTCCACAATGGCTGCCAATCACCAGAGGATCTTGGCTATTTTTAAGTCTCCTGAAATCAGTCTGCATTAAGGCAATAGCTGGGCTTGGATTTAAGCCCAGGACTCTATCAATATAAAATGATTTGTTGTAAGTTTAAAGATGCTTCATCCCCATTCTCTCTCTTTTCATTTGCATTTTAAGCTTTCATCAAAACGTGGATCAACAATCCTAATGGAGCCTTTTTTCCATCCATCCCACTTTTTCTCCAAAGAAACCTGAGACTGTGTGTTCTTAACCTCAGCCTGACACGAGAGGGTTTTTCCTTCTGTTCAAACTACAAGGCCCAGTTTGTTCACTAAAGGAGACCAAACTGAGCCTTCCCTTGTGCCATTGGAATGTTTTCCAGTGAAGTTCTGAGGGATGTGAGATGTGTGATTGAGGTTGGAAGCAAAAAGGAGATGATCCTTCATGCAGCAGTTGGTGGGAATGATCATTAAGGAAGAGACTTTATTTTCCCAGATTAAAGATTGATGTTTGCTAAGTGTATTCGACCAACCCTTCCTGGCCCTTTTCGCCAGGGATGGAGGGACAGGACAAGGGGGAACGGCCTTGAGATGAAAGAGGAAATGTTTAGATGGGATATTGGGAAGGAATTCCTCCCTATGAAGGTGGGGAGGGGCTGGGATGGAATTCCCGGAGCAGCTGTGGCTGCCCCTGGATCCCTGGCAGTGCCCAAGGCCAGGCTGGAGCACCCTGGGACAGTGGGAGGGGTCCCTGCCATGGCAGTGGTGGCACTGGGTGGGCTGTAAGGTCCTTCCCACCCAAGCCATTCCAGGAATCCATTGCCAGCCCAGCCCAGGATGGGTTCAGGATGCTCGCCTGCAATTGGGATGACATTTACAGTCCATTGTTTTCCATAATTTGTTTGGAATTGTGCTCAACAAGGGGAATCATTGGGATTTTTTTCAATAATCAGGTTTCTCATCCGTAATTTTCCCATTCACTTCTGTCATTCCAAACTTGCACAGGATCCTTGTGTCCATGGCTTTGCCCAGAGAGATTCCCCCAAGGAAAACTGTGGACAACTGCAGCCAATTCTGTACTGAAATAATTTTGTGATTGAGTAGAATTGTGTTAGATATAAGCTTGTTTTAATAACAATTTTCAAAATCAAGATAATGTTCATTGTTCAGCTTCTCATTAGTAGAAGCATAATTTCCCTGTCTTGGAAATTTTTTCCAAATTTCCAAGGATTTCTGTGGCAGCCCCCATCTTACAAAAGAAAGAAGGCATTTATATCGATTGGGCCTCGATTTTGGCCTTTTCCTGAAATTTTTCAAGACCTATGATCCTAAAAACCTTGTAAAAAAAAAATTTCTAAAAAAAATTCAACTTGGTGCTTGGTCTGTGCTGAAAAGGCTGAACTGGTTTTTACAGCTTTGCTGGAAATATTTGTTAAAAATAGCATTAAAATAGCATCACTTGATGCGTTTGAGCTGACTCTGGTTCCTTACGTGTAATCAAAGCAGAGCTGTTTGATATTCTCCATGGCTCAGGGAGTGGCTGATAAAGAAATATCAATTTTCTTGCCAGTCCTGTTTCCAAATATGCACCAGATATTCTACAAATAAAACTGGTTGGTTGTTTTTCAGCTCTTTTGTGCCCTCAGGGCATTGTGCAGCAGCATTAACACCTCGGGATAAAAAAAAGGAAAGTTCATTCTCATTCCTTATCTAATTCCTTGAAGTTTCATAATTTGTCTAATTTCTGCCATTTTGGCACGAAAAGCTCTCCGGGCTCTGTCACTGGTTCCACTCGTGGCTCGGCATTTGGAGCTCTTTGGTTTATCAGCAATGCACGGAAAATCTTCCTGGAGGTTTTCCATCAAACCCATTTGGTGATGAAGGAGGGAACATCTTTTCCAACGCTTTAAAACAGGAGCCATAAATTCTGGACTGAACTCCCAGTGCCCTTATTAATAGAGAAGGAATTTCTTCAGCATCCCCCTGACCTGGGCAGGGAAAAGGGATGTGCTAGGAAGGGGAATGTTGAGTGGCGAGCTGGACATGATTTAAAGGAGGAGTTTTTGCTCCTTGATGCCAAATACCTTCTTCCAGGGGCAAAATCCCTGTTCCTCTCACTCTCTGGGGTTGAGGGAAGGGAGTTTAGAAACTTTGGCTTCCACCAGGATGGTTAACTGTGGAATAAACACTGTAAAATCTATTTTAGGGGAAAATTATGGCAGTTTTCAAAGCTCCCCACGAGTGTCCACTGTGCAAATGCTGCTCTTTGTCCCATTCTTACCCGGCCTTAAAAAAGTAGCCCGGAATTAATGAAATGCAAATCAAAGGGGGAGGGAAAACAGGTCCCAACCAATCATTGTCATAAAAATAGCCCCAAAAATCAGTGTGCTCATCAAAGTGTCCAATCTTGGTGCTGTTATGCAGAACCAATAAAATCAGTATAAACAGAATGTAACCTTGAGAGGAAATAAATTCATTCCAACATCAGGAAGGAGAAATGATCCCTTGGGCTTTGTGCCAGGCAATGCAATGTTGGCTTCTAATTGCCTGGAGAGAATAAAAGAGCCAAATGTCCAAATCCAGCTGTTCCTGCAAGCCCAGGATGTTCCTGCTGACAGCCTGGGGCTGCCATTCCATTTATCAGGGAGTTATTCACTGACAACAGAGGCTGTCAAGTGTCTGGGCTTTATATCCAAGGAAATCAGGGAAAAAAGACATTTTGGGATCAAGGACTTTTCCCTTTTTCAGCTCATTTGCCGCCTGGAATTCCAAGAGATTCTTTCTGCTAGACCAGGTTGCTCAGATAAAGTTTCATCTGTCATCAAACACTTCTTGCAGGGGACTGTTGGGTTCTTTGAGATGCCCCAGGTGTCTCTGAGTGACTCTGTGATCAGATATTCTGTGGAAAGGTCTCAAAGCCATCCTGTCACCTACTTAGGAAAGAAACCATTCACTGCAAGGAAATTTAACTTTCAAAGATTACCTCAATACTTAGTTTTTCTATAAATACAAATCTCAGTAGCACACCTTACTCATCCACTCTGAGCAGTGTAATTCCCATGAATTTGAAATATAATAATAATGCATGAAATAGATATCTTTCCTCCCCTCAAGGTGCTCAAAGTTGTTTTTTTTTTTCCCCCCAAATACGGGAAATTAACACCAAGGGAAGGATGAGGATTAAAGCAGAGAGTGACTGAGTTTTATTTCCAAGTATTATTAGAGCATAAATACATTTAGGTGGGCTGATATACTTTGTTATTCAGCTGAATCTGAGATAGGGGAATTACCTGTGAAAGACAAGTTAGGAAGAGTTGGAGTGGGGCAGTGTGACTGAAAATAGCTGGAAAGCAGCAGAGAACTCCCTGTATTGATTTTAGGATCATTTGAATTTCATCTCTTTAATGGGATAGATGATGTGAATGGGGAGGACAGGAAAAAGGGATCCAGAGGATGAGAATATTTAAACGCAGAGCAAGAACATCTTAAGGAGTAATTGAATCTTAATATCTGGCATTGTTTATTGTTTGAGAGCTGAGTTTGTGCCTCACCTAAGAGCAACTCCTACTGAAATTCAAATCCTTGGAACCCATTTCTGCTCCTGTCCAGCTTTGCCAGTGCTGAGGAGGAAGATTAGGAATTCCTCAGGACAGCAAGGAACTTAGATTAAATAAAATAAGGAGCAAGGAAGATTAAGTGAAATAAGTTTGCAGATTTTCAAGGCAATGATTTTTCTGTCCTGGCCTGAGGGATGAACTGCACAAGTCCCTGACTGCAGGACACAGGAATCCTTGGAATTAACACTTCCTTGGACACAGGAATTGTAGGAGTTGTGTCCAGATGTATTTTGCTGACTATTCCAGTACTCTCCCGATGCTTCCCCGTTTCCTGGCCGGGGCTGTGTTTTTGCAGACAAGATTGTGCCTTGGCTGATGCCAGTGTGCTCCTTTACCCACAGCCCCGAGCGCCACACACCCCACCGCACCCGCCTCCCTCCCAGGCCACGATGCCAATTGACACATGTTCCATTCCAACAGTCCCAGGCTCTGACAGCCTCAAGGGATTACTGGCGAGATGGAGATGTGATGGATTGCCAGCTAAGCTGCACGGTCATCTGCCTGGCTGTGTACTTCGGGCTGGTGCAGCTCCCAGGTGAGCACGGAGGTGCCCCGGGCTTCTGATCCCGTGTGGATCTGCAGGTCTGGGACCTCCCAGGAGCTTTGTCATAATTAGTGCTGGGTTAAAGAGCTTTGCCTTACTCTAGCAGCATTTTTTGTCTTACTACATTACAACATGATCACTACCCGGCCAATTAAAGGCTATTCCGGGTTTTTATGGGAGTTCCCAGCACTTCCCACTGCAGAGCTTTGCTCTGATTTAAGCCCCGGGCTGCAGGTGACACAAACATTTAACAGCAGTGCTAAAAGGACAGTGCAAAGGTGAGCAAGAGGGGAGATGCTTTGGAAAAATTGGAGTAGGATGTCAGGGAGAAGATCAAAGGATTGGAGCTCTCAGTTTAAAATACTCTTTCAGACTTTAAAAGCCTAATGGAGGTGATGCTGCCTGCCAGGGTCACCAAAGGGTGTTTGTTACTAATTAAACACCAAACGTGCAGGGCAGCTCAGGTTTGGATGTACCTGCAACTCAATTTTTTCCTTTGCCAGCACTGTATATAAAATTGCCACAACGTGATTTGATGGAGCTGAGTCTCCGTTTGTGTTCCCAGTCTTAAAAAAAAAAAAAACAACAACTTTTTATGTTTCTGGTGGCAAGAGGAGACATTTTTCCCTCTGAAAGCAGCACCAGCTGCTTGTTTACAGATCCAATGAAAACCAGAGGGGATCACTGGGACCTGGAGATGCTTTTCAGGAATGAAATGTCCATACATCAGGAATAACTCACTGCTGGAAAAATATCTGGAATTAGGAAAGCTTTGACTTTTCAAACCTTCGAACATTTCCACCTGTGCCTTTCCTGTCTTTTTGTTCAGCTGTACCTGGAGTTAATTTTTCTCTTCAGCAAATTATTCCCAATTTGTTATTCCCTTTGTTTTAGGGGCAGGAAAATGTTCATCACCTGCAGGAATGTTCCCTAAAGGGTCTCAAACCAATTTGAATGGCACTGTCCAGTCAGGGTTGGACTTGGTGACCTTAGATGTCTTTTCCAGCCTCAACAATTCCAGGATTGTGTGCACTGGCTCTCGGTGGTTGGAATATATACTTTTAAAAGCAGGGAATAAATGAAAAGGGAGCCTAGGAATTTCCAGAAGAAATACTGATAAAACGGTGATAAAAGAGGGAAACCAGTATTACTTTTCCCTCACATTTCCCATTCTGATTTTTTTTTCAAACTAGAGATTTTGTTTGCAAAGAAAATTTTTCAGAAGATTTAAAAAATTTCTGTATTTTTCAGAATTTGGCCGTTCATTAATACTCCTCTTTTTGTAGTGTGTGTTTCTCACCAACACTGGAAGCCCTTTGGGGCGATCTGATCTTGTGGTGCATCCAGTGCCTGCTGCAGTTTGGCTTCTAGTCCCTCACCAAACCCCTTAGACCTTCTCAAAAGCAATATTTAAAAGAAATTATTCAAGTAACAAGCCCAAGCGTATCAGAAATCAATTAGAGAGTCAAGAAAAACCTGGGAAATTTTGGTGCCAGTGTCACAGTCTTAAAATATCCACAGCATTTAGTGTTTAGAATTCATCTTTTAGGGACCATCAAATCTCATCTGAGCAAAATGAAATAAAGCTCAGTAAGTGCTTAAAAATAAGATAAATTTATAATATAAATCTCTAGAGTAATACTTGAGTTTGGGATTTGATTTGAGTCCATTTCTGAGGGATATTGGTGGTTAAACAACAGCAAAGATCCTTTTTAAGAGCTAATTTCAGGCTCCCAGTGCAGCGAGGCCACCGGGGTGCTCCTGCTCCCATTCTGCCACTCCGGAGCTGTTGGCCTCATTAGGATTTAAATCAGAAGTATTTGGGCTTAAATAAGCTTTATTTCTGATTACTGTAATGCCATGATTTTATGTCTTTTTTAGAGTCTTTAGCACAAAGTAGGCGAGCTTATGATAAATACTGCAGATGTGGGGGAAGTTGATTAAATTAGTCCTGGAAATGGACAGTGGGAAACAGGAGGGAAAGTGCCCAGATGAGCGAATTCAGGGCTTTGCAGCTCTGCTCTCACTCTTTGTTAATGGATTCAGTCTGCTCTTGAAAAAAATAGAAATATTCAAAGACTTTTTAACTGAGGATTAGCAGGGAGGGAAAAAAAAGAGTTTTTAGCTGCTGGAAGAAGTGAGTGCTCAGTGAGCAATTCCCCATCTCTTCTAATATAATACATTTTTTATGTTAATTAGAGGGAAAAAAAGGTGGAGGAGAAAAATTAAACTCAAAATTCCTCCCCATGTTCCCCCAAAGAATAAAAAATAAAATTAAAACCCCCAAACCCAAATGCCTTTAAGACCCTTTCTTAAAAAGATTATTTAAAACTCACTTCAGCAATGGGTGAGATGAAATGATGATCAATTACTTTGCTTTAAACACTTCAACCATGCCCAAAATGGGTTTTGGAGGTCCAGAATGAATTTGGTTGCCCATCTGCTTCCAAATCCCCAGGTTTCCTGAGAGTGCTGAGAGCAGGAAATCCAAATACCTGCTTAGAGCCAACCTCCTCTTCAAAATTAGAAGTTTTTTTTGCAAAATGTCTGATTTGTGGCCACATTTCTGGAGTGGAAGCTGACCTTGAGGGAGGGCAGGATGCAGAACTCTCTACCCTAAGAATTTGAACTTGGAAACTCCACTAAATGTGTCACCTGGAGAGATAGGAAATTATTATCCAAGCAGATTTACAACAAACAAGTGCCCAGCAATTAAATGTTATGATTGTGCATTATTCCATTTATTGGCTTTAAATAACCAGGTGAGGGTTTTGGGGAAGAGGGCAGATGTTAGATCATCATCTAATTATTTGTATCTGAGACAGTCTGGGACAAATTCTGTTCTCTTCTATCAATATAAATCCAGAAAAGCTCTCTAAATATAGCAGATCCAATCAATCTGGGGAATTTGAACCACTCCTGGCCTTGCCCTGTCCCTCTGCTCAATGGTTTACGTGGGAAGGCCTTTCCTTGGAGAAAAGGATTCTGTCTTTCAATTATCCCTCTCTGATGCAGCTCCACAAAGAAGGCCTTGTGCCCACGCTCATCACCCTAAAACACCTGGGTTTAGTGTCAGCTGCTGCCTTGGACTGAAATAAACCGAAATAAACTGAATTAAACTGAAATAAACTGAAATAACTCCATCATGCTGTGAGCATCTACCGAGCAGGGAGTGATGATCACAGAAACAGGGCTTGCTCTCTCTGCTGGACCAACATTGACACGAATTTCAGCTTTCCAGAGGCTTCATTTGGCTCTTAAGCCGGTCTTAAATCTAATTTCAATCGAATGAGTCAGATCTATAAGTGAGGGACTGTTCTTGTCCTGATTTGCCAAAGTTCTGGGAACAAATGAGACAAAGGGAGTGTTTTGAGGGGACACCTGGGAGATGTGTGGGGAATCCTGACAGGGAAATGCACTTCCCAATAGTTCTTGTCCGACAGATTGTCTAGAGAAACCTCTGAGTGGGTGGTTCCAAACAAGCAGAGTTGCCATGAGGCCAAATTAAAGTGAAGGGAAGGGCGTTTTTTGGAAGGAAAATCCATCATATGCTCTTCAGCCCAAATATATAAAAATTAATGTGTGCTGGGAAAGGCTTTTCCTGTGGAATTCTCCGTATCTCCCTTCCCTAATCCATGCTAAAGGCAGGAGAAAGTGTCACCTGAGGGGTTCAGGGATCAGGTCAGGGATCTAAATTGGGTGAGAAGTGTAAAACTACTGAGAAACCCTCAAATGCTCATGGAAATGGCTCAGAAATTCCCGAAGTTTACCCATTTTTAAGGGAGTTTTGTAAATAAATAAAAACAAATGGAAATAAATATAAAGGGCTGGATGAGGCTGTGGGGTAGAGCCTCTCAAGAGACCTCAAATTCAACACGGAAAAGAAAAAGGGGGGACACAGAGAGAGGAAAAGAGAAAGAGAAGGGATAAAGAAAAGGAAATTCTTTCACATGAAGCTCATGACAGTTGGAGGAGTTCTACAGCCAGATATTTATTTGTTTTTCCAGAGTCAGATATGTATTTATACTTCTGGAGTCAGATATGTATTTATATTTCTGGAGTCAGATATTTATTATATATCTGGAATTGCATATTTATTTATATTTCTGGAGTTATTTATTTACATCCCCAGAGTCAGATATTTATTTAAAAGAGTAAAGACGTCAGAATCAGTTCTGGAATGATTTACATCCATCTCCCCCTAATGAAAACGAATGCCTTGTATTTGATGCAGATGTGCATTAAACACTTCGTACATCAAGCTGCACCCAGAGCAGTCGTGGGAAGGAAGCAAACATCAGAGTTATTGCCCGAACAATGGCTTCTGTATGGCTGGGTCTGCAGCAGGGATGGAAACCCATCAATCTCGGGTCTTGCTGGGGTTTTGATGTGTGCCAGCCCTGCAAAGCAGCTCCCAGGCAGCTCCGGCTGAGCTCAGCCTTCCCTTTGTCAGCAAGAGCAGGGCAGGCATTGATTTATTCCAGTGTGCCTGTGCTTATCAATATTTACTGAGTCACGCTTCTCAATATTTACTGAGTCACGCTTCTCAATATTTACTGAGTCATGCATATCAAAGGGCCAGATGTGTGGTCTGGTGCCTTTTCCAGGCAGGGCGTTACACACAGGTGCTGGCTGTGGTTATAATTTCGATTTTATTAACAGAGAAACTCCTCCAGGCAGCCCTTGGGCGTGGCGGAACAGTCCAGCTTGAGTTTAAATGACTTTTACAGCGGAGAAACCTCTTCAGCTGCCCCAGTTCCAGAGGGACTGCCAGGACAGCCTGGATTTATAACTTGCACTCCTGCACATTTACATCCCTGTATTCCCACTGGCATTGGGTGTGGGAAGAGACACTTGGATCAAATCACTACTAAACCAAGGATTTTCGTACATGCCAAGGATCAGGGGGGGGCTGTCAGGGCAGCTTTGGGCAGAATTGAGCCCATTTTCAATGTGGGAGTTCAGAAATTTCCAGATTTTCCCAGGCACTCACAGCAATAATATTCAGAGTTAAATTCTCTGGAGAAAACATCTTTTCCCCTCTGAAAATTGCTTATAAACAATCAGAGTCTGTAACAGGGAATCATAAAAGGCTGTTTTTAATACTGGAAAAACAACTGGAAAGAACGAACTTTGTTAGTTTTTGAGCTGTTTGCTCATCAGCTAATTGTAATTTTAAACTTTTGTTTTAATGCCTGTTTACACTTAAATTGCAGGAGGAGAAAGAGTTCCTTAAATACAGGTTGCTATGGAATTTTTGTGTGAGGAACAAGCAAATTGAAGTGACTAAGGAGGCAGAAAACATGTGAGACACGGGGGCAAACAGGCAACAAGCTGAGGCTGGTGTGTTCCTGCATGGAACATAAATAACAGACACAGGAACTAGAACAGTTTGAGCTGCTCTTTGTACTAAACCCATCCCCAGCCTAACAAAACATCCCAGCTCTGCCAGGGGGAAGGTGCCACTCTTGGAGCAACTTAATTGTGGCTGAATTAGAAAAACCAAGAGCTGACAGGAATAGGGGAGGGAAAAGAACATTTCCAAGGGGTCTTGTTCCCAAATCAAGTAATTTAATCACTTGGGAAGATGTTTGCACATGGGCTGGTTTGCATCAGTCAGAAAATGAGTTGGGGCTGGTTCTGGAGTGGTCCCATGGAATAAGCTTGGGGTTTTCTCCACAGGAATTAGCTGCTTGATCCGAGACTCTTCAGACACAAGCAGTGCTTCGGAGGTTGTTGTACTCGTTTGGTTATAAATCTGTCTCCCATAGCTGGGGATGAACATTTATAACACAACATGCCAGCCTGGCAAGGCTGGGCTGCTTTTCCCTCTGCTGTGAGACGATATTCCAGAATAAACCGGAGTCAGGAGCAGTAAAGATTAAAACCCTTTCAAAACAGGACAGATGTTCCAGAGCTCCCTCCGGAGCCATAACCAGACTGTGACACTGGGTGGGACACCCAGGCTCTGAATGAAGGCCTTGATGAACTTTTCGGTAAGTTGTATTGATAACCAAAAATTCATAATTATCTCCCCCAGCCCTGGGGAGGATAATATAATAATTATCCCCTAACCCTGGATAAAAAATGTGCCATAATTGCATTTACTGTTGCTTTTTCCCCCCCACCCTCCAGCTGCAAAATTACTCATTTTGTATGTTTCTAATAGTGTGGGAGCAAAGACTTTTTTCTTTTCTATTTTTGAGCTGGGTTTGCAAACTTGAGGCTGGAATTATTTTCCCCAGAAGAGCTTCAGTCGGGAGGACTACCCAAGGTTGGGCTGGCTCCTCTATGATTTTTTTTTTTTTTTGGTGCTTATTTATTAAACTGAACACATAAATACAATAATTCTTGCTGCTCCTCCCAAGGAAAGCTCATCCTATGTCTGGGAGGCCACGTCAGGGATAAAAATAGAATAAAATCCTGTTCCTGCAGCTCTGAACAGCACGAGCAGCACATCCCACAGGTGATAACAGCTCCGACAGGGAGCCTTGGGAGAGCATTCCCTGATAGCCAAGGTACCGGGAGTTAATGAAGCCTTGGGAGCGGCCAGGATTGATCCCGAGCTGCTGTGAATTGGCTCAGTCGGCTTGGGAGGGCTCGGCTTTATTTACACCACGGGAGGATTAATCCTCTGGATACCTTCAATTAACATGGACAAATTCTTCATTAAAGGAGGGGTATGAACTATTCAGTGGGCAACAGGGTGTGTTTCAAAGAGGAGATGCTCAGCAGTTTTAAAGTCGGAGCTGGAGCAGCACAGACCCTTTACGATCATACAGGTTTGCCATGGTTTATTTTTTTTCCCTAATTGCCTCTTGGCCTGTCGCTATTTCCACACCCCAATGGATACAGAGCAGGGCACACGTCTCAATGAAGGTGACACCTCTGATTAGGATGAGAAATAATTGCTTATTTTCTGCAGGAAAAACGTTTCTTCCTCACGCAGAGTCAAAATTAAATTAATTCACTCCAGTCCTGCTGTAAGCAAAGAGAAACATTTATTTCAGGAAAGCTGAGACCAGAAGGTTCCCAGGATTCCCAACCCATTCTTGAAGCCCAAAGTTGGGCAAAAAATGTAAAAAATAGACAGGAGAAGAGTTTAGAGCCTGATTTCTTTGTAGAGGAAATGGTCTGAGAAGTATCACAGAATTCCAGGATGGTTTGGGTTGGAAGGGACCTTAAAAACCATCCAGGGCCACCCCTGCCATGGGAGGGACACCTCCCCCTGTCCCAGGTTTCTCAAACCCCATCCAACCTGTCCTTGGACACCGCCAGGGATGTGGAATCCACAATTCTCTAAACGAGGGGTTGTTGTTACAAACATTTCCTCTCACATTTTGCCTAGAATTTGTCAGGTGACAAGTGCTCCTTGAAGTGGAGACATTCCCGTGAAAAGCTGCTGCTCCAACAAATTAATACATTTTGAGCAATAACAACAAAAAAGACTGGAAAATTCAGTTCGTTCTGCTCCCGGGTCTTGTTCCTGACTGAGATATTCCCCTATTGGATCATGGGTTTGCCTGGCAGCAAAATGAACAGAGAGCTCCAAAATGTTAAGGATTTTCTGGTTTTTTGAGGTTTTCAGGTACAGAGCAGTTCTTTGGTTTGTCTTGTGCCTCAGGCTCAGTGTATCTTTTCCTGCCCTGTTTTAACTCCACCAGATTTCCATGAGTTCAGCCTAAAACTTGTTTCATTCCAAACCTCCTCCAGGTCAGTGAATTTGGGGGTTTTTGTGCCTCTCAATGCAGAGATTTCTCGCACGCATACAAACACCCGTGAATATACCTACAACTGATTATTTATCTGAGTATTTTTTACATTTGTTTCTTAAGTCTTCCTAAGACTTTTTATTTTTCCCAAAGGTACTTCTGGTGAAACTCACTTCTCAGGTCCAAATAATTCCTTTTAGTTTCAAGCAAATGCTTTTCTTTTCCGAGCAGGATCTGCTGAGGGATTCAGACTATTGATTCCTTTCAAAGAGCCTCAGTCTGGAGCAGCTTTATCCTTTTTGTTCACTTTTTATGGGTAATGAAAAACACTTTAATATCATTATGCTCATCAGATAAGGCTTAAAAACTCACCGAGGTTCAAAAGAAAGTCCTAAATAGATTGGGAGGCTCAGCTCCGGATGCTGTCTCAGGAGAGCCGTGCATTTTCCTGGCTTCTGCATCCTGACACATCCAGCCCTCCCCCAACATCTGTTTGATAATGCCAGGGAATGCTCCTGGGCTGTGTTTTGTGGTGCCAGGGCAGAACTGGGCTGGGGGAGGAACATTCCAGGGTGAGTTATCCTGTGCTGGTTCCCGCTGCCGTGGATTCTGGCCACGCCACCCATGAAATAATGCAGGAGTTGTTGAGCTCCTCCAATTTTCCTCTGCTCCCAGGGAATGTGAGTGTGTGTATGGAGGTGTAACTGCAGGTGACGTTCCTGGAGAATTCCTGGTTGGAGCAGGGAGAATGGATCCTGGGGGAACACCGCCTTCCTTGGTAGGGGCATTAAATCCTCTGGTTTTTCCAGCCCCTGACTCAGCCAGCTGTGTTACAAACCTTAGGCATTGCTGGGCTTTCATATGCCTGCTGGTTCCAATCAATAAAAATTGTATTTTTCCAGCCTTGCTTTCCAGCTTCCCTGGAAGCTGAAGGAAGCCACTGGATTTTCTTGCACATAAACCCTCCTGCAGAAGCTCAGAAAGGCTCTTGCCTCTTTCTGTGCTTCCTGGTGTCACTTTTATTGAGTGTGTGATGGGCAGGTGTTTTCTGCTATAAGAGAGAATCCCCAGCTGATCAATTGATCACATTGCCATGTCAATAATTTATTTTCGGGGATTCAATCAAGTTTTTGGCAGTGTTTTGGCAGTGGGAAGCTCCTCACAGTCAGATGAAAATAGGTGAAATATTGTGCTCAGATAACTGGAATAAATCCTGGATTATCTGCAGGTTTTAGTATTTAGAATTAGCTGTATCCATTCTACGGACAGGCGTTCAGCACTTCCCAAAGCAAGCGGAAGTGTCAGCACTTCAGTGACCCATGGTGGTGCAACATCTGGGGAATGAAGAGCGCAGGCACCCAAGGCTTTCCCCTAATGCCTCTGGATCGTCCCTGTCTCAGTGTGTCACACGCCTGGCTGCTCAGCAGCATCACTCCATGGTCATGGGGCACATGAGGGGAAATACACGATTGCAATAACCGTAGCTCAATTATTAATGGAGCTTGGGAAAGGCTCCAAGGGCAGCAGGAACCAAAATCTTCTCTCCACGAAATCCTTCCTTGAGCTGCTCCCTTCCCTGCTTGTCTTGGACATCCACCTCCCTCAATCCAAAGGGAATCTCCCGTGGAGAACAACCCCTGGAGTTCCTCTGGAGAGAAATTGTGCAGATCTTGTTCCAAATCATGGAGAACAGAAGTGCTGGAATGTGGGAAATCACTCGGTCACCCCTTGAGGTCAGCGGTGTCTGTGTGCTGTTCCTGACATTTCTCATGGATGTGTGTGTTCATTGTCTCCCCAGCATTTCATCCAGGGGCTATTCCAGTGCCAGTGTCAGAGCAATTAAAAGTTTTTTCCCAGTGCCTCATTTACATCTCCACTAATTCAATACAAACTTGTGCTAGAGAATAAATTCTCTTTCTCTGTGCAGAAATCTTTTTCATATTTAAAGGTGATTATCATGTCTTGCTTCAGTCATTTTCCCTCTGAACTAATCACCACCAATAATCTCGATACTTCCTCGTGGTCAGGGTTCATGGTTCTCCTCTGCATTCCTTTCTCCTGCTGGAATGTAGTGCTGATAATGGAATCCTTTATTTCACATTGCTTAATGAGATGGGCTTTTGGAGCTCTCATCTGGGCACATGCAAATCTGTGAGGATTTTCTGGGACACACCAGGCTCAGCACACAAGGAAGGAGACAGAACAGTGGATTTTACTTTTTTTGGAAAGCATCTGAAGTGGCTGCTGCCACCGGGGTGCCTCGCTGGGGAGAGGAGAGAGAATTTCGCTGGGTTTACTCCATACCCCAGGTTTGCGCAAAGCTAAAAAGATCCTTCTCTTGTTTTGATCATGGATTTCATCCTGGATTTTTTTAAGGCTGCCCCAACCCTTTATCGAGTTGGGGCATCCTTGGTTCTGAATGGGGAATTTTACCTTGAAGCTGAGTGAATTGTCAGCAGTGAATGATTGTTTTGGGGAGGGATTTCCTTAGGATTGTCTATGGGATAAGCAGGCTGGGAATCACCTGGGAGTTACACAAGTGCTGCTTCTTTTTCTTCCACCTCAAGCACCAGCAGTGACCTGCTGGCAAAAATTAACCTGGCCACCCCCATCCAAGTGGGAAGATATGGCAGGAATTAGATGAAATATTGGGAATCCTGGGGCTGATTTCCCACTGGAGGTGCCTTCAGTGAGTTGCACCTCAATGCGGTGAGTGACACAAACCCCCTGTCCCTCGGTAAATCCCTGGGACAACAGGAGCCAAATCTCTGTGAAACATCTGATCTGGAGTAATGGGCGAGGACTGAAGTATTGATCCAACCTGGGGGTCAGGGAGGAGGAGACTGAGTCTCAACCCTGGGATTTGTGTGTGTCCCTCAGCCACCAGGACCTCGTGTGTCTTCTCCCTGGAAAAACTTGTCCCCATCATGGGAAATTCAGGTAAAGTTTCACCCTAAATTCATTCCCTGCTGTGGCAGATGACTTGAGGACTCCTGACCCCCAAGATGAAAGCACAAATTACAATTTGTGCCATGAAATGGCATTTGTGGCTCTGTCTCACGACTCTGTCCTGTGCCCATCGATTCATTTTAAGAACATCTTTGGTTCTGTGGTTCTGTGCATTCCCATATTCCAAAATCAGGAGGGATCCTTTCGATCCCCTGCTTTGGAATCCTGTAATGCATTAGCTGTGGGATTGAGTGCTACCCATGCAAAAAACCTCTCCAGGGCAGGGCAGGGCTTTGAGAGGCATGAGCTGAGCTCAGATTCAGAGCTGTGAGGAATGATCAATTTGACTTCATCACTACAAGCAAACAGCCTGGGAAAGGAAGGGAATTTTCCTTGGAGGTTGATGCTTTCCATTGATACAGGCCTTTAAAAGCAGTGCACAGCTGGTAAAAGTTACTTAAAGAACAGTTAAACGGAAGAAAAAAAAATCCAGAACAGCTCGTATTGTAATGGAATGCCATAAATTATTCAATTAGTGCTAATGAAAATGAAGAGGGGTTTAATACTGTAAATAAACCTGAGAAACAAGGAGCTCTTTAATGATAAAGTAGGAAGCAAAATTTCTCTTTTCGGACAATGCTGTGTAGTTTAAGGTAGATAGATTTCTGTATATGGAAGGGATCATGATAGGAAATGGTGTAGAAGGGGGGAAAAAGTCACAAAAATCAAAGATGAGAGATGTTTACAGCATTAAAATGGATGGGAGATTGTCCTCCCTTGTGTGCAGAACAGGTGGCATTAATGGCAAAGAGATTGTGAATTGTAGAGGCAAAACCCAGGGACTCTGATGGAAAAACTACAGTCAGGATTTGGATCGCTGAGGAACGCTGGAGTCTGGGGGTGTTCCCATCCCTGTGGCTCTGAAATACCCAAACCCCGGGGCTGGGCCAGCAGCACCAACCAGCCCCAGAGGGGCAGGGGCTGGCCCTGGCCACTCCAGGCACAGTGGAGTGGCCACCGGTGGCTCAGGAGGTCCCCGGCACAGCAATCAGCTGGGGTCACTCAGCTGCAGCAGGAAAAGTCCATTTTCTCCTAATTACTGGGGTTTTCCATGCTGTTAGAGGCTGGATGGGGGGAGCTGCAATGGGCTCTTCTCTTACCAGCCTTAATAATTCTCATTTTCAGGAGGTGTCAGGAAGTTATTTCAGAGTTAGCTGGGCAAAAAATGACTGAGAGGTCAGTCCTTGGGAACTGTTATTTATTGAAAAAAAAAGACACTTTAGAGCTTAGTAAGGAATGCATAAAACTTGGTGAATTATTACCTTTCTACACCCGAACCTGCAATATTTTATTCAGATTAACTGAATAAAATGGATTCGGATTGCTGAGTCAGATATTGCTTCCCATGGATATTATAACGTTTCCATGGAAAGTCCAGCAATAAAACAACATNGGGGGGTGGGGAAGGAGCTTTTGGGAAGCAGAGGAACCTCAAGTAGAGCAGTTGGTGCCCTGTTCCCTCCCCCAAACAGGATTTTTGGGTTAAATTCCCTCATTCAGGGTCCAGGAATTGGAGTAAAAATTAACTTTATTTCAACTTTCACCTTTACTTTACTGGGGGTTCAAGGAATATGGGAATTCCCAGCATTGTGACGTTGCTCTAAGGACAGGTGAGCACAAGATTTCCTCAGGGACACAATTAGGGGACAGATCTCCCATTGGAAGGGGGCTTGCAGATGAGGTGTGGAAAATGGTAACTAAATGCAGGTAGGAAAATGTTTTTGTTCTGATTTAATGGCAGGTATTGAATGTTAACATTAATTTGCATTTATTTTAAAGTGTGGAGACACCGTGTTCCAGGAATTCTTACTTCCAGGATGGATTCAAGGCCTCTTGCTGGCTCTTTTCCCCTGTTTTTAAATTAGAGAGGCAAAAATTCTGCTTCTGTACTATGTTTTTTGGCCATCAGAGTTGCCCCCAGGAGAAGCATTCGTGTGTGTGTCCATCTGTGAGTGCTTGGATGGGCCTTTGGAATCTCCAGCCAGTCCTGCCATGAAATTCAGGGGCTCCCAAAGGCTGTTTGTCTTTAGCACCTGCAACCCCTGCAGAAAATACCCTGACCTGGGCATAATCCTGTGGCATATGGACACCATTTTTTTATTATGCAGCATTTGGAGCTGCAGGATTACTGTTTTTTTTCATTCTAATTCTCTCAATGCTGCATTTTCTGTCAATTTAACACGGTTTTAATTTTAAAATTGAAATTCTCAGTGGTAAACTTCAAGGAAAACATGAGCAAAGGGACTTTCCAAAACCACATCTCTGACTAGAGACAGGTTCTGCTGCCTCACCAATGTGTTCTGCAGGAGATGAGGGGATGAAAATGATCCCAGTTGTTCCAGTACCATGAATAAAATCATGGAATCGTGGAATGGTTTGCGTAGGAAGGGACATTACAGATCATTTCATCCCACCCCTGCCATGGGCAGGGACACCTCCCACTGTCCCAGAGGGCTCCAGCCTGGCCTTGGGCACTGCCAGGGATCCAGGGGCAGCCACAGCTGCTCTGGGAATTCCATCCCAGCCCCTCCCCACCCTCACAGCCAGGAATTCCTTCCCAAAATCCCATCTATCCCTGCCCTCTGGCAGTGGGGATCCATTCCCTGTTTCCTGGCACTATTTGCCATATAAATTACTTATCTGGGCATTAATTTATTCTCTATTTGGGTTTCCTGTTGTTCTTTAACTCACCCTGGACCTTGTTTACGGCACAATTTTCAGCAAGATCTCAGATAACCAAGTTAATTGAGATGTAATGGCAGCTGAGTGCCCAAATCCCCTGGGCACCATTAAAGCTGCCAGTTTGGATTTCTAATAATTTGTAATGACTTAACCCCACAGACCTGGAGAAGGGATGTGCTCCAGGACTCCAGTGAGCTTTGGTTAAGGCATTGAGTTTCCAGTTCCTGAATTTTTTATGGCAATGTGTGAGCCCATGGTTGACTGGGAGCAGCATCTGGTGGTGCTGGACACACGGATGTCACTGTGAAATCCAGATAGAAATATCCCACAGTCTGTCCCACCCAAGTGTGGGAGGCAGGGCTGGGGGTTTTCCTGCTTTGGTGGGGGTTTTATTTCTTCTTCTATATTTTTGATTAGTTAAGTTGCTCTCAGGAGCAACTCTATGTGGGAGCTGAGATGCAGCATTCTCCATTCCAGTGACAAATCTTACGAGCCATCAGGGATTTTTTTCTTTTTTTGATTAAACAGTACTTGAGCAGCAAAGGTTGATTGATGAAAATCAAGGAGGGTGTGAATCAAAAACGATTCTCCCTTTTTTTTTTTTTACTGTGAAGATTGAAATTCATTTTTGGAGAGTTCAATGGAGATTAATACACGAGTTAAACGGGCAAAAAAATGAGTTTTTCCAGAAACGAGCACACATTAGGAGAGAGGAATGAAAAGAGGTGCCTAAAGCTCAGGATCCTCATGTGCTCTGCCATTCAGCACCACACTGAGAGAGGAATTGCAGGAAGGGCACTGGGAGAGGCTGCTGGAAATGGGAAAAATAATGGTGGTGCTTCGTCTTGCTGTTGGACAATGCTCTCCTCCAGTGACACTTGGCATAAAAAAGGCATAAATGTTCAAGTGTTCCTGCTCCCAGGCAGCTGAGTCAGAGGAATCCGAGAGCTGGATGCTGAATCATGGCTTGGAGATGGGGAATTTCACATCAGAGGGAGTCACGAGGCAAAGATTTTCCCTTCACCAGACACTAAAATTCCCTCATTCCTTTTATTCCAGAGCTTGGTCTCTATCAGTCTCCACTATTCCTTAACCTCGGAGAGCAACTGCTGGTTGCTCAGTATCACCCAGCAGATCCTTGGATTTCTTATCTTTTTTAGCATCAAAGGTACTAAAAGGACTTTTTAAACAGTAAAAGTGGAGAAAACAAACAGCCAAAAACCTTGAGAGGAGACTGTGGTGCCCAAAAGAAAATCATGGAATGGGGAGGAGGTGTCTAGGTTTGCTGTGGCTGCTTCAGATTCCTCAGTTCCATGAGGAAATTGTGATTTTTTTCCCTTTTGCAGCACTTCGTCCTCTGTAATCAGCATTTATTCTGCTCCTTCACACTCTGACACCAGCAGAAAGGTCTGGAAGGGCCCCAAACTAAATCCAGCAGGAAAGATGGGAGAAGTCACATGGAATATGAGCTTGGATGGTGTGAGCCAAGGGTACGATTCTCTTAACAGCTCCACCACAGAAGGGGAAATGACATTGAGGTGACCCTGGAAAAGCAAAAATTCCTCAAAAGTAGAGAAATAGGTCAAGCATTGCATATGGGATGAAGGAATTCCTATTTGTTGTAAGGTTTTGTTGGAGACATCCTCCAGACAGCCCCAAAACGGCCCAAATGCCAAGGTTTGCCCCCGAGAGCACTCTCACTGTGACACGGGGCCCCGCTTGTGGAGCAGTGGTTGGAGGAGGCTCTGCCCGAAGCCGTCACATCCCATTTATCCTGAGGCACACGCGGACAGGGAACGCCGTCCCTCGGCTTCAGCCAGGGGCCTTTGTCCTCGGGGCTCAGGCAGGGATGGGATGGCTCTGCTGGGGATCCACTGGGGCGTGGAGCACACGGAGGTGTCGGGGGGGACCTGCAGTGTGTCACTACCTGTGGGAGCCTGTGAGCCTGTAGCCACAGCAGCCCCTGGATGTGCCCTGGCCACACTGCCTGGGCTAGGGAGACCAAAAGGTGTCTCCCAGGATGCCTTGTTCTGCTCCCCTTTCCCTAGCCCTGTGAACCACCCCCGTGCCCTCAGACTATTGGTCCCTGATGCTTTCTCTCCACCGCTACTGACCCCATATAAAAACCTGAACACTTCCACTTTCATCTCTCTTGCTCATCCTCTCTTTGTCCCATCCTCATCGGCCTCCCTGGACCCACACCATGCATGTGGCTGGAAAAAACCCCTCCTGGAGACCACTCCTGACTCTGTGCC
>VZRR01011184.1:0-26130 GCA_013398015.1 Oreocharis arfaki | reverse complement strand
CCTCCCTCACCCCAGCATCTCAGCTGAAGATTTGGGAAAAAAGAAGACATAAGTTGGGGGAACATGATTTGTGCAGCTGCAACTCTTCCCTGACCTTGAGCATCCTCAGTGCAGATGCCATGGCTGTGCAGGGGGCTCAGCTTGGCTCTCGTGCTCTTCTCCTCCCTCCCTCGCCCTGTGATCCCACCGGACCCGTGGCTCCCACTGAACCCCCTCTAAACCCCGCTTGCAGGGCTCTGAGGCCGGACAGAGCTCACTGCAGCAGTGGGAGGTGCTGATGGGGTGGGAAGTGGGAACAGTGAAAGGCTGGTTGGAGAAGGGGTGAGGGGATGTTCTCCAGCGCTGCCAGGCATGCACTTACCCTGGCCTGCTTAACCCACTGTGTGGGAAATCACACCTCTCATGGGCATCCCAGCCCATCCCAGGGCCTCTCCCCTGTATCCCCAGGCTGGATCCTCAGGGATTTTCCTTACAGGTGTTGGTTGCTTCTCCTGCCAGCTCTGCATTGTCCCTTCCCCCTGTGCAAACACACAGAGCATCTTTGTAGAAACAACAAAGCAGCATCGTCTCCTCTCCTTCCTCCTCCTCTCCTTCCTCCTCCTCTTCCACCTGACGCCGGTATCACGGAGGGTTTGGATGCCTGGGGCCTCTCCCCTCCCTCCTCTGGAGCAGCTGCCTGGCAGCGCTGGGCAGAGCCCTTCCTGGCTCCCACAAGCCGTGGGCAGAGCAGGCTCCTGCTGGTCAGCCATTTGTTTGCTTTGCTGCCATCAGGCTCTGCCGAGCTGGAATTGCTCCTCCTCGGAGCAGCCTCTCCGCACGTGTGTTTACGACCTGTGCCTCAGGCGTGTTTCCTCCCCGCCGGGAGCTGGCCGTGGCTCTTGCAGCTGCTTTTCCTCCTGATGCCAAGTCTGGAAGGAGTTTGTTGCATGCTAAAGCGCAGCCGTCCACTGCAGCAGGAAGCAGGGGCAGAAGCGCTGGCTCAGGGGAGGCCGTGTTTGTCTGTTTGTCTGTCCGCCCTTCTCCACGGGCTCTTCCCCATGCCCATAGCCCTGATGTTCCCACCCTGCACGAGGGACGTGGAAAGAGAGGGGAGAAGTTCAGGTTGGATGGAGCTCTGAGCAGCCTGGTCTGGTGAAATGTCGCTGCCCACGGCAAAAAGTTGGAACAAGGTGGATCTTTAAGGTCCCTTCCAACCCGAAGCGTTCCATGATTCTGTAATTCTGTGAGGAGTGTCCACGGCAGCCCTGGGGCCGGAGGTGTCCGGGACTTTTCAGAGTGAGCTCAGGAGAGCTGACGTCACCTCCGGAGCAAGAAGCGTGGTGTCTGCACAGCAACATGATTTTGATGGGGGATAAAACAAGAGTGGGTACAGTGAGGGGTCCTGGGGTACGTGGAAGTGGGATGGGAGAGGTGCTGGAGGCGCTTATCCAGGGAATTTATTTTCTGCTGTGGGTTTGCCACAATCAGGAATTGAATTCAGAATTTCAACTTCCTTCCCTTCTCTTGGGTTTAACTTACAATTTTCTTGTCTGCTGCTTTTCTTAAAACTCTCGAATATGTGGATCCAAAGTACCCTGAAGGCCGAGCAGGTTGTAAATGCAGGTTGTAAATGCAGGTTGTAAATGCATTAAGGCCCCCGTCAGGGGAGGTGACCACGGGCTTGGCGACATCACAGGAGCAACACTGCGCAGCCAAGAGAACAAAAGGCAGCTCGGTGGGGACACGGGGACTCTGATCCAGGCTGAGTTAGAGACACCAGCTCTGTAATCACTGGCAAAAAGGGGATTAAGAAGGGGCTTCGTTGAGGGCTTACACATTTCTGAAGGGAATTGAGCGGATTGATGCCACGAGACTCTTTGAGCTCGTGTCAGATTAGAGGAACAAGTGGGCATCAGTTTAAGCCAAGATGCCACAAAGCAGGACATTAAAGGAATTTAGGTGAATATACATGTATTTAAAATATTTTTCAGCGTGCTGTGATTAGTTGGTCTAAGGCATTGACTACCCAAGGCGGCAGTCAGAGTAATCAGTGCAAATGACTTTAAAATGAAGCCAAGTTGGTAATTAGGGATAACAAATGTCATGTCAGGAAAGCGGTGACTTGGCTCAACGGCGCTGGAGCTTTGAGAAGATTGTCCGGGCCCTGTGTCCAGCCAGTGAGGGAGGAGGTGGAGCAGGAGAAGCTGATGCTGCAGAGGATGTTGGGCCATGCTAACTGTGTCCTCCTCAGCGCTGTGTGGGTTAATTTATGGGGTTGGTGCTCTCTGACTGCCCTTTTTGGGCTGGTTTTGGGGTGCTAGGGGACCTTTGTTGGAGAGGAAGCAGAAGGCTGAGGGAGGCACAACCAGAGAGCAGCTGAGCAAGTGCAACTCAAACACCACGGTGACTTTGAGCTCGCCGTCAGCAGGTTTCAGAGTTAACATCTCACGGTGTGAGTGCCCAATAAGGCATCTGGCATTCAGCTTAGCACCGAATCTCCTCTGCCTGCTGCAACTCAGAGCAAACACAGACCTTTCCTGAAGGGAGGCACGGTTTTTGCCTGGTTGTGAAGTGCACAGCAGGGCCCTGATTTCAGCCGTTATCTCTGGGGCTCACTGGAACAATAACAACATCTGAAAGCCTCGAGTTTTGTAATGACTGTTTTTACAGAATCTCTTCTAGTTGCGTTTGAATTTTATTTTATTTCTTTATTTTTTTTAAAGTTGCTCTGTGAATAAATTGAAAGCAGATCCAAACCACAGCCAGCCCCCTGGAAAGTGTCACCTTCACAGTGACGCCGACCGTGGCGCTGACAAAATCTCCTGTCGGGTGACGCGCTGGCAGATGGCAACGTCCGCTGGGAGGGAGCAAACGAGCAGCCAGAAATCCTGCAAGGAAACGGCCACAGTAACCCCCAAGCCACCCAGTGTGTCCACTGGGAGAGGAGGATGCTGCCAGAGGGTGGGACGGGCTGCCTTGAACCCTCCCAGCTGGTGTTTGCTGAATCCATGAGTGCAGGTGGTGACAGGACAAGGGGAAATGGTTTTAAATTGCTGGAGGGCAGGGTTAGGTGGGATATTGGGAGGGAATTCTTCCCTGTGAGGGCGGGCAGGCCCTGGCACAGGGTGCCCAGAGAAGCTGTGGCTGCCCCTGGATCCCTGGAAGTGCCCAAGGCCAGGTTGGACAGGGCTTGGAGCAGCCTGGGATAGTGGCAGGGGTCCCTGCCCATGGCAGGGGGGGGAACTGGATGAGCTTTAAAGTCTGTTCCAACCCAAACCAATCTGAGATTCTACAATTTTAAGTCCAACATCTTCCCACCAAAAGCAAAGCTAGAAGTAGCCTGGGAGTGTTTCATCTCCCTCTTCTTCCCCTTCTTTTTCTTTCTGCCATCCCCGCCCATTCCTTGCCGTGACTCCAGCAGACATCCGATGAAGTGAAGGAATTTATACTGGCCAAAGTGGAATGGATGAGGCTGATTGCCTTCATCTTATTACCCTTAATGGGAGCCCATGCAGATAAATCCTCCCGGATCCTGATGGGAGCTTCCCTTTAAATATCTGGCATGGAGTGTGAGTTATGGGAATGCTGAGTCTGGGGAGGGGGAGTCCCTCGTGTCACCTGCTGCAGAGCACAGGAGTTAACGTGCTCCCGTGGGGATTTAGGAGCAGTCCTGGTCAGGCACAGAGACGGCAGCTCTGGGCTGTTTTTGTGAAGATGGGCATTCAGCCCCTGCTTTTGGGTGACCAGGGTTTGGGCACCCCTTGGCCTGGCCGTGGGGGTGGCCCCGTGGGTGGTGGCCTGGGGATTCTTCACCGGTTTTTCAGCCCGCACCATGCTGGATTGAAGGGGACAGCAGGAGCCACTGTCCCACCCTCCCCACATCTCTGAGATGTTGGAACAGGTCACCCAGAGTGGTTGTGGACTCCTCATCCCTGGAAGGGTCCAAGGCCAGGTTGGGCAGGGTTTGGAGCACCCTGGGATAGTGGAAGGTGTCCCTGCCTATGGCAGGGGGTGGAATGGGATGAGCTTTAAGGTTCCTTCCAGCCCAAACCAGTGTGGGATTCTGTGATCCCTCCCTGATGCTGGCCATGGGTGGCCATTTCCTCTGTGCACAGCAAAGGGAAAGGAGGAGCCATTTCCCAGGGCTGTCAGAGCTACGGTCCTGCTGGTATTTAATTTTTTTTCCCCAATAAGCCCTGAACTCCCTGGCTAATTAAATAGCAAGTGGCTATTAAGCTCTTGCCTAGGACTAAGGTTTAATAAGGCGGTAATAGGCACTGTGTGTTTGTACGTGTGTACCCAGCCTGAGGTGGGGAACCTCAGCCCAGGTGCTCTTTAAATAGTCAATAGTTATTTATTAAACATGGGGCAGCTATCCAGCGAAATTTAAATTAAAGGCCTGGCTGAGAGATGAGCTTGGATTTAAAGAATTAAAGGGTTAGCAGGCTAGCACAGCATGCACTGGAATCCTAAACCCGCATTCCTAAAGCTGGAATAGCAGAAGGAAGCAACACATTGCCATTTAATTTGTGTGAGTTCCCTGTTTGCTCTGCAAATACCAGCGAAGGTTAATGTTTTTAAAAGTTTTGGGCTGGCTTCTTTCCCTCTGATGGCAATCTGGGTGTGCAAAAGCCCCAGTGACAGTTCTCCTGGTGGTTTTGTTTCCCACTGGAGCCCTCCAGCTCCTGTTGCTTCCTTGGTGTGGGGATTATTGGCACCGTCTGTGAGAATCATCATGGAATTATGGACTGGTTTGGGTTATAAGGAGCCCTAAAGCTCACCCAGTTCCACCCCTGCCATGGGCAGGGACACCTTCCACTAGACCAGGATGCTCCAAATCCTGTCTAACCTGGCCTGGGCCACTTTTGGGTATCCTTGGAAGGGTTCAAGGCATCCACAGCTTCCCTGTGCAGCCTCTGCCAGGGCCTCAGCACCTTCCCAGGGAAGAACTTCTTCCTAAAAAGGATCCTCTTTTTTTTATGGGTTTCACCAGAAAGGTGACACTCAGTACCCTGCAAGAGTGTGGGGGGAGAAATACCTCAGTTGGGGTGGAAAATTGCATCCATGGGTGGATGACACCCGCTCAGGGCATGGGACATCAGTACAGAGTTAATCAGCTCCCAGCACCGCTTCCCCATTCCTCGGCTTCCCTTTCCAGCCGTGGCAATGCCCACTTGTATTTCATCCCATTTTCCTCCGGAGGGGGCCGGGCTGGCTCTGTCCTGCTCACACTTGAAGCAGATGCTTTCTGACATCTGGGGACTCGCGAAGCTCCCCCCGAGGAGCCGCTCTCCCCTGGGTTTGTCCTCCCTGCTCAGGCAGGCGGCAGGGAGCTGGCTCCCAACAAGTCAGCTGTGCCTGCGAGCCCCTCGCTGTGTGTCAGTAACTTTGCTGCAGTTGGTTCAGCATTGCTTCAGGAAAAAAAAAACCAGTGTGGGAGTGGGGAAAGAGCCTTAACTGCTGCTGTTTATCCCTCTTATTTTCTGTTCATTTTATGCAGCTTCAAACACAGCCGACACTCACCCGGGTCCATTAATGGAAAATAAAGGTCAGGGCTGGAGGCAGCGGCGCTGCCATCCCCAGCTCCCACGTGGTGTGTGGTGAGTGCCAGGGCTGCAGGGTTTTCCATTTTATTCCGATCTGGGGGGACCAACTGGGGCTGAGTTGGCTCCAAAGGATGGCAGCAGCGGCTCCCACCAGCCCGGCCCAGGAATGGGGACAGCACCAGGCAGGATGAGGGCTGGTCACTGCTTGGCCAGGCTGGGTGTTCCGCAGTGTGTCTGCCTGCACGAGTAGTATGGTTACATTTAAGAGCCAATTCCAACTCTTTTTAAGGGATTTGGGGTTACACCGGACAAGCTGCGCCCCAGAATCTCACTTGTGCTGAAATGTTGCTATGAACCTTCTCCTTGAGGCAGATTTACTGATTCTAAGGAGTCAAACAAGATGAAGGTTGTTTGCTGGTGTGCTGATGGTTTCGGGGTGGGTCCCTCCACTTCTCCAAAGCATCCCGGGAATATGATCAGCTGGAATATCACCTGTGAGCAGCATGAGTTGCTGACACAGGTCTGGGCTCTGGGACTGAGGCTCCTGGGCTCCATCTCAGGGGAGGGAAGCATGAGGATTTTGTCAGGGTGATATGGAGGGCTTGAAGCTGTGTTTGGGTGTTGTCCCATGTGTCCAAGGGGATAAGGCACTCTCTTCTTCCAGGAGTTATTCCGTGGTGATGAATTACACAGAATGGACTTTCATCCCTTCACATTTTGCTGGTCCTTCGGCCTGCAGCAGATCCCACCTCTCCACATGAAATTAGGGAACCCTGTAGGTACCCCTTGGGATTTGCCTTTTGTTTTTCCTTGCCCTGAAATTCGCTGCTGGGCTCCGTGCAGGGCAGCAGGAGGTGCTGGAGAAGTGGCTCTGTTTTCCCATGGAATGATCCCAGGCCTGTGTGGGCTGCCTGGGGCTCTGGCAGCCCCGTCACCTTGCTGTGCCTCTCACACCTCACTCAGCTCTTTGCTTTATTGCCTTTGACGTGTAAACCTGGCCAAACTACGGATCCTGAGTAAAAGAATAGATAGCAGCAGGTTGGCAGGAGCTGGGTGACAGCAGCTGGAGCAAACCTGGTGGGCATCAGACCCTCACAGAGCAGGAATTTGCCCCTCCTGCCCCTCACCAGAGCTGGATAACTTATTCAAGGCAGGCAAAAGCTGCTTTTGTATCTTGCCTTTGTGTTTTGCCTTTATTTGTGGCTTTTCCTCCTGGTTTTAGCTCTGTGTGAGGCAGCTCCTGCCTCTCCCTCACGCAGGGTGGCCGGGTGATGTCTCTATCAGGCTCGTGCTGAGCATCCCTCCCCGGCGTGGCAGCGCTCCCCCATTCCCAGCTCTCCCAGCCACCTCCTGATGTTGCTGTGTGACAGAATCCTCCTGCCACTGCCCTTGGGCTCTGTGCTCCAGCTCTGACAGAGGGATGGCCATAGGGGAGCTTCACTTCTCGGTCGGATACAAAATCCGTGGTGCTTTATTCCTTCCAAGGCACTCACCTCTGGATGCTTCCCTGCTTTCTCTCATCTCCCTCTTGCCTTATCTCCTAACTTTTTCCTGCCTGGGCTGTGAAGATCATCTCTGCTTCTCCAAGGAGCATCTCCAGGACTTCTCCGTGGGCAGTGAGCCCCAGGGCAATGGGAAACGCTCTTTAGGACCAGCAGATCTTCGTGTTTGTATTTCAAAGCACCAGTGGAGTGGGACTGGGATTTTTGCCAGAGTCTTGCTAGAGGGAAAGTTTTCTCTGGCTCGGTTCACACAACGAAGAATTCTCTTTCTTTTTCCTTCTCTGCTTTATTCTGATAGCTTTTTAACAGGATCAGCTAAATAAGCAGACAGAGTGTACCAGTTCACAGACCCCTAGAGGTGAGGAGCCACTGCAGATGAAAGTATTTTTTGTGATCTCCAAAGCAGCTGTATTTTATATGCTGGCCCTGTTTTGCTGATCCTATTAAGGGGTATCGTGGAACACAGCACCCCATGGCTGTGTGTGTCTGGCTTTCTGGGAGCAGGGCTTCTTGGTCGTGTGGTGGATCTTGAGCCTTGCCTCATTCCCTGCCTTCCCAGACCCTCAGACAAAAGGCCTCTCCTTAGGCTGAAAAGGGGATTTCCATTTATTCAGGACCAAGTTCCATAAGGTCCTTTAGGAAAAGATCCCCCACATCTTGAAGGTCACCCTCTGCTCTGGAGTGATGCTCTGTTGGGATGGGGGGAACTGTGGCAGTTCAAGGGTCAAGCTGGAAATTCCTTAATTGTAGTAATCCCTTATGGGATGCAAATGCTGTGGGCAAGCTCAGGGGATGTGTTCTCTCCCCTTTACCAACCCTCCCACACCTTGGGGGGGTGTAGCTTCATTTCACCCCGCCAGTGCCCCGAGGTGCATCACTGCTCTTCCAGCCCATCTCCATCCCTGCCCTGCTTCCACTGCAGCCCCTGGCCCAGGGACTGTGCAGAGATTTGGGGTGCCAGTGTGAGCCAGTGAGGAGAGGCACGGATTTCCCTCCTCTCTTGTTCCAGCACTGCTGAAAACCCAGTGTTAACCTGAGTTTTTAAAACCAGCTCTACTGCAAAGCACGGGGCCCACTCACCCCTGAGCCACCTGCCAGCTCCACAGGAGCCTGCCCAGGGACCCCCTCTCACGCTAATGAATAAGGACAGTAATTAATGATCATTGCTATTTGTGTTGAGGACTGTGAGTGCTGTCACCGCTGACTGCTCTGGCAATTACCAAGGCTGCTCCCTCCCTGCTCTGGCCAACAGAAGAGGAGGAGGAGGAGGAAGAGGAGGAGGAGGAGTCACAGAGATGTTCAGAGCTGGCCACCTCCAAAGTGTCCCTCGGTATCACCTTGCTGAGTGTGGGAGTGACCAGCTGCAGGTCCCCGTGGTGCTCCAGCCACCTCACCCTCCTCCTCCTCCTCCCGGTATCAATCAGCCTGTTGGAGCTTTCCCAGATGGGTCTCACTTTCTGTTCCATCTCATTTGACACTTCATCAGCTGTAGACGGCAGAGAGACGTGTCAGCTCCTGAGATCCATCCCCGACCTGCCAAAAGCCTTGTGCTCCTTGGCAAGAAATGTGATTATTCTGCTTTGCAGCAGAGATTTCTCTCGGTGTTGTCTTGGGGGAGGAAATCTCAGCCCCCATCCCATTTCCTTCCCCTTTCCCAGCTCTGCAAGGGCTTGGTGCTTATTCTGGCCTGATGCAGATGTGACTGTGCTTCACTGGGTTAAGCACAAACTGACACCTGCCCTGTGAAAATCCCAGCAGCATAAAGGGTTCTTGGTCAAAAGAGGGGGAGAACCCTTTTCTTCCCCTATGGAAGTGCCCTGAGCATGGAGATCTCCCCTGGAAGCTCTGGTGCCTGCTCAGTGTGGAGGGAGAGGCTGGGCAGGTTCAGCTGTACCGCTCCAGGAGCCTCATACCTTCCCATCCCATCCTTCCAAACTCAGCTGGAAAGATACTGAGCCACTCCCCAAATTCCCCCGAGATCCAGCTGCTCCTCCCTCTCTGCAGCTGGTCCTCACCTACGTGTTCCAGCTGCTGCCTGGGTGACTGGTGGCTGGTGGGAAGAACCCATGGCAGAGGGAAGAATTCTCTGTATTTTTCCACATTCCAGTGTTTTCTGTGTGTTTGTGTCGGTGTCCCATAAACAGTAATGATGGACATTATGTTTTGAAGCTGTTTGAAGGGAGAACATAAAAGCTAATAGGTAAAACTAGGCTTTTCCATGCAAATTCCTCAGGAAATTAAACACAGCCCAGCTTCCAGCAGGTTTTGTGACGCCTCTTTCCACAGGGCTGGTGCTCCTGGGGGCTCAGCTCTTCCCCGTGGAGGTGGGATACCATCCCTGGGCTCTGCTGCAGTCAGCTCAAACAGAGGGAAAGGTGTCTTTGGAATTGTTGGCAGGTGGAGAAGCTAAAGGAGGTGAGGATTTAAGAGCCTGGATTCCTCCCGTCGCGTACTGGGGCTGTGACTTGTGATAACGCCCCAAGGCACTGACTGAAATGCACGTCATAAATTAGAACCAAAAATGTGATTACTTTGTCGCTTGGAAGACAAATGTGTGTGCCTGGGGAGTAACAAAGCAGGTTTGATTTGTTGTTGTTTGTACTATGTTTACTATTATTATAACTTATTCCAAATTATTCCGGTCTGGAACGCAGAGGAGACTGTAGCTGGCAAACCTCTTTGGAGGGTGGGTTTGGGGAAGGGGCCAAGTCCTAAAAAGCTGAGTGTCATGGCATGGAATGGTCTTGAATATTGGGATGCTGGTGGGGAAATTGGGAAGGTCTGGAGAAGGTCTGGAGGAGGGAGGGCGTTGAGTGGAGCTGGTTCATGTCAGCTGGAGATCCAGACCCAGGAGTGCAATCACTGAGAGGGTGGGGAGGCCCTGGCATAGGGGTACAGAAAATCTGTGGTTGCCCCATCCTTGGAAGTGTCCAAGGCTGGGTTGGATGGGGCTTGGAGCACCTGGGATAGTGGAACGTGTCCCTGCCCACGGCAGTGGGAGGAACAAAATCATCTTTAAGGTCCCTCCCATCCCAAACCATTGTGAAATTCTGTGATAAAATAAATCAGAGAGAGTCGTCACCCCCTTCTGGGCACAGAAAGCTGAGGTGGAGCCTTGCTGGATACTTGCCCACCCTGGGTAACCTTCAGCTCAGAGCTGAGTCCTTGACTTTGGACCCAGCTCGCTGCTCCATCCCTCCCTCTGAGCAATGCGCTCCCGAGACCCTGCAGGCACCTGGGGTGACGGACAGAGGAGCCTCCCTTATTTCCTCTCCTGTAGGAGCAGAAATCTCTGAAGAACACTCCATCCCCCATCATTCCTGACTAGGGAAAAAAGAAATGGAGCTTCTAATACCCGTCTCCACAGGAATCTCTGATGCTAAAGAGCTTAGAGGGAGCACTCATGACTTTGAGAAGAGTAAAAGCCTCCCTTGTCCCCTAAGCGGTGTCCGGCTCAGTGAGCCAACACGCTCTGATACCGTGGCAGATGGGTATTTCTAGCATTTGTTTTGATGATGAAAGTGTACATTGTGCTCAAAGATGCCCCCAGGACACATTGTTCTCTGGATAAAGGGATGAAAATTAAAACTAAGTTTCCTAGGTCAAAAGGACGCTCATTAAACCATTCAGGCCTAAGAGGAAAAAGAGGGGGAATGAAAAAAAGACCCAGCTAACAAAACCCAGCCCGCTCCTTAAAGGAAGGTGTCTCTGGAGGAGGTGTGTGGGATCAGTTTGTTGTTGTGTGTGCTGGAAAAGCTCTGTTTGGGTGATCTTGGTGCCGTGCACATTGCCCCCTGTTGGGGAGCGGGTTTGGGGCTGGGATGCTGGAGGGGCAGAAAACTCCGGGGTCATTCTTGTTTTAGGGTTGTGTCCGGTGAGATCGTGCCAGGCAGGAAAAGGCAAAGCCACGGGGTTTAATCCAGGGAGAAAACATCGGGGTTTGGTTCCCTGCATCACCAGGGTGGGGGGAGAAGTCAGGGGTGTGGCCAGTTGAGCTGATGGTGGGAGCAGCACTGCAGGAATGGGATCACCCACTGCAATGCCACAAGGTGTGTGGGAAAAGAAGGGGAAAATGGGAGAAACTGGCAGAAAATGCAGATTTCCTTTTGGTTTGGGTCCAAGCAGGGGCTGTGCCTGCTCCCTGCTCCCTCTGTGCCTGCTGGGCTTTGCCCTCCGCTTTCCAGCCCCTTCGCTGTTGAAGAACAAGCCAGGAGCCCCTTTAGAACCACGTTTCCCTCGGAGAATGGAAAAACACCACGTCGTGGAGATGGAAATGCCAATCAGTGGGAGCGAGGGGAAGAGAGGAACAGCGTGTGGCCTCTGCAAATTGCAGGAAAAGTGACACAGTTATTCAGAGCCGCTCGGGGAGGGAGGGAGCGTTAGCGGCTGGATGGGAAAAGTGCTCTCGGATTCCTTTCACAAGCACATTATTGAGCCAGCATGGACAAATTGTTTCCCATTTTTGTTGCCCCAGTTTCGCCAGCTGTTCAAAGTGGGACTGATTTTTTACCTGCTGCCTAACAGGGGTGTGGGAGAAGCTTGGGTTGTTCTTGCCAAGCGCTTGGGCATCCCTGGAAAAGCGATGCCACGGAAAGGCCGGGCGCTTTTGGGGCTCAGTAACAGGATCAGGCACTCAGCTGTCAGATTGAGGCTCTAAACTGTTGTTATCCCATCAGAAAATATGTAAAGGCCATCCAGGCCACCCAGGAAATAATCAGATTTTGTTACTCACCATATTTAATAGATGGATTAATAAAAAACCCCTGTTTTGAAAGCGACCTCTCCCCTCCCTCCTTCCCAGAAACAACCCCAAACCGAAAATCCTCGTGTTTATTTTTCAGCGTGTCTGTTCCAGAGCTGCTGCTCCCCTCATTTGGGATTTGATTTACCCTCCAGAGATGAGCAATGAGCATCAAGTGTCATTTTCGTTCTCTCCTCTAGATCAAGGGAGAAGATTATTAGATGAGGCTTTTGTTTTGTGTGTGCTGGAGTGTGGAGCTCTTGTTTCTCCTTAAACGTTTCCTGTCTGGAATCAAATCTGGGACACTCTGCCCCAGAGTTAACACCAAATTCCTCCTTTCTCCTCCCCAAAACCGTATCAGAATGATGGATCCCCTTGACAGCAAGGAATACCCTGGGGCTGCCAAGTTTTTCATCCTTTTCTCCATCCTCCACCAAGCCCCATTTGCATTCTGTCATTAAAAAGGCTCCTTTTGATCTGGAAATTAATTTCCAGATGAACTCAGGCACAGGGGAGCGTGCAGGGCCGTGTGCATCCACGAGCAGGAAGTGGTTTGGTGGCACCAGCTGCGGATCAATCCCAAATTCTGTGACATCCCTGAAACCCAGCGGCACCAAATGCAACAAGTTTTTGTATTAAACTCTTCTATGGAAAAATATATGTATAGGAGCGTGAATATATGTATTTTTAAAAATTTCAATTCCCCCTTCCATCCCCATTTTTTCCCAGCTTTTCCCTTTGAGGGTGGCAGGGCTTTTTTCAGGAGCTTCACACCTTTCTCCGTGCAATATTTTCTCACCTGCTTCCAGAGCCAAGGCAGTTTTCCTGATGCTCCGGCTGATAGGGAGCCCTGCTGTCATCCCAACTTTCCTCTTCACTTTGAAATAAGTCTCTATTCAGGGTGGTTAAGCACAAAAGCTCCAAAAGGCGGCTGCTGAGGGCTTAAAAACAGGGAGAAAAGAGGGGAAAATAGGAAAAGGCTGCAACTGCATAATTTTTTTTTCTAATCCTTTTGTATTTTAAGGGCTGTATTCACCTAATGAGGAATGCCTGGGGAAGAGGGATCCCTTCAGAGCTGCAGTGAGACACGTGGGAGGGAAAGGTGTGGGAATCACAGAATTCCAGAATAGCTTGGGTTGGAAGGGACCTTAAAGCTCTATCCAGTGCCACCCCCTGCCATGGCAGGGACACCTTTCACTGTCCCAGGTTGCTCCAAGCCCCGTCCAGCCTGGCCTTGGACACTTCCAGGGATCCAGAGGCAGCCACAGCTTCTCTGGGCACCCTGTGCCAGGGCCTGCCCACCCTCACAGGGAGGAATTCCCTCCCAATATCCCATCCATCCCTGCCCTCTGGCAGTGGGAAGCCATTCCCTGTGTCCTGGCAGTCCAGGCCTTGTCCCAGGTCCTTCTCCAGATCTTTTGGAGCCCTTTTCAGCACTGAAGGGGGCTCTGAGGTCTCCCTGGAGCCTTCTCCTCTCCAGGTGAACTCCTTCTCCCAGCCTGTCTCTGTAGGAAATGTTCTCCAGCCGCTGGACCACCTTTGTGGTCTCCCCTGGGCTCTGCCCAGCAGCTCCACATCCTTCTGTGTGATGGGAAGATGTGGGAATGCCAGAATCCCAGGCTGATTTGGGTTGGAAGGGACCTTAAAGCTCATCCCATCCCGCCCCTGCCATGGGCAGGGACACCTCCCACTATCCCAGGGTACTCCAAGCCCCGTCCAGCCTGGCCTGGAACACTCCCAGGGGTCCAGAGGCATCCACAGCTTCTCTGGGCACCCTGAGTTCATTAATAAATTTCCTTTCCTCATGCCTCAGTTTCCCTTTCTCTGCCATCCCTTGGCCTTGGGAACACGCTTGGGAAGGTTCCACGGGCTGAGCACAGCCCTGGGCGATGCTGAGAACCTTAATCCAGACCTAAAAGGTGCTTAAAAAAATCCTCCCTGCTTGACTTTCAAGTGGATTTATCCGTAATTCACTCCCCATGTACGTACTAGGAAGGATTTGGGCTCTCCGAGGGTGGGTTTAGATTTTTTTAAGACGTATTACTTTTTTATTCTTTAAAGGCAGCACACGAGGGGAAAAAGCAGCTAAGTTCACCTTTAAGGATTTATTATCGTTTCTCTAGAGCAGGTATTTACCGGGGGTATTTCTCGGAGGAAATGACTGTCGATTATAAAAAATAAAATAAAATAAAATAATAATAATAATAGTAAAAAAAAAAAAACCCTCTCTCTCCCGAAGCCAGTAACCTTGTGGAGTGATGGATTGTCTCGCTCAAAGTGGAGTTAGGGAGAAATGGAGATGGAGAGGAAGAAATGTAGATACTGTAACATACTCCAGGGGGTCGGGAAAGGGATATGAATTATTAAGTAAAATTAATAATTGAAATAATTAACAGCTGCGAGAGATTTTTGTCCATCCTCCACATAATAGGGGAGCAATGTTTAGTATCAAGCTGGAGTAACCACGAGTAATTTGATGTTAATTAATTCGTTGGCTCAGTATTCCAAGCATTTATGGGTGTTTTCTTTCCTTATAAATATATTAATAAGTTGAAGTCATTCTACAAAAGTAATTTCGAAAATAATAATAATAATAAAAGAGCCCTGGCAAATGCAAGTCATTTATTTTTGATCAGTAATTAAAATGGCTTTCCCCCCCTCTCGTGTGCATCAGAGGAAAATGGCTTTGTTCCGAGGAGCTTCTAATCCTGATTCTCCTTTCTCAGATAAAAATTGGTGCCATTGGTTGTTTGGGGCCACATTTGTGGATTATTTTTCATTGTGGGCTTTTGGAGTTTGTGGCTGGAGCTGCTAAAGCTGGGAAGTTTTCCTTCCCCAGCCCCATCGCTCTGAACCCCTTGGATAATTCAGGAGAGGCTGGAGAGGCTCTAAAAGGTGGAGTTAAAAGATGGATTTGGGGCAGATAAATTTGGGAGTGCTGTATGGGTGGGTGATGGATGTGGGTAGGAGGAGCCAAACCCCTCTGGAAGCCCTGCTGGGAGGGAAATCCATCCAGAGGGAGATCCAGGGGCAGATAAATGGGGTGCAGTGGGGTTGTTGCAATCCCAAATGCTCCTCGGCAGGGCTGGAGGTGCAGGATGCAGAGGGATGCAGGGGTGCTTGAAGGATGTGTGGCTCTGGCAGGGCACAGCGCTGCTCCGCTGACCTTCAGCTCCGTCTTTGGGGTGGAAAGGACCCCAAATGTCCCTGTTTGGAACAGCAAAGGTGTCCAACACCTGTCCTGGGATCTGCTCCTTCTGCTCACGTGCATCTCACGGCGAAACACCACGGCTTGGAGCGGTGCCGTTGTTCTTCAGGAAAGGGTTGGTCTGGATGAAGTCTGTGGGGTTTTCCAGGGGTTGACAGCCCCAAACTGAATCCCAGGCCCCACTGCTGGAAGCAAATTCCCTTTCAGAGCTGCGGTGGCAGGGACGGTGCCCTCTGTGCCACACTTTGCTTCCACCTGGGGAAACTGAGGCCACAGTGACACATGGGAGAAAAGGCTCGAGGCTCCAGGCAGTGTTATTGTGGCTCTGGACTGGGATCTGGGGTGGGATGCTTGGTGTTTGGGATGCTCAGTGTTTGGGATTCATGGCATTTGGGATGCTCCATGTTTGAGATTCTCGGTGTTTGGGATGCACTGCATTCGGGATGCTCTGTGCTTGGGTTACTCAGTATTTGGGATGCTCATCATTTAGGATACTTGGCATTCAGGGTGTTCAGCATTCAGGATGCTCCGTGTTTGGGCTACTCAGCATTTGGGATGCTCAGTGTTTGGGATGTTCAGCATTCAGAATACTCAGTGTTCAGGATGTCAGTGTTTGGGGAGCTCAGTGTTTGGGATGTCAGTGTTTGGGGAGCTCAGTGTTTGGGGGGCTCAGTGTTTGGGGAGCTCAGTGTTTGGGGAGCTCAGTGTTTGGGGTGTCAGTGTTTGGGATGTCAGTGTTTGGGGAGCTCAGTGTTTGGGGGGCTCAGTGTTTGGGGTGTCAGTATTTGGGATTTCAATCCCAGGCCCCATCAGTGTTTGGGGAGTTCAGTGGTTGGGATGTCAGTGTTTGGGGTGTCAGTGTTTGGGGAGCTAGTATTTGGGGTGTCAGTGTTTGGGGAGCTAGTATTTGGGGTGTCAGTGTTTGGGGTGTCAGTGTTTGGGATGTCAGTGTTTGGGATGCGCACGGGCCGTGGCAGCAGATGGAGGCTGTAGGATGGAAATGGCATCTCTGTCCTCGGGGAGCAGCGGGATGTTATCTGCAGGCAGCAGCGGCAGCGTCCCTTTGCAAAGCTCAGCACGAAAGAGCAGAACAGGGAAGGAACCAATTCCCATCCTCATCAGCAGATGGGAGCGAGACCTATTTCTGGCCTGGCTGAGGGAGAGGAGCTTGCAGGGAGTTTGGGGATCCAGGCTGCTTTGGAGTTGGGCACCAGGGGCAGTTTAGGTGCTGAGCTGGAGGGCTGGAGGAGGGAATCTCTGGAGATGGAGCAAAGGGTGGGAATTCCTTCTTCTCCCCCACTCCAAATGCTGTGAGGTGCCCGGCAGCAGGGACCAACTGCTCCTGCCCCAGGGAGTGAGGGAGCATTAAAAGTTAGAAGTTAAAATGCCGGAGCTGAGCTGTAGCAGCAGAGTTCTGCGCACTTCTCCCACTCGGGGATTTGCCCTATATTTAATTTTTTTCCCTGACTGCTTTAGTGACTCTGTAAACGTTGCGGAGTTTTTGTGTCTTTTTTTTTTTCCCTTCCTGCTAGATGAAGTGGGTTTGGTTTTTATTGAATCAGTTCCCTCCGAGGATAGAGGTTGCGAGTGGATAAAACCTCTTTCAATCCCATAAAAATGCCGTCAGGGGATTCACTTAAATTTATTTAATCCTGTGCACTTTATCGCGGTCACTTCATCATGGCAGGTAAGTGGATGCTAATGGATCCCTTCTTTTTATGGCCTGCAGCCTCCTGGAATTAGATCCCCCAGCTGCAAATCTCTCGTTTGTGGTTGGCATTTTATCTTCTTTCTTTTATTTGATTAGCGGAGGGAGCGAGAGGCAGGACGCCCGTTTCAGGGAATTAAGGCCAGGACAGCTCATTGCTCTAATCCACTCTGACCTTCTGGGTGGCACCAGCCAAAATTTCACCCGGTGGAGACGCTCCGAGGGTGTCAGGACATGAAATCCTCAGTCCAGGATCCCTCGGTCCGGGTTTGTGTTGATGAAACCCACGCAAAGCTTCTGCTCTTCTCTGCCTCGGCGATGAGTCAGGGTTGATGTGAATTTGCCTCTCCTGATGGCCTGATTCACTCTGCTCCAAACCTGACAGGCCCTTTCCACTGAAACGTTGAACTTCATTGTCACCGAACCATTTTCTTTTATAAAGCCAAAGTGTTTGGGTGCTTTCGGGTGAAGGTTGTTGGATTGCCTGCTCCATTAATGCTTTTAAAACGGGGATATTTTTTCCTGTGCTGTCACAATTCTGCTGCTTTTTTTTTCCTTTTTTTTTTTTTCTCCTGAACCTGATTTAGTGTTTAATTTTGGCTGCTAAATCTGGAGGCTTGTCCTGTGTGACCTCCGAACTTCATCCTGTGCGGTGCTCAGGCTCAAGGATGAGGGATGCTGACCCCGTGTGGTCCAGCCCCACCTGGGAGCTCCAGCACCTGTGGCGCTGTTAAATCCTTTCCCACCAGGAAAACGGATTATCCAGGTTTAGCATCACCAAGTGTGGTGCCTGCATGGAAATTCAGGCCAGCTTAGGTTTTGGAGAACCTGAGGGCTGCAGGGTTTGTGTTCTAGGGTGTCACCGTGTTGTCCCCATGGGACACCTGCAGATCTGTCCCAGAGCGCTGAGAGGCCCCTCAGGCTCCCATGGAATGTGTTATAGGGTCTTGTCTCTAGGAAAACCTTACCTGGGGGATATCATGGAGGGTTTCCTCATGGCAAAACGTCCTTTCACAGCACCGGGCACCCAAATCGATCCCAACTCCAGAATGCTCTGCAGGGGAAAAAGCAAAGCTTGGTGCAGGGAAATGAACCTGGTGGTTGGTACCCTGGGAGGAGTGGTGCTTGTGGATTCCCGAAGGGATTTATTGCCCCTTGGAAGGGATCCCCCACATGCCAGAGCATCCCTCAGCACACACCTCCCTCCCGTGTCCCCCAGGCAGGGGAAGGCTGGTGTTGAAGTGTAAATGGAAAAACTAAATAACGCTGGAAACGCAAAAGCATCGGGTGAAAAACAGAGAGTTTGAGTTATTAAGGAGCCCTCTCGTCACTCACTGCGGAGAGAGAGGGGGAAAAAGGGAGGGAATATTGGTGTTCGGGAAGCCCAATTATTTCTGAACTGCAGACAGTCTTATTAACTTGGGCAGAAAATTAATTACTCTAATTAGAAAAACTCATTGGAGTTTGGTGAGGAGTTAGTGGGGGAGATGAGAGTGGTGGGGGGGAGTTGGGGAGTCACAACAGCCGTGGGAGGGAGGGGACAGAGGGATGCACGAGCAATGGGGGAGCTGCTCAGATTAATGGGAGAAAAGAGGAGCTAGGAGAGAGGAAGGAAGATTTTTTTTTTTTTAGTCATAATGGCCTAAATTTAGCAACTTTAGTCTTTAAAAAACATGAGTATTCTTATATGTGCACACTCACATATATATATATATAATATATATATATATATATATATGCACAGACTCATATATATAAAATATATCTGGAATGTAACGCCGAGATTTATCCAGCTTTCCGTGGGTGGCTGTATTTATTTCCGATGCGCCAGCCCGTCAGCACGGGGGGTTGTTAGAAAGTGCTGGGTGGGTGGTTTTTTTATCTTCACGGATTTATGAAGTCCTTTAAAACATCTGTTCCATCCTGATTCCACAGTCCTTCGGCAGCTCGGGGAGAGGGAGATGTTCCTCGGCGGAGCTGTCTGGCTGCGCATGGTTTGGATAAAGATGCATTTGCTGAGTGTTAATAGCGGTGATGCAGGAAGGGGGAGCAGGATCCTTCCCTTGGAAGGGATCCCTGGAAGGAAATTCATCCAGGATTGATGCTGGTGGGGCAAAATGCTGCGGCATGGGAGTGGGAAATGGGGATTTGGGATTTTTGGAGGAGTCTTGTAGGAGTTCAGTAAGAAATCGATTTTCCCTCCTTTCCTCCTGTGGGCTGTGGTTACAGAGTGAGTGTGTTCACTCATGCCCCTCGTAGGTGAGGACAGACACTTGATTCCCTGGCACATGGTGGGATCCTTGGGATTCTTCCCATCCTCTGCAGGGCCAGCAGTTGGATTCAATGATCCTTATGGGATCCAACTCCGGATATTCTGTGTTTTTGTGACCTTCTCGACTCAAGAATACTGAGGCCAGAGATGGGCAAAAGGACCAGGATCTGGTAGCCAGTCTCCTCATCACAAAACCCAGCAGCCAACCTTGTAATACGGAAAAAATTCCCCAAACTGAGACAAAAGCTCAGATCTGGAGGAACCGGAGCTCTCAGGTGTCCGGCATCCTGGTGTCACCTACGAGTCACCACTTTTGGCGTGCAACACCCAACCTCTGGGCAGATGGGATTGTGCTGCACGTACAGCTCAGCTCACAAACCCTGCAGCCCTACACAGAGCACCCTGTAGCCCATCCCGAGCCCCAGAGCAGTGCCCGTGGTGACACTGTGGCACCGGCAGTGGCTGAGCCAACTCTCGGGCCCCGCCGGCTCCACGGCCCCGGCTTCTCCCCAGTGCCTTTGCTCTGCTGCCTTTGCTGCCTGTTACTGAAATAACCTGTCAAGCTCTCGCTAATAATGAGCCATAAGTCAGATTCTCTCTGGTAGGTTGCCCTGGGTGTCTATCACAGTCTTTAGGGGTGACCCAATTATGGTAATTGGCCAATTTTGCCACCGGTGTTCAAAAAGAATTGCCAAACAAAGGAGGACAAATCAAAGCTCCCTAGAAATTAGTAGAAACCCTAAATCTAGCTATTTTTCAGACCCTCTTTTTAAAGGCGTGAGGTGCCTTTAATATTAACCTCTTCAGTCTGATACCTGCAGAGAAGAGTGAAATAAAGCCCCAAACGCAGCAGATCACGTCAGTGATGCTCCACTCGGGTACCACGTCGTGTACTCCATCCCCAGGATTGCTCAGAGCCCAGAGCTACAGACATTTGTTCAGCTTCAGAGCCCGAAACTATGTATTTAGAGCAGTAGTTTCCCTCCCACTCAGTCATAAGACCTTGATTTTGCAAGAATCTCTCAGATTATACAGAGATGGACTCAAAGGGGGAAGGTAGAGGAGAGATTTCTTTTCCACCCAGCTGTGTTTGACATGTACCTTCAGTTAGTCAGGGCAAGATAAAGGGAATAAAGAACAATTTTAGCCCCATCCTTGCTCCTTTCCACCCGCCACCACCCACCTTCTCTTTCCCCACTCGCTGGCCTTGTGTAGAGCACCGGTATTATTTCTGCATCAGAATAATAATAATACAGAGAGAGCACACTGCTATGACTGCTGTGACCTCCTGCCCAGCGGGCTCTGCGGAAACGCTGCTGGAATTGCAACTTGGCACCGAGCTTTGTAGTGAAGGATTGCTCCTGGCTAATCTATAATTTACAAAACACACTCAGATTCATTTTTTATGGGCTGTTTTGATATGATGCCATTTAAAAAGCGGAAAGAAACAACGCACCTTTTTAAAGGTTGCTCCTGGTTCTTCCTGCTCTTTTTTTCCCCCTGTCTTTTGGGAGGGCACGTTGTTTTTGTTGCTGTTGCCATCTGGCCGCAGAAAGGGAATTTCTTCCTCTTGCAGGTGTTGGACTATTCCCTGCAGTGCTGGGGACGGTCTCGTGTCACAGCCTGCACCTTCAGCATCCAAGCTGGCTGTGCCCACAACCCTCTGCCTGTTCCTGCTGGCTTTCCCCCCCTCTGCTGGCTTGGGATACATATTTCAAAGGAGGAAAATGATGTTTTATTCCACCCTCAGCTTTTGCTCAGGAAGGTTGGGCAGGGATAGAGAGGGAGGACCCCCAGGGTGATGCTGACATCCTCAGGGTGGTGCTCGGGCTCCCCAAGTGCATCATCACCCCACACCTCCTGCAGCCTCTTAAAAGGGGATGTAAAATTCCTGCTGCACCAAGAGGAAGAGTTTCTGCTGGCGGTGGGGTGGCTCAGCACAGAGGGCAGAGCCTTTTTTGGGGGGACCAAGGCTTATTCCTGCGGTGGCAGTGCTTCTCCCAGGTGTTTTATTGCCTGCAGGCTCCTCTCCTCTTCCACTTTATGGTGTGCGAATCCCATCCGGCATATATTAGCAGGAAGGGCATCGTTAGCAGGAAGAGCAGCCCTGTGAAAAACCAGCCATGAATCTTCTGAGGCTCTGCGAATAGCCCGGGAGGGGCTGAACGTGTTCATCTTTACAATCCAAAGGGAAAGGAAGAGGTTTCTCCTCAGCCCCCGGCTGCAGTGTGTCCGTGGCAGGATGATGTAGCTATAATTAACCTCCTCCCCGACGGAGACTGAGCTGCTTTCCAGTCCCCCACGAGTTGCCCGGTGTGGGAAGCAGAGCCTTGAGCAGGAAAAGCTTCGTAGCTGTTGGTAAATAGAGGCTGTGGTCCTCAACGCCCAGGTCCTGGGGTGCAGGGGCTCATTTATGTCCCTGTGCAGGTTGGATCCGAGTGTTTCATGCCTCCCTTCATCCATGGATACAGGGAATGCCAGCCTGCTGGTGAGGAGATCTGCGCTCCTCCAGAGGTGGATGGGAAACCACTTTCCTGACATTTCCATGCAGTCCCAGAATCTTCAGCTGTTATTTTAGTCAGACCTTGAGGATAGAGGGGCACAAACCACCTTCTGTGCCATCCAAGTTATCTGGGTGGATGCTGCTCCATCAGGTGTGTTGCTGCCAGGTGTGTGATGGGTGAACAGATCACATGTACAGCTGATCCACGGCAGCTTGGTCTCCTGCAGATGGATTCAGTGAGGTTCTGGTGCTAAAAATGGTTCAGGTAACAGAAGCCTCTTGAGGAAGGTGAGTTATGGAGGGGCAAGGTGGTCCTGGGTATGTCTGGAAGGAGAGATGGAGTGTGAGCCTGTCNATATTGGGAAGGAATTGTTCCCTGTGAGGGTGGGGAGGCCCTGGCACAGGGTGCCCAGAGCAGCTGTGGCTGCCCCTGGATCCCTGGCAGTGCCCAAGGCCAGGCTGGACGGGGCTTGGAGCAACCTGGGAACAGTGGAAGGTGTCCCTGCCCATGGCAGGGGGTGGGATGGGATGGTGTCCAAGGTCTCTTCCCACCCAAACCATCCCGGGATTCTGTGACCCACCCGCTGGCAGGGGCTGGCAGCATGGGACCTTCGGCTCCACTCCTTTGGCCGTGCTGTGACATCGATCACTGGGCTAACAGGCATCAAAGTCAGTGCCATGTCTGGGGAGGAGTAAAGCAGGAGTAAAGCAGGGGTAAAGCAGGAGTAAAGCAGGGGTAAAGCAGGAGTAAAGCAGGCTCTAGGGAGGAGCACATGAGTGAGGAGCACTGAACAGAACCAACCCCATAATGAATGCTGCTGTTACAGCACCTGTCACAACTGCTCAGCAGTTTAATACTCTGCAATTTCGGATGAGAGAAACATCTTTTGCTGATGATTGCCTCTTCTTTTTTTTTTTTTTCTTTTTTTTTGTAAGGGAAGAAACATTCCGTTCTCTCAGTGTTTATTTTCCATTCGTTCTTTTCTTTAAAGGTGGGGGAAACTGAGGCAGCACATTGCAGCAGCAGTCGTGGGGGTGAGGGGTGATGTGGGTTCCTGTGGCATCACTCCCCCTCCTACCCCCTGCTCCTGTAAATTCTTGGGAAAGAACCGTGCAATGTTCTTTGTAGAAAGTCCACATAGCCCTGACTCTCTGCATGGTTAATATTTAGGTCAGCAGAATCTAATTCCTTTTAAAATCATAATATTATCATTGTAATTGCAAATGTTCTCATTAGGCACCAGCACTGGGGAGCCTGGCACGGGCCTGCAGAGGGGCTTTGTTTCTTGCTCGGGTGTCCTGGCTCCAAAGGAATATCAAGGAATACTTTGTCCCTCTTTGGATCCCATCTCCAGACGTGGAGTTGACAGAGGGATTTGTGGCTGTGCCCTGCCAGCATCGGAGTGTGGGCAGGGAGAGCCACGAGTGGTGTTGCCAGGCTGTCGTTCGAGTGTCGCCTTCCCAGCGTGCTTCCAGTTCCCCGGCAGAGAGAATTAGCCTTCCTTAAGTGAGTTATTGTGTCTCCAAGTCAGGGCTCTGCTTCCAGAGAATAAAACAAAACTCTCTGGGGATCCAGTCTTAATGCCACCTGCCTGGCAGTCCTGATAGGGGACTTAGTGCCGAAATGAATATTCATCCTTGTCGGCGCGAGTTGTGATCCTGCTCCCCATCTTGGGGGGATTACAGCCCTTTCCAGCAGGGATGGCACAGGGAAGGCTGGGAGCCGAGGAGGGGCTGTCTGTTCCCAAATATCCCTGTCCCAGAGCTGTAATGAGGCAAGCTGGAGTGCTGATTTCCAGGCAGGCCTGGTGAGATGCTGACTTTGGTCGGGACAGGGCAGAAAAAGTGATGCCACCTTCTCCGTGCGCTTCCTTCTTCCCAGTCTAGGGATGCAGGACTTTGAGTCTCCAGGAAGATCACTCCGTGCTGCTGCTGGCAATCATCCATCAGTCTGTCTGCAACACCTCCCTGAGCATCCTGCTGTAACACCTTCGCACCACCCCCAAACATCCTGGGATATTTGCTGTGCAGGAATTGATCCTTTGCCTGGAAATACTAAGGAGAAAACTGCAGGAATCAGGAGTTCCTTTGCAGCTTAACTGTCCCGAGCTGGGGCTGCAGGAAGCTCTGCCAATCCCTGTGGCCTCCTGCAAGAGATAGCTGGGCTTCGTTCTGCCTTGATTAAATAACATTTTTGTTTTTACAGCGGTTAATCCTTCCAACTCCCTTAGCACGTTGCTGCTCCGTGATATCTGCCTGGGATAATGGGGATGGTGCTGGGATGAGGGGCATCTCCCACCCCCTCGCCAGCACCGGAGCATTTCGAACACGATTTTTCCTCGCAGTTTTCCTCGCCAAAATAACAACCTGTGCAAGCTCTGCCCTGATCAAATCTATCAAGCCCCAATTTGGGAGCCGTCTGTTGATCGGAGAAATGGACTCGAAATTGGCCCCTTTAATGGGAACGCGGCGCTCGCACAAGTGTTGGAATTAATGGCAGTGCCCTGCTGCGAGCTGGCAAGTTGGGCATTTGATTCCAGTTACAGGAAATTGCCATAATTTCTGCTCCGTGCTCCTCTCAAGTGACGCTGAACATCTATCTTTTTTTCCCCCCTCCTTATTTATTTGTACTGGGAGAAGAGGATGGTACCTGAACTCTTGTCTTGTTTTCATGGCAACCCCTGCTTAGCAGCAGACCTTTTGTGTACTGGAAAAGGGAGGGAGAAGGGAGGTCTGGAGGGAAAAGAGGATGGCTGGGAGGGAGCAAAGGCTGGGAATTAGATCTGAAGGGTTGGTTTAATGAACAGGACTGCTGGTGTGTGGATGTTGGCGCTGCTGTGCCTCTCTGGGGTAACCGAGCTGGGAGAACCGAGGGGTGTCCCAGGAGATGTCCGAGTGCTGGGGGTGGAGCACTGGGGTCCTCAAGGTGCCATTCCCACAGCATTCCCTCCAGGAATTCTGATTCCCTCCAGGTCGCTCAGAGCCATCCTGCAGAACATCAGGAATGACTTCTCCTGGCAGAGCCCCTTGTCCCGCTCTCCTTGCAGGCATCTCCTTGGCTGAGCTCGTGGAGAAGCAGCTCTGTCACACTCAGCTTTGCCAGGGGAGAAAAGCTTCTTAACTTAGATGCTGGAACACCAGTGTGAAAATATCCCAACTCCCACTTTGGATGCTGTGGGTCTGAACTGCTCATTTACCCCTGCCTGAAGGTCATGCCCATCCCTCTGCATGCTCCGTTGAGTTTGGTGCTCTTATTTCCTCCTCTGCTGCTGCCAAAGGTTACCTGGGCAGATTGAAGCACTGAAGCTCCAGGGGCTTTGCTGCCGGTGGTGAAACAGGGAAAATAGTGAAGTGGAAGAAGGGCTGCAAAGATTCCTGTGTGGAGGTTTCCAGGGCATTTAATTCTGTTGTGGGAAGCGCCAGAAAAGGCTGAGGAGGAGGTGAATAATTTTGTCTTTGGAGCAGGTTGGAAGAGTGTAAAATAAATAAGACCTGGAGCCACTGGAGCAGTGCTGAAGCCTTCCTGGGCTGGGGATGTGCCCAGAGCTGGAATCAATGCCCGACCTGATACTCGAGCACTTGACTCCTCGTGCCTCCTGCTGGTTGCTCACCACGTCCTGGGGTTTTTCCACAGTTCAAAGCAGAATGTTGGGCTGAAATCTCCGGGCAGGGGCTGCCTTTGAGAGTTCAACAGCAGCAATGCTGGAGGCTGGGGGGATCCCACATCTCCTGGCACAGGGATGCTGGCTTTTCCCTCAGGTGCCTCTGTCTGCAACAGAGCCTATCCAAAACCCAAACAAGAGAAGGGAGTTTCTTTCTCCACCTCTAAAGTTACTTCTTTTGCTGTTGTTTTTCCTGGGCTCGGTGTGGTGCAGGATGACTTATCTCTGCTCGAGTTAGGATCCTTTTATTTCCAACCACACCTGGCCCTAAGTCATGCAGCGCTCCTTCGACAGAGCTGTAAATTCTCCAAGGCAGCCTGGCAGGCAGTGAACATGGTGAGGACATTGGGAGAAATGAGTTTCTGGGGATATGAAAGGGGTGAAGCTCTTGGCATCCTCTTCCAAGGAGGAAATAGGTGCAGGAGTCACAACCCAAAGACCCCGAAGCATTTTTGGGGCTGTTTGTGTGGGAAAATGAGATGAGGTGATTCTCTTTTCTCCTTGAGGGAATATTGTCTTTAGAAATGATGGCAGGATGGCAGTATAGAACAGGAAAATGCAAAGGAGTGCACACAGGTGTGTGCTGAGAAATCAATAAATAAGGTTTTAAAATTAAAAAACCCCATGATATGCAGCTGTGAAGATCCCAAATCACTGAAGGCAGAGAGTATATTGCAGGGGGCTGCCTGCCAGCTCCAGCAGGTCCCAGTGGCAGTGGCTCCGGAAGGTAGAAAGTGGAACCTGATCTTGGTTTTCCCCATGGAAAAACAAGGAAAACCCCTCAGCTGTGAGTTTGGCAGCACATTGACAGAGCTGGCAGCTGTGGGGAGGAGCTGGTTTGTGTGTTTTGGGCTCGTGTTTGGTTTTCTGATGGTGTGGGGGTGTTGGTGAGGCCTTTTGAGGGCTCACAGACACCCCTCTTTGCTGGAATAATGTCCCCCCTCTTTCTCTGGGGTTTCTGCCAGGAATTCTGGACAAGCTCTTCACCCCTGTGTGTGTGTGTGTGTGT
>VZRR01011180.1:220-31954 GCA_013398015.1 Oreocharis arfaki | reverse complement strand
GAGAGCTGGAGAGGGACTTTAGTCAAGGACATGGAATGACAGGACGAGGGGGAACGGCTTCCCACTGCCAGAGGGCAGGGTCAGATGGGATATTGGGAAAGAACTGTTCCCTGGGAAGGTGGGGAGGCCCTGGCACAGGGTGCCCAGAGAAGCTGTGGCTGCCCCTGGATCCCTGGAAGTGTCCCAGGAAGGCCAGGTTGGACAGGGCTTGGAGCAACCTGGGATAGTGGAAGATATCTTGCCCAAGGCTGCAGGGTGTAATAAGATGGGCTTTAAGGTCCTTTCCAACCCAAACCAGTTTGGGACTCCGTGGATGTGCTCCCTTAGGTGTTTGAGGTGGCTGTGGCATGTAGTCACAGGGAATGAAGGTGTGAGATACATAAGCAGTCAAAACAAAAGCATTTTATTTTTTTCCTCCTTTCCAATTTGTTTGTGCCTCTCATGTCCTCATTTTCCGTCCCCCTGTGCCTGCTTGGGACACTAAATCTGGGCTCCACTCAGTGCCCAGCTTGCCCCCAGGAGCCTTCAGGACTGGCTGCCTCTGGGCAGAGTTTTGGTCTCTACTGACAGGTGTGAGAGCAGGCATTGGTAGGCTGTGCTGGCCAACAGGTTTTTGGTGAACTGAGTTTATTATATTTATTTCTGATCACCTTTAAGACAGTTTTTTACCTTACGTGGAGCAAGAAGCCATGATATCTCTAAACAGGCTGCATTTCAGTCAGCTGGGACAGGGGGTTTTATCAGGTCTGTGCTTCTTGTCTCTGTGCTCTGGATTTAGTTCTAAAATTCAAGTTTCCTCTCATATTTGGGAGGTGAAGGCAGGCTTGTGGTGGGGTTTTTACATCAGTGTGTTTACTTGTGTTGGGGGACAGTCTAATAACCTGTGGGTAACACAGTTTATATGAAAAATCACCCCCATGCAACTATAATCAATTGGAGAAAATACTTTTAATTTCAGTCTCTGGAGATACAGCCAGAACTCTTCGTTCACATGGCAGCAGCAAACTCTTCTCCACCGGGTTCTTTGGATCTAAACCAGCCTGGGTTTGCAAAGGAGATCCTGGGAACTAAACTGGAGGTCAAATACCTCTGCTCCGATTGCAAGAACATTCTGAGGCGGCCGTTCCAGGCACAGTGCGGCCACCGCTACTGCTCCTACTGCCTGAAGAAAATCATCAGGTAACTGCTGTGCTTTCAGTGTGAAGACAAAATGCTTCAAAAGGCGTTTTCAAGAGCAAAAGCAGAGAAGAGTCTCGTTTTCAGGATCTTCTCAGTAAGGGAGCTGTGTTCAGTCATTAAGGTTCAGCATCACCTCCTCTCTAAGGGAATGTGTAATCTCTGGCTTGCCTTTGTTGTCGCTTCAAAGTTCTCTTTTGCAGAATCCCCTGCGTTGTTTTTGCCATTGAGGAGGCAGTCCAGGTCTATCACCCGTCTCCTTCAGTCCTCATCACAGCTACTGAATGCTCCTAAAAGTCATCATTTGGTTGTTGTGTCAAAATGGGAGAGATCTAAGCCAGCAAAAGCTGGCTTCCAGAGAAGTTTCCTTGTGTCTCACTCCTACCTTTGAGTGAGGGAAACTTAACAGAATGGTTAATTGGCAGAAGAAAAAAAATTAGAAATAGGCATCAAAAATACACACAAGCAAAGGCTCAATGTGTTGTTTTAAGAGCAAGAAAAAACTTTCATAAAGATACCAGAAATCACTTTATTGTTAAACATAAATTTTTTTTTTCTGTTGTGTTTGATGATTTTTTTTCTGTCTGATAGTGCTGGACCTCAGAAGTGTGCCAGCTGTATCCAGGAAGGAATATATGAAGAAGGAATTTCTATTTTGGAAACAAGCTCGGTAAGGAAAAACACATTGAAAAAAAAACCTAACAGATCACTGGTGTCAGTAATACCAGTTGCAGTTTTTGTTTAAAACGCAAGCTCTGAGAACTTCTCATTCCTAGGAACCCTTTTCTTCAGTAGTGAGAAGGGTGATTACTGTGTTGGACTCCCCAGTGCTGAAATCCAGGTCACGTGTGTGCAGTGGTGCCCTACTTAAAGCTGTCACAGCAATTTGGTTGCTATTAGCACACCTCTGAGGGTTGATGGGGCAACTGGTCTGGGAGGAGTTTTCAGAAAGAATTTGAAGTCCTGATCAGGACTGTGACCCCTCAGTAACATTTGTGGTTTGCTTGTTTTTCCCGTTTCAGGCTTTCCCAGACAACGCAGCCCGGCGGGAGGTGGAGAGTCTGCCCGCTGTCTGCATCAACAGCGGCTGCACCTGGAAGGGAACCATCAAAGAGTATGAGGTACAGGCCAAAGCAAGGCTTGGCACGTCTGCATCCTTCTTTCCTCTGTGTTTGGGGAGGGCTCAGGGGGTTGTCCGTGCCCACTGACAGTGGGGGAGAGCTGTCAAATCCCTGGACTTCACTGTCAGCTGGAGAGGTTCCCTGAGTGAGGGTTTGTGTGCCCTGCTGAGGGCACAGGCTGGACTGAGATCATTTCAGGTTTGCTTGTGATCACAGGGATTTGCTTGTGAGCATGTCCCTTCCGTGGTGGGAACCACCTGCTCTGTCTCCAGCTCTTTTCTGCTATACAAGACTGTCAAGAAATTGCTGTGCCATGAAATGGTTGTGAATTTCTCTGCAATATGTGAACCTAAAACTCCTTCAGACTCCATCTGCTCACAGAAAGTGATCTGATCCCATTTCAGCTGTCTCCAAAGCTGCCAGGGCAGTGGGACTGGGTGCTGGGTGCTGGCTGGTCACCCATCACCCCAAGCTGTTCTGGGCCTGGGCCTTGGGACCACCCCAAGTCTGCTGGACAGGATGGTTTTTCCACCTCTGTTCTCCTTGAGGAGCCCACTAGCTTTTAAATCCAGGTTTTAGTTGTGGCTGTGGGTGGTTGGTCCATAGCATGTGAATGTATGTGAAGCTTTTGGCTCCTGAAGGACAATTTTGTCACCCCTCTTGGAACAGGAGAACCACCACACGGGAGGCCTGAGATAAGAGGAATATGTTTTATTTCCCTCTAACACTTGCTGCAGATAAAGGTCATAGCCTGGTGGTTCACAGAGCTTTGTTAGTGACTGAGATGTGTTTCAGGAACAGGTTTAACTTCAGTGTGCCCAGGCTAACACTGGGATTCTCTCGATGATGCCATTGTAAGGTGGAAGGAAGAAGCAGCAGCTGTGCATCAGGCCTGAGTGTTCTGCCCAGACTGTTGAGCCTGTTAGCAGAGTGATGCTTCTGCAGCTCTGCTTTTGTCCTGCTGTCTGAGCCTTCTGCTGTGTGCTCAAAGTTCAGTCCAAGAGATGAGGATGTTGGTGCTAGATGGTTCTGCTGCTGTGAACCCCCATTTGTAGATCTGTGAGAGGCTCGTGGTGTGAATGTGGGACTGAAGAAGTGTCAATTGAAAAGCTTAACACTGCCACAGCACAGAGTTTGGGGGTTGCATGTCAGGGAACAGGGTACCCCTGGTGCTGAGGTTTCAGGTTTGGGCTGTGCTGGTGGTGTCTGTAGATTGTTTGCTCCATGCTTCAATTTCTGCTGGTGCCCAGAAGCCCGGTGTCTTCTGCAATGATTATAGTGAGCTCATCTTCGTTAGACTAAATTAAATTGTATCTTTCAGCAGCTTCCTGTGCTGATTGTGCTGTGGCTGATGAGCTGTGCTGAACTTTTTCTCTTGGTTTTAGAAAAAGTCTTAGTGTGTTCTTGCAGAGCTCAGCAAAAATCTTCAGCTGCCAAAGGTACTCCCTGTGCATTCTGGCGAGTGTTTGAGTGCTTGAGTCTGGCCAGAGCTCCCACTGGGAGTTCAGAAGGGCAGCAAGCTGTCCTGGAGTCAGGCTGATTTCTTGCCAGGCTGCAGAAGCATGTGATGCCCCAGAACCCTGCACACAGCTGATGAAAAGCTCCTGAATGGATGAGCCTGTGCCTTGTTTTTACTCTCCACCTGATCTTCCTAAGCCCCAGTCTGGTGTTTGTTGGGACAAAGGATGTTTGGTAGAGGTGTGGCCCTGCAGTGCGTGGGCTGTGGGTCTGTGGCATGCATCTTCCCTGCCAGGGGTTTGTGAGTCTCCACTCTCCTGGTTTTTGTGAGTCTCGGGGAGTCCTGTGTGGTACAGGGGATGTAGGGGTTTGGAGCAGTGCTGGCTGCTTCCTCTCAGGGGCTGAGTTGCCTCTCCTGCCTATCCCAGTGGCATTGAGCCTAAGGGGGGAGGTTATTCTGTGCCTTCTCAGGAAAAGCTGGTTCTTTCCTAGGAACTGGTGGGAGAAGGCAAGGTCTGGCTTGTGTTATCTCCTCCCAGCTGCCTTCCAAATAGCCGTGGCATTTAGTCAGGGCTGGCTGTCCCCACGCTGCCAGAGCCGTGTGTGTGGCTGAGGAGGGCTGGGAAAGGAGGCGTTGAACGGCTGCTTTAGCCCAGAGCCTCTTGGTACCTTGGGCTGACGTTAAAGCCAGCCTTCAGGGCCAGTGCAGAGCTGCCTGGTGCAGCAGAGTTGCATCCGTAGCTGCACTGTGGATAACGTCCTGCAGCAGCTCAGCACTCCCACTCTGGAAAGTCCCTCAGAGCTATTTCCGACAGGACATGGAAAGTCCCTCAGAGTGAATTCACTGTTTGCTAATTTAAAAATCATGTGTTGTGCTGAGAGAGGCTGCTCTCCCCTTGCAAATCAAGAGATACGGTCACTTCTGGTTTGCTAATCTTATCGGGGCACACACAGGGGAAAAATGTTCTGCATCTGGAAAGCTTAAGCTTCAAAAAAAGGAGTAAAATGGATTTCGGTTTTGCTTTCTGTTCAGGCAGACTAACATTGGCTCTCGAAGAGGAACACACAACTGAATGAGTGCAGTCTGCTTGGACATGACTTGCACTTCTGCTTCCAGCTATGTGGGCCATATGAAATATTTAAGTCTGGATTTATGGCTGCGTTTTTCAGAGTTTGTAAATATCTAATGGCATTTGGATAAAGTAGTTTGTGGTGGAGCTGAAGGGTTTTTCCTTTTGTTAGTGACCTTGTTTCCTGTATAGGTTTCCTGATGAGTCTGTCTGCATGTACATATGGAAAATCAGGCTGTGGGCATGAGCCTTTAGATTCAACAGCAAAGTCTGAGGAGGGCTGCAGAAACTAAACCCAGCCCATTAAAGTAAAGGGAAAGACCCCAAAACCGTGCCCAGTGATATCCAGGCAGAGGGAGTTTGTGGTTCCTCAGCTCTGGTGTGTTTTTCCTCCTGCCTTACAGTACCTCCAGCTGCCCACGTCCCTCCTCCTGTTTATCAACATATCTTTTTCAGTTTTCATGCACCGTTTATTTATGCTTTTCATCCCACCAGTTCCCTTCCAGTGCCCTCCTGCCAGGACTGGGATGGGAGGAGGGGGTTGAGGAGGGGTACACATGGGGTCAGCTTTGGCATTCCCCTTGGTTACCGCAGACAGGGGATTTGCCTCAGCCCTCTTCACCTGGAAACAGAATTGAGACATAAGGAAATGAAATTGTCCAATTTTAGGAAGGAGAACTAAGTGTTAAGCTTAAACATGACATCAGTATTTAAACTAAGTTTTGTGGGGCTCAGATGAGCTTAGCTCCTGAGGCTGAGCAACAGTCAGGTGTGAGAACAAGGTGGCCTAATCCATGCTGGAGGGAATGTGTTTTCCTTGCGTTTGTTGTTGTCACTTTGGTTTTAGAAAGTTCTTTCTAAGTTTCTAAGTGAAACCTGGAAGGCTGCAGAAAGTACAAAACTCGGAACCCAGGTGCTGTTACTCAAAAGCCTGTGGAGTCAGAAAGGATGTCTGCAGCCCCTTCTGGGCTGCATGGCTCCCTGGGACCAGAAGAACAGGGTAACCAGGCATTCCTTTCTGCCCACTGTTCACACTTAGGAGATGCTGGAGAACTCCTACCTTATCTAGGGAAAACTCCCTCTTCAAAAATGCTGCTGGGGGCCCTGAGCCAGGGGTTCCTCCTGCTTTATCGTACACTGTGTCATGCCCCTCCTTCCCAGCTGCACCCTGGGAATGCCCCGACAGGTTTTGGTGGTGATTTTCAGCTGAGGCTGAAACTTCATCTTTAGGCTTTTGTGCATTGCTTAGAGGAGAGCTTTTGGTCTTTAGAGCTCATCTCCTGCTCCTACAAAGTTGTACCTCTGGGTGTTGTATCAGTGCTGTCTGTGTGGGGTACAGCGCTCGAGGTGCTGTGGCAGGAACACTTGGTGCTGCTGTATAAGGGTGACCAGCCTTCTCTTTAAAACCCAGTACAGCATTTATTGTCTTTTTCTGAAGGTTTTGGCTCCAAGTTCTGGCCTGGTGCTGAAGTGCAGTTTGCAGCTAGCTCCAGCCTTACCAGTTGGACCAGAGCATTTTCTGGTGGGAGAATCCCTGACTTGCAAGTGCCGGTGACCAAAAGGACCTGCTGCTTTTGGAAAAGGGATCAGACACACCTTTACTTTCCAGGGCTGGAGCTGAGGCCCACAAACACATCCCGGCCGCACTTACAGTCCCCACAGTAGTTAGTGTAGCTGGCTGCCCAGACACGAGGCATTTTCCCGTCCAAACCCGTGGTAAAGCCACGGGGAGTGCCAGAGAGCGTGCGTGGGAGGGGGTTGGAAAGCCCCGGCTGCAGAGGGTCTGCTCTGCACTTCTGAAACCAGCTCAGCCTTCTTGTGGGGGCCCGAAAATTAATAGTTTTGACATCTGCCCCTTGGAGAATGAAAAGCTGTAAGTCACAAGGTTTGAAGGGGAGGTGAGTGCCAAGTGTCCCTTCTACGCTGTGAGGAACCCCTCACCATGGACACACATTCCCATCTTGGGGGCCCCGGGGCCCCTGGGGAACTGACAGAGGTGCACGAAGTGACTCGTGCTTCTTAGCACAAAGGATTCGGGTTCCTTTTTTTTTACACTGGAGACCCATTTTCAGTGTTTTCTCTGCAATTCCATGGGCCCGCCCTTTTCCTTGTAGCCTGCCTACCGTGTCAAAGGAGCCAAGTGCTTCACATGGCAGTGCTGGGGCTGGAGACCACCCAAGCCCTGACAGCCACGGCTGTGCCCTGTGCCTTGGCAGCTACCTTTCCTCTGCCATCCTGCTAGTTTTGCTTCCTTGTTGCTCCCTTCCAGCTGCCAAGCCCTTGAGCTGTCTGCTTATGGTTACTGTTGCTGTGCTCCGAGGAGACTGATGGAGTGTCTTTCCAAGAGCAAGGGATTTTGCAGGAGAGCTGCAGCATGCCGCTCACTCTGAGCCTGCCCTGCTGTCCCTTGTCCCTCTGCCAGCCCTGCCCTTCGCTGTGACCTTCCCACAGGCTCTGGCAGAGGTATCTCACAGCAGCTGCTTCAACAGTGGCAGTTCCCAGCTGCCTGCCTTGTCCCTTTGCTGGAGGGGGAACCCTGTGTCATGCTGATGGATTCCTAACAGGGTTACAAAACCTCCATAAAACTGGACCTGTGTGGATGTGGCAGGTTATGAGCAGAGCAGCCAGGCAGCAGGGGCACGTCCTGCTCTGTCACCAGGGTATGGAGATAATGATTTCCAGCAGAAGTCTCTTCCAGAGTTGAAGTCGAATTTAACGATGCCCTGAGAGGTGAAATGGTGATCAGATTAAACTGCAGTTTTCCCTATTGGCTGAGGGAGAAGAAGGGAAGCAGCTCATCCTGGTTCTATTGTCATAGAACCACAAAATATCCCAAGCTGGAAGTGCCCCACGAAGACCATGCAGTCCAGCTCCTGGCCCTCCACAGACATCCCAACAATTCCACCCTTCAGAGCACAGCGAGGTCTGCCCTCAGCCTCCTTAGGAATGATCACTGCATGCTCCAGGGATCAGCTGCCCTTATTAAAACCCACTTTTCCCTCTGTATGCCTGCACTCCCCTGCACAGCTGCAGTGCAGAGTGCTGCCCCTGCTGTCGTGGATGGAGCTGCCTCATCCTGCTGCCAGAGGGTCTGGAGAGAAACTTTGACTGCAAAAACTGCAAATTTAAAAATACACAGCTTTTCTGCTGGTTGCCCTGGTCCTTCCATGGGCAGTGGTGTCTTTGCTAACCTTTCAGGTGAGCTCCCAGAGAGTCGCCTGTCTGATGGTGGTGGGTGATGGGCAGGCTGCTGTGGGGTTGTGTCGCTGTTTATTATTAGGGAAAGAAATTGATGTGTGGATCAATCAGCAGCTTTGGTTGTAATTGAGTGGGAAGAACCAGGTGTTGCTGAAGGCTGTTAACTCTGCCCCAGTTGATTTTCCTGCTCCTGCTCTTGGATGCTGCAGGCTGGCGTGTGCCTCGCTGGGTGAGCCATTGTCTTCCAGCTCCACTTTAATTCTTCCATGGCTGTCCCCTCCCTCTGCTGCCTGTACGACTTGATTTCCGCTCTGATTCCCTCTGAGAGAGTGCCTGCTCTTGCCTAGCCCCACTCACAGCCATGGCTTTCCAGAGCTCCCGAAAACTTCTCAAGCAAGTGCCTGGATGTCAGTGATGCTTATCCCTGTAGCAGAAGCTACAGCTGTGGGTTTGGGAAAGGTATAAACAGGAAGATTGCCCCATTGCTGGGGAGTGGAGTGTGGCAGATAAGGCTCGAGTGCCAGCCCCTGCTCTTGGCTTGGGGGTGGGTTGGATTTCTTCAAGCAGTGATACCATCCATCTCTGTTCTGACACCCTCATGAGGCAGGAGGAACAGGGGTTTCCAGAAGAGCCTGAAACTGTTTATACAGAAATGTTTGGATCTGCGCTGGCTGAAGCTTCTGGATGTCTTTAACCATTTACATACAGAACAGTTGCACTTTGAGCTCAGCGGGGCTGGTTTCCTTCCCGTGCTGCAGGCAGGGCTGCCCACTCTTGGGCATTACATCGTGGTGCAGAGGGGAGTCAGGGTGGAGGATAAATGCTGGGAGGTGGGGAATGTGGAGGGGGTGGTAGTTTCACACCCAGCATGTTGGCATGGGAGACCATAAGTTTAAAATACTCCCTTTTAAAATAGTTGCCTCTGCAGTGAAGTTTCCTTCTTTCAGCCAGACCATCTGTTCTTCCAGTGCTTTGTGGGTCGTGGGGTAGATGTTATCAGGTGTTTCTAGAACATGAGAGCTCTAGGTGGGTAGAAGAAAGGGCTCAGCCCCTCTGAGCGAGTGGGATGAAGGCAGGCACTTGGCCTCCTCCTCCTCTGCCGGCAGCAGTGTCCGTGCGGGCAGCAGTGTCCTTGTGGGCTGCAGTGTCCGTGCGGGCAGCAGTGTCCTTGTGGGCAGCAGTGTCCTTGTGGGCAGCAGTGTCCTTGTGGGCTGCAGTGTCCTTGCAGGCTGCAGTGTCCGTGCGGGCTGCAGTGTCCACGCGGGCTGCAGTGTCCACGCGGGCAGCAGTGTCCACGCGGGCTGCAGTGTCCGCGCGGGCTGCAGTGTCCGCGCGGGCTGCAGNGCGGGCAGCAGTGTCCACGCGGGCTGCAGTGTCCGCGCGGGCTGCATTGTCCGCGCGGGCTGCAGTGTCCGTGCGGGCTGCAGTGTCGTGCGGGCAGCAGTGTCCGTGCGGGCAGCAGTGTCCATGCGGGCTGCAGTGTCCTTGCGGGCAGCAGTGTCTGTGCAGGCAGCAGTGTCCGTGCGGGCTGCAGTGTCCGTGCGGGCAGCAGTGTCCTTGCGGGCAGCAGTGTCCGTGCGGGCAGCAGTGTCCGTGCGGGCTGCAGTGTCCCCCAAACTCCGCTGGCTGGTCTTCCCTCCAGGGACACACAGTGAAGCTCTGAGCTTAAGTTACTCACTTAAAGCATAAAAAGGAGAGAGTAACCAAGAAGCCAAAGTGGAGTAACTGGTGGTTTCACTTTCCGCTTCCTGATGTGTGACAGGGTGAGGTTTGTGTGTGTTCCCCTGCAAGACAACAGAGATTCAATGTGACCGGGTTTTCTAACATCTGGTTTCAGATGGCTGCATTAGGAATGCTCCTGGTTGGATTTTTTTTCTGTCCCTACCGTGGCAGAAGACTTCAGTGCTCTTATCTTTTGATGTGAAGTTTGATCTGCATATTCATGGTGTTTCCAATGCGTTGTTTCAACTGGTGGGTGTGTAAAGAGAAGGTTTAGGCAGTGTGGAAATGGCACAGAAGCAGAGGCATGTTCCAGCATTCCCAATTTAGCCAGCACTGTTGCCCAAGAGTCTGCTGAGGACAGAGGATCACGTTGCCCTGATCGTTTGTTCAGCCTCTCTGGCCATCACACAGCCCTGACTCTGGCTGCAGGAGCAGGTGCTTGTGTGCAGGGACTGGTAAATGAAACAGTTTAAAAATGCTTTTCTTTCTGGTTGAAAAATGGTATTCTAATTCAAATGTGAAGATACAATCAGACAGCTCAGCCCAGTGTGTGATGAGCTGGCACTGGGCCCATGCTTCAGCTGACTGATAACCATTACAGTGGAAAAATTACCCAGATTATCCTGCTGAGGTAGTGGCTCACTCCACTCAACCTGCCCAATATGTCTTCTCCTGGCAGAGCCATAAATGGGACTTCCTGTCGATTATCTTGGCCATCAAAGCAATAATTTGATTTTTTAAAAAATCATTGTAGCAGCTTTTAAATAGAGGTTGAGGCTAAATAGACACCTAAAATTGGGGTAGCCTGGAGGTCACAGGATGAGTCAGCAGCTCAGAGGGATCAGCGTGACCAGGGTCTGGGTGTAGGTTGGTAAATCCAGCACTCAGCTGCAATAAGGTATAAACCCACCCCTGTGGGATTGTGCCCATCACAGAACCTCCCTGGGGCTTTTATTTGGGGACAAATATCTCCTGTCCATTCCTTCACAGGCTCATGACGAAGTCTGCCCTGAATTCCCGCTGACTTGTGAAGGCTGTGGAAAGAAGATTCCCAGGGAGAAGGTACCCGTCCGACCCTGTGCCGCAGGGGTGTTTGGTGTCCTGATGGGCTGAGCTTGGTGTTCTGGGAGCAGGGAGGAGCAGAGTCCATTAGGAAATGAAGTGGGGAAACAACTGAGAGGCAGCTGTTAGTGTGAATGTGAGTTTTCCGAAGGATGGGCGTGAGGGAATGTGGCTCAGGGGCACTCGCGGGTTGCTGTTGGTGCTGCCAGTGCCACCTGCCTTGGAACCACGTCTGGGGGCAGAGCCTCTGTGGGAAAAGCACCCTCATGGGTTTATGTTCTGTGTAGAGCAACTGCATCAACCACTGCTGCAATTTTGGAAAGAGAGCCCATCTCCAGCTATATTATTTGATATCTAATTAGTCATCTAATGGAATCCATGCCTGTAGCATCTCCAGGCTGCTGGCTCCTGGGACAAGGCTCAAAAGTCTGAAAAATTCAAGTTTTGGGAAACATTTTCAAAAAGCACATTCATCTGAAACTTCTATGGGCAAGTATTTTTGGTAGCAGTGTTGGAAAAAGCCCTTTAGCAGGGCAGGGGAAGAGAGGCATCAAAAAGAGGAGCAAAAGAGTTCTTCTAAATGGGCAGCATAAGGAGGGGCTTGGGGCTGGGGGTGCAGCCCACCTTATCTGCAGGCAGGAGCTGAAGCCCTGCAGGGAGCCAGCTCATGGGATCCCCATGGGCGATCTACCCTGTGTTTAAATATTAACTCCCATGTTTGTCTCTCCAAACCCTTGTTGATAATTTGCTGCCATGTTAACTCTGAGTAACCGGACTTATTACACAAGCCAGATGGATCTAGAAGCCTTTAAAAAAGTGGTTTAAAGCCAGTTTTAATTGACATCTGTTGTAGCAGATGTAGGAGTTAAGTGGGGAGGGAACATGGTAGTTGTTCAGAACAGAGCTCTGGTATCTGATGGTGAGGGGTGTACTAAACCCAAGCTGAGGCTGTGCCAGTGCTTGTTGGATTAATCATGCACTGTGTGGGAACCTGGACGAGTCATCTCAGTGCTGAGGGGTTAGTGGCACCTCTCTGCAGAAATGTAATGCTGGGATGGAGGTAAAAATACCAGCCTGTGGCACGTCCTGTCCAGAGCTGTGTGAAGTGCCCAAAATGAAATGTGCCCTTGTTTCATGGGGTTATTGTCTATGCCTCCCATTCCTCAGCCCTCAGGGAAGCTCATTATTCTGCATCCACAGCTTGTACCTGTACCTGTTGCTTTTTCTCTCTTGCATGTGCAGGTGAGCAGTGAGACCCCCCCAGCTGTCAAGAGAAGGAGAAATTAAGCTTTCTTCAGGGGTCAGGGCTGTATTTGTATTCCAGTGAAAGTCACGCCTGATGGCAGGCAGAGCCCAGGTTTAGTGGGCACCGTGGCAGCCGGTGATTAGCCACAGCTGGGGCATTCTTTAGCGTGGCTGCAGTTTCCCAAAAGTCAGTGGGATGGAAAGGGAGCACTGGGGACGCATGAGATCTAACACTGCCTTCCTTCCTTCCTTTCTAGTTCCGGGACCATGTGAAGACCTGTGGCAGATCCAAAGTACCCTGCCGGTTCGAGGCTGTGGGCTGTGCTGAGGTGGTAAGGGCTCCTCTCCTGGGTTACCTCGGGGCTGTTCAGTCCCAGGGGTAGAGTTCACCTGCAAACTGCTGTTTCCCAAACTGTCGCACGTGTTTGCGTTCAGGTATTTGAACAAAGAGGGGTTTTAAACCCTTTGCACATGGAGCTTCACATCATCTGCTGTGCAGAGTCTGGGTGTTCCAGGAATGAAATCCCTGTGGAAGGAAATGTTCTCCTGCTTTAAGAGCACCCTGAGTGCTTTGGGACTCTGGTGGTTATGCTGCTTTCAAGGGGGGTGGTTTCACACTGCCAAAGGTCAGGTTTAGATGAGATTTTAGCAAGAAATTCCTCCTTGTGAGGGTGGTGAGGCACTGGCACAGGTTGCCCAGAGAAGCTGTTGCTGCCCTATCCCTGGAAGTGTTCAAGGCCAGGTTGGCTGGGGCTTGGAACAACCTGGTTTAGTGGAAGGTGACCCTGTCCGAGGCAAGGAGTGGGACAGGATGAGCTTTAAGGTCTCTTTGAATCCAAGCAAGTGTGTAATGAATGACTTGTGATTACGGTGGTTCTGTAAGTGAAGAACTGGGGCCAGGCCATATTTCTCTATGTCACTTAGTTTTTCCAGCTCCCACTGGTGATGTTCGTATAAATCCCTCCTCCAGGGGGTCATATGAGGCTTTGTCCTTTGTTGCTGTTAGGTACATCTGACAAAGCTTTTCTGGGAGGGCTTGGGGGAAGGCAGAACACACCAGTACAGCTGGGGGAAGCATTTAGCATCCCTGATTGTATGTGATCTGAAGCATTTCTAAAACAAAACAAAAACCCACACCACCCCCACCAAAACACATTTTTTAATTCTTTCTTTGTTTTTTTCCTCTATAAATTATAAATTTAAAGCTGATGTTGTGACCTGGATAGGAGGAATTTGTTCTGTGTATGGTGACAGTGCAGATTGCACATGCTGAGCGGGGGGTGTATTTCTCTTCATGTAGGTGGAAAATGAAAAGCTCCCGGAACATGAAAGCAAGTGCTTGGCAGAGCATCTCTACATGCTGCTGAGCTCTGTGCTCAGCCTCAAGACTGGTGCTGGGGACCCGAAATCCCTTGCTGTCCTTTCCTCATCACCAAACAGCTCCCCACTGCTGGCAGCAAACTCGCTGTGCTCAGAGTCGGAGCTTTCGCGGTCCCTGGAGCTCTTGGGAAGGTGTGAGGCCCTCGAGAGGAAAACAGTGACCTTTGAGAACATTGTCTGTGTGCTCAACCGGGAGGTGGAGAGAGTATCCCTGACAGCTGAAGCCTACAGCCGCCAGCACCGGCTGGACCAGGAGAAAATCGAAACGCTGAGCAACAAGGTGTGTAACTGCCCGCCTGGGCTTCCCAGCACTCCCAGCAGAGGCTGTTTCCTGTTTCCTTTCCGTGTCATGAGCTAGCAGAGCTTCACCACCTGGCCCTGAAACTCCACAAATCTGAAGGCAGAACTAAAATACCCCTTGTGCCTGTGCCCAACCCTCAGCAGCTCCCTGGAAAAGCTGGGAATTTAACTGACCTGTGTGAAGCATCAGATCTCTATTAATTATCAAGCTGGGCAGATACCGAGGGGTTCTTCCTCAGCAAAGTTTTCCAACAAGAGCCAGAGTACCCAGAATTTCACTGCATCTCCTTGCACTGCATCTCACTGAATCTGTGGGGCTGCTCACCTAACAACCCTGTGGGACAGGGTGCTGCCTTTGCCAAAGGAGTGCCATCAGTGCTGCTGCCTGCAGCAACAGTCTGGAGGTGTGAAGGAGCTGCCTCCACCAGTCTGCTCCAGCACAGTCCCTGTGGAGTGCTCCTAGTGTTCCTGGCACCTGGAGCTGTGCAGTTTGCAGCGTGCCTGTGCTCTGTGGGCAAGGGACCTGGCAAGGCCCTGTGTGAGCTGGCAGGGACGAACCCTCCAGAGGCTGTAGGTTCTTTTCTTTCTCAATTTAATTTTGTCACAATGCTGAGTTACTGGGGTTTTTTTCCCATCCTCACTTCTTGTGCTGCTCAGCCAATGGAGCAGCTCCTTGAAAGGATTTTTACATTGGCTATGGGAAAGTTTCCAGCTCTAGCACTGAGCTGTATCGATGGATCTTCTCCAGAGTGACAGGGTGCAGAAGGAAGCTTCAGTGAATTGGCTTGTGTTGCTCAATTTCTCCCTCCTGTGCTCCCTGTGCATTCTGGAGAAAGTCTCTGCCTAAGGAGCGGTCCCGAAGGGGGAGCCGGGGTCTGCTGGGGTCTCCAGGGTCTGCCGGGGTCTGCCGGGGTCTGCTGGGGTCTCCAGGGTCTGCCAGGGTCTCCAGGGTCTGCTGGGGTCTGCTGGGGTCTCCAGGGTCTGCCGGGGTCTGCCGGGGTCTGCTGGGGTCTCCAGGGTCTGCTGGGGTCTCCAGGGTCTCCCGGCTCTCCCGGGCCCCCCAGCCCCCCTGTTTCTAACCTGCACCATGTGTCCCACTGAGCAGGTCCGGCAGCTGGAGAGGAGCATTGGGCTCAAAGACCTGGCCATGGCCGAGATGGAGGAGAAGATCCGCAGCATGGAAGCTTCCACCTACGATGGGGTTTTCATCTGGAAGATAACGGAGTTTGCCCGGAAGCGTCAGGAGGCGATAACAGGCCGCTCTCCTGCCATCTTCTCTCCAGGTGTGCAAAATCCCCAAAATCTTTTGCATTTCAGCTGGGTGTGGGTCTCGTGGCAGGTCCTTTGCTTGGGAGATGCTGCCAAGGCCAGGTTGGATGGGGCCCTGAGCACCTGGAATGTGTCCCCACCCAGGGCAGGGGCTTGGACTAGATGATCTTTGCATAACCTTTTTGTTTGAATTAAAATACTCAAGAGACCATAAAGCCAGCAATAAAATGGTTAAGGAAGGGAAGAAATGTATATTAGAGCCAGAGATACATTTTTAAAGTCTAGAGTATGACTGTGCAAGAGATAATGTCTAAATAAAGCTCAAATCATACCAAGGGAAGTGCTCGAGTGTCAGTATTAGAGGAAGGGGCTCTCCTCACAGAGTGCCCCAGCCCAGCACTGGAACAGTGAGCAGCAGGTTGGGATCTGGTTGTTGCTTGGGAAAGCACTTCCCAGATGTGAGCAATAAGCTGAAACCAGCTCCTCACACTGTTCTCTTGTTCAGAGGGGACCTCCCCTGGCAGAGAATGGTTGGGAGGGGAGCTAGGGTGTGCTGAGCAGGAATTGCTCAGGTCCGGGGGTTCTGGAGAGCTTTCTCAGAATGCCCAGAGCTGACACAGCCCTTGAGCCTGTACCCCGCACCTGCTTCCTGGGACTGTGGGACAGCACCTGTGGCTTGGACACGAGAGAAAAGCAAATGAGATTTTACAATTGCTTCAAAATCTGTTTTCTGGGTGAAGGCCGTTCCAAGTCTTTTTTTTCTGAAAGACCTGGCTCCTCCCAGATTCCAAACTTAAGAGCCCTCAGAGTTCAGAGGGATCTGCTGGTGCCACGCTGTGCTGCACTGGGCCCTCACTGTGCGTGTTCCACACTTCTCTGACAGCTTTCTACACCAGCAAGTACGGCTACAAGATGTGTCTGCGCGTGTACCTGAACGGGGACGGCACCGGGCGCGGGACCCACCTGTCCTTGTTTTTCGTGGTGATGAAGGGACCCAACGACGCGCTGCTGCGGTGGCCCTTCAACCAGAAGGTGGGTCTGGAGCAGAGCCCACTGTGTCCAGCCACGGCCTCTCTGGTTTGGCACCCACTCAAGCTCCTCAGCACTGTCACTGGCCCACTTGGCACAGCAGAGGAAGGGCTCTGTGTTGGCTGCCCTGGGGGTTCCCCAGGTGTGCTGTGGGGCAGGGAGACGTGGGGTGTTTGGAACCCCACAGAGCCTCTGCAGGGGTTGAGGGCAAGGGAAGGTTGTGGTGGCCTCAGAGCTCGGGGACAGCAGGTGCTCAGTCGATGTGAGGAGCTCAGATCCCAGCTCCTGGGCACTGCAGGTTTGCGGAACACACGGAGACTGAGTGAGCGGGCACGAGCGGATGCAGAGAGGCCAACAGCCCTGGCTCCGGGAAATACCTGTGTGCAGTGTCGGTGCTGGGAGCAAGGTGTAGGTTTTCAGTCAGTCCGACAGCCCTGTGGTGCCCCAGGGAAGCTTCCAGAGACAGACAGGATGTGGGAAGATTTCTACAGGACGTTACTGAGGTGCCGTTCTCTGCTGGCCGCACTCAGAGGCATTTCTGTGGCTGGCAGGTGCGCAGGGTGGCTGTGGCTGCTGGTGTCTGCACGTGTCACAGCAGGTCACTGGGCTGGGCTTCCATCTGCCTGTTATTCAGCCCCTCCCTTATGTTCTCACCTTTCCCCACAGGTCACCCTGATGCTTCTGGACCAGAATAACCGGGAGCACATCATCGACGCCTTCCGCCCTGACGTGACGTCCTCGTCCTTCCAGCGCCCTGTCACGGAGATGAACATCGCCAGTGGCTGTCCCCTCTTCTGCCCCGTGTCTGTCATGGAAGCCAAGAACTCCTACGTGCGTGATGATGCCATCTTTATTAAAGCCATCGTTGATCTCACGGGCCTCTAACCCTCCTGACCTCGGAGCAGTGAGCGTAGAGCCAGCCCTGCCTGGGCATCCCCCGCTTGTGCTGTGCTTCAGGCGGGTCTCAGAGCGAGGAGGGGGCACAGAGTGGAAGGGGAAAAGCCCTTCCTGAAGAGGGACCTTCGCTCTGAGTGGAAATGAGGTGTCTGATGGGAGCCCTCTTTCCTGAGGAGAGGGTTGGGTGGACACTGGCAGGCTGTGGGATATGGAAGATTTCCTGCAGGGACTTGGGTGTCTGAACTGCTGCTGTCTGGACTCCCAGTGGAAACCAGTGCAGCTCTTGCTCTACCAGTTTAGCCGACATCCACAGTTCTCTGTAGTAAAACAACGGTTTGCCCTGTCTGAGCTCCACCTCCTGTGGATTTTGGCTCAGCTGTCTAGGATTTCCTTCTGAGATCTCCGTGTTCCTGGAAGTTGTGTGCTGTGGGTGCCATGGCTCTGCACTGCTGATTGCTCCACGTCCTGGGAGACAAGGAGGGGGTGTGACAGCTGCAGTGCCACCTGGGCAAGAGAGCCACGGACTGGTTTGGTGCTGTGGGTGTGTTAGGAGGCTGCCGAGCCCAGCTGCAGGGCAGGGGAGCCCTGAGTCCAGCCCTCGCTGGGTGGTGTGTGCTGGAGTGGGGAATGGGGCAGGAGGTGCTGCTGCCCAGCAGGGAGCATGGGGCAGCACCAGGAATGCCTGTAGGGAAAGAGAGGTGAATCTGCTGCGGAGATTGTCCCTCCTGTGCCAGGAGAGGAGGGTGGCACAGAGCTCAGTGTGCACCCTGAGAGCCCCAGGCCCTGCCCCCTCTGCCCTGTGTGCCGAGCCGCGCTGGCTGGGGTGGGTGCTGTGCTGGGAGCTGTCTTTCCTCACAGGCAAAGCCTCAGGCTCTGAACTGGCTTCCCTCCCACGGCAGGACAGCTCCACCAGCCTTCCCAGGGCTCCTGCTGCTGCCCAGCTCCACATCCATCTGCGGCCACGCAGCTGCGTCCGTCTGTCTGGGCACTGCCGCCTCGGGCTGCGGGATGTCTCCTGTCTGCCCATGCCATGGGCACTGCTGCTCCTCGGGCCCCCTCCTCAGTGGCTGCCAGGGATTCGCCCTCCACTGCCAGCAGCTCCTGCCAGGTGCCCAGCCCGGGTCTGATGGCTGCAGAGCCTGCCAGGCTTGGGGTCTGCTCACACCTTGGCTCTGGCTCAGCCACCCTGAGGGGTCCGGAACACCATCAGGCTCTGCCCTGGCAGGGAGCCCTGCAGGGTCTGGCTGTCTCCCCACATGCTGGCACTGCCCTGACCTGCCCCCCGGGCTGTTTGGAATGTCCCTCTGCTGCCCAGGAACTCAGGGGTGCCCAGTGTCCTGCAGGCTGAGCTGGACCCTGGCCCAAGCTGAACCTCTTGCACCCACGGCAGCTGTGCTGGCCAGGGGCTCTCCAGACAGGTGCGGGGGTGACCTGTGAGCCCCCTTTGGAATTGCTGTCTGGAACTTCTCACCTGTGTGTGCGGGGGGCTGGGGATAGACCCAGCCCCTGCTCTTGGGGGAGGGGGACAGAAGCTGGTGACAACACAGCCAGAGGTGGGAGAGGGGTGACAGGAGCCTTCCCGTTGTCCAAGCCCCCTCCAGCCTGTCCCAAGGGACAGATCAAGCCCTGTGTGTTGCTGCTCTCACCCTGTGCCTTATGAGGAAAATCCAGGCTAACAGAGCCCTGCTCCCCTCCATAGCAGCTCCCCAGGGAGGCTTGGAAAAGCCTGGGAAGGGAGAGGAAGGTCAGCTCTGCTCGTAGAATCGCTGGGAATTGTGTTATGTGGGGGGGGAGCTTGTTTTGTGTTGATCTGAATGTCTTTGCTCGTGGGGTGCTGCCTGCAGTGGGGCTGGGGGCTCTGGCCAGGTGCTGCCAGGAGGGACTGTGGAGAGGCTGGCTCAGCTGGGGGGTCTGGGCTGCTTTTGGGGTGGGAGCTGGTCCTCCTGTCCCAGCACTTGTTTGGAAGGTCGGTGGGAGAGTCGGTGCTGCAGCAATGCTCAGGCTGAGCTCGTCCAGGCCATGAGGTTACTGCTGGAGGGGAAACATGGCCTGTCAGCCCCTCCCACCGGGAGCTTTTTCCTCCCTACCCTTCTGGTGCTGCTGACGCTGTCTGGGCCTTTTTTGGCTTTTAGCAGCTCTGGAGCTGGCAGCAGGAATTGTCCCTGGGTGCTGCAGGCAGGGGCCCAGCCCCTTCCTGGGCACAGCTCTGCCAGCCTGGCGGCCACACAGACAAGCAGTGGACACAAGCCACCGCTGGATTTTTGTGGGGTTTTTTCCCTTTTGACCACACCATCTTAGCCTGGCACTGTGAACTAAGTTTTGTTTTCCTTGAGGGTGTAGTATGGTCAGAACCACTAATAAAAGCTGTTTGAATAGCATCGTTGTGTATGAGCCAGGGGATGCTGGGCACAGCATGGGGGAGGATTGCCTCGGGGTGGGGGGCTTTCTGTGCTGGGGAATTATTTCTGTGCTGGGAGCTCTCCCCAGCTCCTGCCTCCCTGCAGGAGGATTCCCAAACAAGGAGGGACTGGGGGGCTATAATGGGAAGGGAAGGAGCTGGAGTCTGGCTGCTGGAGCTCCACTGGGCCAAAAGGCCTGGGGGAGCCAGTGGTTCTGCTGCTGCTGAGGCAAATCCAGTGCTCCTGTTCCCAGGCTGTAACAGCTCTGAGCTCCTCGAGCACAGGCTCCTTTTCCCTCGCTGCTGTGGGGAGCCCAAGTGCCTGCAGGATGCCTGTTCCTGCCGCTCCCGAGCTGCAGCACCAGCCCAGGGACTAAACCCGAGTGGGGCAGCAGCCTGGTGGCCTCTGCTCACTGTGTGTAGAAGAGACAAAGACAAGGGATGCCCATGGGGGCCTCTCTCCTCTGGGAAGCCCCCAGACCCCCTTCACACCACAGCAGCAGCTGCACCAGGAAGATGCAAAGGGCAGTGAGGGGACAGTGGCAGTGCAGCTCAGGAGGCTGCTGTGGCACAGGAATGCCAAACAGCACTAGAGGGCTCTCCGCTTGCCTGCTCCGTGCCTGTTAGTGCTTGGAAAAACATAAATCCAGGAGGGATCCAGCCCCTGGCCTGTCCTGGAGCCTCCAGTGTTCAGCCCCGGCTGCCATGGACCCTTGCTGCCCTTCGGCCGGCCCCTGCCTCTCTCCTGTTGCTCACAGCTCTCCACTCACACTCCCCAGGTGCCCACGGGCTGGGCAGCAGCTCCTGCAGTTCCCCAGCCCAGCCCTGTGACAGTCCTGGCCTCAGCTCTGCCTCAGCAGAGCAGTGCTCGGAAAAACAAGCTCACATTGCAGAGATGCCTTAGCAGAGTATTTATTTAATGCCAGAGTGAAGAGCAAAACTCAGTACAAACAACACCTCAGTGCCTCGCTCGCTGCTGCACCGAGCCACGGGTGGAGAGTTCACAGTTGGGGGAGGAGGGAGAGGCTGTTCCTTCGCTGTGTGGCTGGACAGAGCGGGATGTGGAGCTTGTGTGCACACACACACATGAAGGAACCCCTCATTTCATGACAGAAAACCTGAGTACGGGCGTTTTGGATGAAGCTGGGGCACAGCAGGAGACAGGTGCCGACCCTCCTGCTGCAGGGGCTGCTAAAGCCATCAGTGCCATTGTGACAGGAGCTGCCACCTCCGTCAGGTTTATCAGCAACCCCAGACTGGGAATGGCACGGGCACCTGTCCCGGGGCTTCCAGGGGGGCCCCAAAATGCGTCCCCCTGTGGCTCCTTCCCAGCCCTGCTTCCAGGAGCGACGGCAGCTCCTGGGGGCCCCATCTAGGCCACGTCAAGATTAGGAGCTTAATTTTAGACTCTGACATTTGGGTACCTGCTACAGGGAGAGAAGCTCAAGGGACAGACAGTGAACACCACTGAGTCCATAGTAACTCCAAGTGACCGTCCCCACTGCCCATGGGATCCTGGAGGAGCTGACCCGCTCCATGGCCGGTCAGCCCCAGGGACAGGGAGCTTATTCAGCTGTCACTGCAGCCAGGAGGGCTCCGTCCCCATCACCTGCAGGTGAATGAATACCTGCAGCACCCGTGGGTGCCTACACCTATTCACAGAGAACATACCAAGAGAACCTAAAGTGCCATGATTGGGTAGCATGGGCAGGAGGAAAGCTGTCCTCATGGGTACCCCAGAAAGGGACAGCAGATCCCCCACAATAAATACGTTCCCGTTCCATAGCTTATCGAAGTGCTACTCAGAGGAAGACAAAGCCAGCACCACGTTACCACCAGCCCTCCCCCCTCCCAAGTTTGGAAACTGGCGATACCAATACACAGACCCTGGGGCCAGTCAGGCCCCCAGCCCTGGCCCTGCCACCCCCTCACTGCCCCCAGTCCCTGCTGCCCTCCCGGGCAGAAGTGCCATGGGGAGGAGGCACTTGACCTTCCCCAGCGAGTTGCCCGCGGAGCTTTGGGACAAACACACGTTAATACAACGCCGATATGAAGAGTCCTGCAGTCAGGCAGCGCAGCTGCACCGCGGCTCCTGCCAAGCGCTCTGCAGCTGGCAGCTCCCAGTGGGGCCGGCCCCATCCCCGGCTCACACAGACCCACACTGGACGTGCCTCAGTGTCCCCTGAGCCCAGAGCTCGCCCAGAGAGCTGTGCCCAAGTAGCAACGCTGGTGAGAAGCTGTGGGAGCCCACCCTGCAGTGACCAGCTCAGCTGCTGCCCGACAGGCCCACAACAGGGCCCCAGCTCTTAGGTCCTGTCTGAAGCAGATGCTTCAAGGAGGAGGCGATTCCCGCTGCCAGGGCCCCTCCTGGCTCAGCCATAGGATTTGTGTGCCTAGAGCTCATCTCTGTGCAGGGCTCAGGGCTCTGTGAGCTCAGAAGGAGGTGCTGCAGTGAGGAAGCTGCAGGAGCAGATGTACCTGGGTTCAGCTTTTCTGGTTCATGAGCCAGGAGAAGAGCAGTTTCCTGGGCCGGGGCCTCCTGGCCTGCCGGACGCGCACGGCCCGTGGGGACCGCCACACCTTGATGGTGGTGTCGTCACTGGCTGTCAGCAGCAGCTCCTGCTCCACCGGGCTGAACGCCACCGAGTTCACCACGTTGTCGTGCTGCAGCTTGGCCAGGCAGATGTTGTAGTGCCGGTCCCAGATGTAGCCATGTCGATCCTCTGCCCCGCTGGGGTGGAGAGACAATGGTCAGGGTGTCCCACTGGTCCCAGTGCCAGCCCAGCAGCCCCAACACCCTGCCCTTCCCACCCTCGTCCTTCTGCAGGGGTGGAGGCAGAGGGTACCCCAGCCCCTGTCTCCATGAGCTTCACCCTGGGCAGGCAGCTCCCTCTGGGATCCAGGGCCCCTCAGCTCACCCCACAGCACCTGCAGCCCCAAGAAGGGCATTTGCCACCTGCCACCAAACACACCACAGCCCCAAATTTACCTTTTCCTCAGGGATTTACTGCAGGACCAGCAGTCAGCCTTTATCAGCACCTTCCAAGTCAGTCCCTCTGTTCTTTCCACCCCATTCCCTGCTCTGCTCCCAACACACAGGAGTGTTCTGCTCACCTGGCCATCCCACAGCAACAGCCCCAGGCCCTCGCAGATGCAGGGTCAGGATCCTGCCCACCCCCTCACCTCGCTACGAAGTCCCTGCTGACGTCCAGGAAGATGAAGAAGCACTCCTCGTTGGGGGTGTAGGCCCGGTGCGCGCGCAGCGCTCGCTTCACCTCCTTCATGGTCTTCAGGTCGAACACGTGCAGGTCGATCTCCTCAGCGATGGGAGGCGGCTGCATCGGGTCCGAGATGATGCAGTCCCGTGGCCAGGCCCGGCTGTTCACATACAGGTACCTTGGGAAGGGCAGGGAGGGGATTAGATGGCGTTTAAGGTACCTTCCAACCCAAACCATCCTAGGATTCTATGGACGATCTGCCTCAGGAACAAGACACATTGGTGTGGGCAGCTCCTCCACTCTCAGAAGGAGCCACCCTGTCCTGAGCTGGCTCAGGAACGCATTCCTGCTGCGGCCGGGGGTGATGCTCAGCAGTAACACACCATCAGCACCTGGATCAGCAGGCACCCAATCCATCCACCACAATCACTTCATGTCCTGGTCACCCCACAGAACCTGAGCAGCTCTTGCCCAGTTGCTGAAGCCCTCTGTGCTCACCGGTGGTCAGGGGAGAGGCCCATGCCAATGATGTGCCCGTGGATGTCAATGACGTGATCCAGGGAGTCAAAGAACTCATCCGAGCGCCGTTCCTCCCCCAGCACCGGCCCTGCGGTCGTCATCTGATGGGGCAGGATCCTTTTAATCCCTGTGGGACACAAAGCAGAGGCAGGCACTTCCACAGGCTGCTGCCAGCAGGGCTGGGGGAGGTCCCAGGCTTCAGGGAGGGGCTTCCCTTGGTGTGGCTAAGAAAGGAGAACGAGCTTGCTGGGCTCAGGGCTGTTGGCCCAGCTGGGCTCCTTCAGCTCTCCAGGTGGGCTTTGGGCCAGGACCTTGCCCATGAGCAACATCCTGGCACATCCAACCCCAGGCAGGGAGATCCCAGTGCCTGTGGGTCCAGCCAAACCTCGCCCTAGCCCATCTCTGGAGCACATGGAAGCTGCGTTGGCCCAGGAGACATGCTGGCTGTAGAAAGGTTTTTCTCCTAAATGAATCCCTGGGCTGGGCCCATTCCCTGCAGTAGCCAGCCTGGAGTAGCCCAGCAGATGCACTGGCTGTGGCAGGGTTTTCCCCTGATGCTGTCAAGTGCAGGCAGGGATCTGTCCCAGAAAGCTCAAAGAACAGACATTTAAACCCAAACTGTGCTCAAGTGCTTTGTAGCTTCTGAGCTTCCTGACTAAAGGAGACAAGTGATGGGTCAAGCAGTGAGCCACTGTCCCCTTCCAGCTCTGCAGGGCCAGTTCTGCACGCAAACCAAGGGGCAAACAACACTGCAGTGACTCATGGTGGGACAGGAATTGTCTGGCCCTCCAAGCAGCAGCCTGTGCTGCAAGTGCTGGCCATCAGCCAGGGAGTCACAGAGTTCAAAGGCATCACACAAACCCTCAGCCCTGGGAGGCTGTGGAGGAATTTGGGAGCCCAAAGGCTCTGCCCTGGTGTGTGGCAGGCCCCAGTCTGCCAGGTGGCCTTGGCTCAGCCCAGGGGATCCAGGTGCCACCTCAGTTCAGCCCAGGGCTGAGCCAGCTGGGGCAGGCCACGACCCACTGAGGAGCTCCCCGCAGGATTTCCTGTAAATTCAGGCTCTGCTAGTCCTGGTGCCTTAACAGGAGGGCCCCAGGTGAGAGCAAGTGACATCCTAACCCAGGACAAGGTCACCAGCCACTGCCTGGTGTATGCCGCACCCAACGGAGGAGGCTGCAACCTGCCCAGCACCACTCACCACAGAAACACTGGCTGGGGCAGTGAATAATCCCCTGGGAGACCTCCTCAGTCCCAGGTGTCCATCTGAGGCTGGAAGCCCACCTAAGGGTGGTCCCACCCATGGCAGAGGGGAGGCAGGCAAGGGGCAGGGGCACTGCATAAGTGACTCACACATCAACCCCATGCTGCTCAGAGCAGGCTTGCCCTGATGCCCTGTCCACCCCCACAACAGGACTGAGGTCCCTCCACAGTCCTCCAGGGCAAGCGCTGCCCTGCCCCTGCACCCACTGCTGCTCATGGCTGGTGCCCTTAACCGGAAGCTCCTTCTTGCTCTTCTGCTCAGCCCTTGCTGTGACTTTGGCTGTCATGCTGGCAGCAACAAAACACCCCTCAGGCGACTGGAGGAGGTGGAACTCCCCTCAGCCACCGGGGCCTCTCAGAACGCAGCGCAAACTGCAGCTCACACCTCACAAACAGGCAGCAGAGAGACCAGGTCTTTTCCCGACCCAAATCCCAAGCACAGCTGCAGCCCAGGCCCCCAGGGAGCCCCGGCTGCCCCAGGCTCAGACCCAGCCCTACCTATCTGGTGCGGGGAGTAGGTGAGGCATCCTGTGGTGAAGATCAAGTACTTTGTCTTGCTGTTGCTGTCTGTGGGGAGCAGGTTTGGCTCGGGCGGTTTAGTTCTGTTGCGCACAAACAGCTCGGCCACCTTCGTCTCCAGCTCCGTCTCGGTCATGGCAGGCCCCACGCGGCCCTCCATGATATCATCAAAGAGCTGCTGCAGCCCGTGCTCCGCCGGCACGCCCCCGGCAGCCGGCAATTCCTGTACGGCTGGCTCCGGAGGCGGCTTGGGCTTGGCCTCTTCTTCCTCGCTGTCACTGCCGAGATCAAAGACTGGGCAGGTGGAGGAAGCAGCCAGCTGCTCCTCGTAGTCCAGGAGCAGGTCCGGGGAATCGTACCGGCTGCAGTCAGCCACCATCACGGTCCGGATGGTGCTGGCGTTCAGGTTCTGGATTTTGAACAGTCTCTTCACTACATTCACATTCTCAGACTCGATGCCCTGCGAGCAGAGGGGAGAAGTGAGCAGGAACCACCCCACGTCACTGCCACAGTTCAAACCAAGACCCGAGCCAGCGCAGGGACACCAGCCCCCACTGACCCCTTCACAGTGTGAGTGGGGCACTGACACAAGAACTGGCCCCAGGCTTGCCAGCTCTACTGAGCTCCTTCCTATCCTGGATGGAGACACAGCAAGAGAAAACATTCCTGCAGGCAGGCAGCAGTGGAGCACAGCAGCTGGGCAGCCCTGCTGCCACCGTACCCTGAGGTCATCTGCTGCTGCTGCCTGGTGCTTCACAGTGCAAGGCCAGGAGCTGGACTTCATCCTTGTGGGTCCCTTCCAGCTCAGGACACTGCGTTCTATGATAGACAAGGATTTCAGGAACAGGCCTCTGTGATAAGCAGGAAGGGGGATCCCTCCCCCCCACAGCAGCAGTGGCAGAGAATCTCCATGCTCCTGGAGTGTGCTTGTACCCTCGGCAGGGACAGCTTGGAATCTGCTCCAGACACACAGAGCAGGTCCCTCTCTGCCTCACTGTTCCCAGCCTGCAGCCATACTCCCCGTCGTGGGCAAGGGCCTTCCTGGCCTCTCGGGGATGGAAGGGGTATTGCTGGGGTAATGCCTCAGTGCAGCACAGAGATGTGGCTGTGGGAAGGTCTCTGCTGCCAGAGGGTTTTACCTGGGGCCACCATCATGTTAAAATCCCCCACAAAACATGGGGATGTGCAAGTGTGACACTGAAACAGAGGCAAAACACGGGGAACACGACTGAGCAGCCCAAGTGCCAGGGAGTGAGAGAGCAGTTTGAGGCCAGCACACTCGGCTCTCCAAGTCTCACCATGGAACCAGAGACAGCACCTGGCCCAGGAAACCTCAGGAAGGCCAGGCAGGGTTGAGCTCAGCCTCCAGCTCCCAGGAACACCCCAAGCTACCAAGTGGGAGAAGGGCCACTGCTGGGACATATGCCAGGCTACAGCAGTCCCAGGTCCAGCTACCAAGGACCTCAGCAGCCCTGCTGTTGGGCAATGCACGCTGTGGAGCACTGCAGCCAACTCCTCAGCCTAATTAACGTGGCAAGAGTTAATGAGATCTGAGGGCAGAGTTAGAATATTGTAGTGAGCACCATAACACCGAGTGTGGAGAAGCCTCACACAAGCGTTGCCTCGAGCTCAGGATCCTGAGGGCAAGTCAGAGGAGACAAACAGGGAGGACAGGAGGATTGAGCCATCCTTCCCTGCAGCTTTCCCTCCCCCAGGAGCCAGCAGGAAGCTGCACTGCCTGTGAAGCTGGAAGGAAGGCAGCTCACCTGGAAAGCATTGTTCAGCCACAGCACCGAGCAGGAGGTTATGCGCCCAATCCGATGCAGATTGCCTGATATCAAGTTGGTTTCGTTCAGCCAGCAGCCAAACACATCATAGGGCTTATTCCTCACCCTGGAAAGCAGCGTGAAGTTCTCTGGAAGGGAAACATGAGGGTGAGGCAGTGACTTCCAGCAAGAGTCCTGGAGAAACCGTGTGGGACAGGGGAAGTGGATCCAGGTCTCTGCAGGAGCGGCACTGAAGCAGCACTGCCAACCCCCATCCAGCTCCCAGCCACTGCTACAGACTATTTCTCTTTTCTCCAGAGATGTGTGATGATACCTCGCACAAGGGAAACCAAAATAACAGGGCAGTGCACAGAGCCAGAGCACAGAGCAATCCAAGCTCCCACCCCTTCCCTGAGCAGGGCCCAGAGCAGGCCCTGGGGAAAGAACGAGTTAAACAAATACAGAATTTCACTCCCACCCCTGGGGCTTGGGGCCTCTCCAACCAAGGCAGCTGTGCACTCCTGATTCCTGCTGCACTCCTGGCACTGTGGGGCTGTGCACAAAGATGGTAAGATAACACTGTGGGGATAAGCCACACACACAGCGCTGCAGATGCGAAAGAGGCTCAGGTGACAACACCTCAGAAAGCCCTGTGAGACCTAAGGGTGAGACTAGGGCCATAAAGGTGATCTGAGGGCTGGATCCAGCCACTCTGCTCTGGAGATGGGTTGAGAGAGCTGGGGGTGTCCAGCCTAGAGAAGAGAAGGCTCTGGAGAGACCTTAGAGCCCCTTCCAGTGCTTGAAGGGGCTCCAAGAGAGCTGGAGAGGGACTTGGGACAAGGGCCTGGAGTGACAGAACAAGAGGGAATGGCTTCTCACTGCCGGAGGGCAGGGATAGATGGGATGCTAGGAAGGAATTTTTCCCTGGGAACATGGGCAGGCCCTGGCACAGGGTGCCCAGAGAAGCTGTGGCTGCCCCTGGATCCCTGGAAGTGTCCAAGGCCAGGCTGGATGGGGCTTGGAGTAACTGGTCTAGTGGAAGGTGTCCCTGCCCATGGCAGGGGTTGGAATAAGATGAGCCTTAAGGTCTCTTCCAACCCAAACCATTCTGGGTTTCTGTGGTTCTATGCCCAGCACTACACAAGCCAGGGGCAGGGGCTTCAAGATGAGTAACATGGATAACCCTTGCCCAGACTGGCACTTAGAAGAGAAGTGAGGCTAAATACACGTCACACTGGCTTGGGGTGCTGCTGTGGTGACCCAAGCAGAGTTAAGGCTGCCTGTGAAGTTTCCCCTCTAGAACTGTGATTGGAACCCCTTAGCTCAGCTGTCAGGACAAGCTGAGGTAAGGCTACTCCACACCCAAAGAAGAAGGGAACCCCCTCACCCAGCACTCATATGCCCCAGGGAAGCCCCACTTACCCATGCTGATCACAGCAATCTCCCCCGAGGAGGAGTTGTGAGGCCCCACAAAGACACCGGATACCAACAGGAGGGAGTCATCGGAGTTGAACTGGGAGAACTGGGTGTAGCTCCAGTTGTACGGCCTCATGTTGGAGCTGTGCTGCAGGGAGATGTCCAGCTCATTGCTCCAGATCTGCAAAGAGATGGACAGTCAGGAAGCTGCTGAAAAGGCTGAGAGCGGTTCTGCTTTATCTGTTCTGCCAGTACTCAGCAGGGCACGAAAAACAAACAGTATCACAAACCCCATTCAACTGCCTCCCACTCAGCACATCCCTGTCCATTTCCCTGACAGAAAATGGAGAGGGCTAAGTGGAGAGCTGCTGCTCCATTGGCCAGAGGAGAGGGTGTTCAGGCAGTGAATGCTGCTGTCACAGCTGGGTTTCCAGCATGTTCAGAGCGATTCCTCTCAGGGCAACCACTCATGCAAGACACGATCCACTGCAGTGGATCATGCTCTCCCCACTCTTCGTCAGAGCCAGGGGACAACAGGGCACAGATCTGCACCTAGAAAGCAAAGCACCTCGGCCACCTCCACATACACACAGGCTGGAGCTGGAATCCACAGCCCTCAAGGCTACATTTGCAAGGGTCATTAGTTCTATGGCTTAGAAAACAGCTCAGCACCTGCAGGAACCAGCCCAAGTCCAGGGACATCCAGACAAACCTCTCCACAGACTTCCCCAAGACTGCTCTCAGGGCTAAGCCCCACTGGACCAAGGCTGCAAGGGCTGGGCAGGGCACCTACCACTTTACCTTGACCGTGCAGTCCTTGGAGCATGATGCAAACAGGCAGCCAGAGTGGGAGAAGCTGAGGTGCAAAACTTGGTCATTGTGCTCCTTCAGGGCCTGCACCTCCACGCAAGGGATGGTGTCGTAGAGCCTCTGGAACTCATCGTACCAGGACACAGCACCTGCAGCACAGAGCAGGGACATGGGACAGGAGTGTGAGTGGAGGGAAGCAGAGCTGGGCTAAACATGGCACCAGGCTTCAGTAAACCAGTCCTGGCTCCTGCGAGCAAGGCCAGGAGCTCTGCCGGGGCACCAGCCCAGGGCTGCAGCTCAGCTACCAGCCTTCAGCATTTTCCTCGGTCGCTTCCCTACTCCCACACACAAAAACCCCTTTCTTCCAGTGCACATACAGCTCCACACCACACCTCTGCTTCCCAAACCAGCACAGCCCCTGCTGCAACAGCCCGGGCAGGGGTGCTGGCTCTCAGACCAGGACAGAACAGTCCTGAGAAGGAACATGTGCTCCAGCACAACCAAACCAACAAGAGGGAAGCTGCTCCTCACCATACTCAGCTCTGCACTGATTCTCTGTCTTGTCTAACACAGAATTAAGATGGTACCAGAAAGGGTCTGGGACCAGGAAAAACTCATCTCCATGAGGTAAGAGACTTGAAAAAATGAGAGAGAAGAACAAAAGCTGGACACGGTGCGCCGAGCACAGCCTGGGGCACACTCACTGGAGATGGACAACAAAAGACAAATAAAGAAGATTTTTAATGAAGGGCCCAGCCAGGCAGCCTACAGACTTCTTGTAGCAGCAAATCCGAAAGAAGCAAAGAGGATTAGACATGTATATGGACAAGGGCCAACTTTCCTAGTGACACTGAACAGGACTGAAGGATTTTTTGGAACGCGCTGCAGCCCAGGAGGCACCTGCTCCTGCTCCAGGGACCAGCTTGCTTGCCAGCACAACACTGCTGCTCCAAGCTGGGCACTTCGGCCCCCTCTGAACCTCCTGGTCCCGGCCCATCCAGCTGGGAAACAGCCTAAGTAGGCCCCACTTGGCCACGCAAACCCAACACCTCCTCTCAGAGACCCACTGGATACCATTCTTCCAACCATGGGGCTACCCAGGACAGGCAGGCAAACTCACCCTCCAGCCCCTTCCCACACCTGCCAGCTGTCCCTGTCCTGCTGCCTTGTGCAGGGTGCCCACAGCTCCAGCAGCCAGGGAGGTGCCTGAATATGTTACTGAGCTACACCGACTGCTTGATCCTAATTAGTGCTCAGGAACAGGGCTGGCAGCTGACTAAGCAGCTCCAGGAGGCTGGGAGGGAATGAGGCTTTTAGATAAATCCTAAAGAGAACGTCCTCAGCCCCACAGAGCTCCCAGGGTCTGCAAGAGCAAAGTCACACAGCCAGGAGGAATCCCATCCATATCCCACCTCCTCCCAGAGCCCCTCTGCACTGGTGTTGCTGCTGCAAGGAGATCAGCTCCCACTGCCTGATCCTTGGCACTTCCTCCTTGGCATTTCCTCCTGCCCTTCTGCAGCCACTTCAATTCACAATCCAGGATCCAATTCCCTCAGCCACAGCTGAGAGCCCCCTGCACAGCCCTCCCTCACCCTGCAACACCCTGGGAATGGGCTGCTCGGAGAGAAACCCCCCTCGGCAGCTAGGGCTCCTGCTGCCAGGTCCCCAAGGCCTGTCTGGCTGACAGAGCTGGGTCATCCCTCCAGACTGCACCAAACTGCTTCCAGCACCGGATGCTCAGCAGGGAGCAGAGCTGTGACCACACGCCTGCCACCCGCAAGCCCTCTGACAGCTCGGCCAGGGACGGCGCTGCCAGGCTCAGTCAGCTCCTGCTGTGAGCCCACATCAAGTCCAACCTGCCCTGGCGCAGTGGGGCAGCTGCCCCAGTGCTGTCACAGGGCCACACGTCCCCCAGACAGGCACAGGTGTCCCTGCACAGCCTGGCCCCTGGGACTCTCGGAGCAGCCCACGGTGCTCGTGGCAGTGCCTGGTCCAGCTGGAGAAGGGGCAGAGCTGCAGCAGAGCCAAGTCCCGGGCAGGCCGGGCCAGCAGTGATTGCACAGATCCCATGCAGGCTGGGATGCAGCAGTGTGTGGTGACTCACTGCGACTCCCGGGATCTCCCTGGACAGCAGCTACAGAGAGCACCTGCCCAGGGAGCTCAGAAACCTCCTTTCTGTGAAAAGAAGGGAAAGGCAAAGCATTTTCAGCCCTTTGACCTCAGTTTCTGAAGGGTCTGGGCAGTCTCAGAGCCCTTCCCGTGCACATCTCAGACCAAGACACCGTGACACAGCTCAGGCGACGCGGTTAAGGGGTTCCACCACCCCAACAGCGGCGGGCAGAGGGCAGAGCGGGGGGAACGGAGTGTCCGTCCCGGGCTCACGGCAGGGGCCGCCCCCGCGATCAGCCCCGCGCCCCGGAGCGCACCTGGGTGCCGCGGCACATCCCGGGACACGCGGTAGTAGCGGTAGAAAAGCTCCTTCCACAGGAATTCGTCGCGGGCCACGGCGCGCCACTGCTGGCAGACGAGCCCCACCGAGAGCACGTCGGCGTGGTCCAGGTACAGAAAGATCTCGAACAGGACGGTGTCTGGGAGCCGGGGGCAGCCCGCGTCCATCGTGTCATTCTGCCGCCGCGCCTGCAACCGAGCGGGGTGCCGGGGTCAGGCCCGAACCGGGGACCCGCACCCGCCGAGGGCCCGCGCCCCCCCGTGCCTTGCTCCCTTCGTGCGGTGCCCGGTGCCCCCCATGGCCGGTGGTCCCCCCGTGCCGTGCCCGGTGCCCTGGTGCCCCCCAAGGCCGGTGTCCCCCCGTGCCGTGCCGGTGCCCCCCACGGCCGGTGTCCCCCCGCGCCGTGTCGGTGTCCCCGCTGTCCCCCCGCACCTCGGCGGCTCCGCTGCCCC
>VZRR01011155.1:43207-58397 GCA_013398015.1 Oreocharis arfaki | reverse complement strand
CTCATCCCGCCGGAGGCCTTCTGCCCGCGCGCGCCGGCGCCGGGCCCGCTCGAGCCGTCCTCGTTGGTCAGTGCGCCTGCGCCCGTCGGGCCGCGTGTTGCGTCACTGGCGTGCGACCGCAGTTGCCAGGCAACGGGACGCGGCTGCCCCGGGGCTGGGCCGGGACCGGGATTCCCGGCGATTCCCGGGCGATTCCCGGGGAGGGCGGGAGCAGTCGGCAGCGGCGATGCGGGGCCGTGATCTCTCCCCTTCCCGTCTCCACGGCTGCCCGGCTGGAAGCGGAGCCCCCGCGGGCTGCTGCACTGCCTGGAGGGATTCCTGCGGGCGCTGCTCACCGGGGCGCCGCTGCCCGGCCCCGCGCAGCCGGGCTGGGAGCGCTTCCTGGGCTGCTGCCGCCGGGAGGGGCTGCTGCCCGCCGCGGAGGGTGACGCCGGAGCCACCTCCCGGCCGCTCCTCCTCCTGCTGGATGACAACTTCTATTACCAGAGCATGCGGTACGAGGTGTACCAGCTGGCCCGCAAATGTAATTATTCCTTGTTCTTCGGCATGGGGACGTTTGTAGGGAATTCAGTGCACTTCAGCTGCCTTCCTTTAAGTGCTCTGTTGGAACTTCGGTTCTTCATAATTGCTGGATACCTGTAATAGAGTAGCAATCAACGTAACTTTATTACTGTGTTATTATAAATTGGTAGATCGTGTGAAGCCCTTCCTAGAGCAGCCTTAAAGCACAGATGTTCCTTAAAGCACCTTATGTTCCAGAACATAAGGTTCTCTCTTCCAAGAAAGCTGGAGAGGGACTTTGGACAAGGGCATGGAGTGTCAGGATGGGGGGAATGGTTTCTCACTGCCAGAGGGCAGGGATAGATGGGATATTGGGAAGGAATTCTTCCATGTGAGGGTGGGCAGGCCCTGGCACAGGGTGCCCAGAGCAGCTGTGGCTGCCCCTGGATCCCTGGCAGTGCCCAAGGCCAGGCTGGATGGGGCTTGGAGCAGCCTGGGATAGCAGAAGGTGTCCCTGCCCATGGCAGGGGGTGGCACTGGATGAGCTTTAAGGTCCCTTCCAACCCAAGCCCTTCCATGGTTCTGTGTGTTGATCTCAGACATTACTTGTGCAGCCTTGAAGGTAAAATTATGTTCCGTGTGTAGATTTGTTTTCATGTCAGGCTCAGAACCAGTGCAGAAGCTTCTCATTCATGTAGAGCTCTTCTCCTGCATGTTGCTCTCAGAAACTTTTACTTGAACTGTTTAAAGATAAAATTGTCTGGTTCTGTTCTTTTTAGATTCCTTGGGATTCTGCCAGTTATTTTTAGAGTGTCCACTGGAATGCTGCCTGCAGAGGAATCGCCTCAGAAGTGATCCCGTGCCTGAGCAGACAATACATTTAATGGCAAGGAAAATAGAAATGCCAGATCTCAGGAAAAACGCTTGGGAGCAGCACAGCCTCGTTCTGAGCAGTTCTGATTGCATCTCAGAGGACAAGTATGTTACTGGATTAATCCTAGAGTTTTCCCTAAGTGCTATTTTCAGTGGTAGAAGCTTCTTACTGTATCTACAGAGTGTGTAAAAAATATTCCCAGTGGTGATTTTTGGAAGCCAGGCAGCTACACACAGTCCAGGCCCATTGGGAGCTCACAGCCACCATCCTTTGCAGAGTTGACCTCAAAACTCACTGCATTCCTACCCTGTCATTGCAAATCTGTGCAAATTGTCTGAAATGCTAAAGCTGGAAATAATTTGAGTTGCAATTGTTTTTAATTTTAGATTATTTCACTGATTGCCTCAAAAATTTAACTGAAAACTTGCTCTTTTTTTTTTTCTGTGGCATCATTATTACAAAATAGAAGAAAAAAATTCAGTGTCTGATTGCTGTGGTTTACTCTGCTGTTTGTTTTCCTAGTGAGCAGATCATGAACTTGCTGGCCACTGCTTTGGAAAATCCAGAGAGGCCAAACGAGGAGGACACGGAGCAAAAGGTAGCACTGCTGGGCTTCAGGGCACAGCTTTGGGTGCCAACTGAGGTGCTGCTGATGTGTTGTTTTCAGAAAGCACTTCAAAAGTCAAATAAATCTAAAGTGTTTGCTTGTTTTCTTCCTTCCTGGTGGCCCTGGCCAGGAGGCAGCTCGAGCCATCTGTGCAGCCAGTGCTGTCCATCAGGCTGACCAGGCATGCAGGAGAGTCATCTCTCAGGCAATGCAGGATGCCAAAGGTACCTCTTCTACCTATCCTACCTCTCCTAGGTGGTAACTGGCAATGGAAAGCAGTCCCTGGAATTCCCTTGGGGTAGTTTGTTCAGAAATCCTATCCCAGCAGGTGTGCCTGAGGCAATGCCTTCTCAGCTCTGGTCAGTGGTATTTGTGGAAGTTTGTGGATTTAAAAACCAGTATAATATTTATTAACTGTATTAAATATAGCTTTAATAAACCCATTTAGTACAGAGCAGCATTTTAGAGATTTAATACTGTTTTGGGACACATGTCAAGAAGGACATGGGCTTTGCAGTCTGCACTGGTTTGCTCCTAAGATTTATATGAGGAGCAACTCAGTGACCTTAACTGAAAAGCTCAGCTCTGTGCCTGTGTTCAGGCTTCTCTCTCTGAGCAGGGACAGGACCCAGGGAATGGCTGGAGCTGTCAGGGAGGTTTAGGTTGGATATCAGGAGAAGATTCTCTCCCAGAGGGTGCTGGGCACTGCCCAGGCTCCCCAGGGAATGGGCACGGCCCCGAGGCTGCCAGAGTTCCAGGAGCGTTTGGGCAGCGCTGCCAGGGATGCCCAGGGTGGGATTGTTGGGGTGTCTGGGCAGGGACAGGAGCTGGACTGGGTGATCCTTGGGGGTCCCTTCCAACCCAGGCTATTCTGTGGTTCTGTGATTTTTTTCTGTAACCACGAAGTTAAAACTTCAGCTTTAATTTTCTTTTAGGTAAAAACATTCTCCCAAGTGAGATGAAGAGCCTGGCAGAAGAACTCAACAAACTGAAAGCAGAATTTTTGGAAGACTTGAGGCAAGGAAAGACTTTGAAAACCCAATATTCTGACCCTGCTACAAGTGTAATTTCTTCATTCCAACATGAGGCAACCAATGTAGTCAATAGATATATTTGTAAATAATGACATAGAGAATGTTGGGTGTTCAGGAGTCCAAAGTGTTTCAAATGCAGTGCTTTGAGTGCTGCTGCTGAGAGATCTGAGGCACAGCTCCCTTCCCTGGAGCCTCTGTGCCTGCTCTCTCCATGGTATGGAAGAGAAACAGTCTAATCAAGTCTAACCAAGCTGTTCTTGGCTGTGGATACACCATCCTTAGATAGAAACTTCATGGAATCAGAGTTAACCAGGAGGAGCACTTGGGAAATCACCAGCTCCACCCATGGAAGGATATGCAATTAACATGAGACCTTATTAGAAAGTGTTATTTTATTGATATCTTACAAAAGCAAAGCTTCACAACATGAACTACACGAGATAGAGTTATTTCAGAATTAACCCTGTCATCTCAAAAACATTCACTAACATTAAAATTTATTTTACAACTCTAACAGGTTTCATTTTTTGCATAAAATCTGCTCTTTACACTGAAATACATATTATTAACAAAGTAGGTACTTAGAAGCACATACACAAAGATTGCTCAATGAAAAATGCTTCAGCAGGAGAGAGATTTCCTGCAGCAGAACATCCATTTGCTGTAGATTTTCAAAGAAGCTTAAAATTAGTAGAAAACTTGCCAGTGAAGACTTCTAAATTACATTCCCTTCGTCAAAAAGAAACAAAAAGCAAACCCCCAAAACATTCTGGAACAAAACAAACAGTAACAGATTATTTGGCTGGAAAACACTGCTGGAAAGTGTCTCCCAACACTGGGTTTTATATTAAAATGCCAATCAACATTTTATGTCTAAATCCTCTTCACTAAACACATGTCTGTGAAAAAACAACTCTTTGCCTATTGCCTGCTTCACAGTTGAAGTATTAACTGAGATAATGGAGATGTTCAAATATTTGCATGTCCATGGGAATATTCAGTCTCAAAACAGTGAATGTGTATTAAGAGTGCTATAAATAGTGCATGTTAAAAATGTCCACAAAGCTATAAAATAAGCCATGACAATGAAAACAAAACCCCCACAACATTCATGTTTTGCAACTACAGAACTTGACAGAACTGAGCTATGAAAAAATTCCATCTCCTTCCCAAACTTCCATTAATAACAGTTAAAATGCTGATTACCCATCACCATATAAGGATTTGGGTTTTTTTAAAAAAACGAAACACGTAAGTGCAGTGTAGCACATGGAGGACTCAATATGAAAAGTTCCTCTAACTAAAGACTCAATCCCAGAATCCTGGACAGATCTCCCTCACTGACTGGGTAAGGCCTGCTTGTGCAAGGGATACTCTGAAACACTTTGCCAGTACTAACTCTCTTTAAATTATAGTCAATAATATGTACAAATTATGAAATATAGGAAAATACACCTTCCAAAGCTCCTCATTTGACAGATGATGATAATGATGTCAGGGCATTGTTTGGCACAACTGAACACTGTGATCATGGAACATGAACAATCCTAGTCCCGGGAAGGACACAGGGATCCACCCCAGGGATGTGGGTGCAGAGCCAAGGGATGAGCACCAAAGCTGCTGCTGCCCAAGAACCCCCCTGCAACGAGGAGTTTGCCCAAGGAAACAGGGAAAGGAGTTTTTTCATTCCTCAATCACCCATAGATGTCCCAGCTAATCTTTCCCTTAGTTACTCAAGAGCAGAACCAATGGTATTCAGGCAGCAGCAGCAAAATCCTCCCAAACAACAGTTTGCTTGGGGATAGATCTTTCCATACTGAGTTCTGTTATTAATAACATACATATTCCCCACAACAGGATCCCTTCCTAAACAAGGGCCCCTTTTCCATAAGACCCTGCAGGCTTCCTCTTGCTCCCAGCTACTCCATTAGTGACCTATCCTTAGTTTTGTTCAAGGCCATCGTGGTTCAGGAGTCTTTTCTCTAAATCACCAAACCATGAGACAAAGAAAAGCCTCTAACAATGTTAACACTGCCAAGAGAAGCCCCAGTGGGGCAGAAACCCCATCTGTGCACATGGAAGTTGCTATCTCTATGATACCAGGAGGGAGGAAGCCACAAGCCAAGGAGAACTTGGCTGCTGTGATCACTCAGTACTGTAAGGTGCTCCCTGGAGCACCACCATTCCACGAGCTTCCTTGGAAAACTTGCAAGAGCATAGGAATGGGAGACTGCATCATCTATCAAACAGGCAAGGAAAACCACTTCTATAAATTACTAATTGTAAAGGTCTTCAAGAGGAATGTCTCTTATCCTAAGACTGTATTTTAGCCAAATTTAAACTGTAGAATTGTTCAACGTGTGATCCAAAGAGAGCCACCATTTCTGCCCTCAACTGGAAAAAAATTTGATTCCAAAACCTGCCCAGGAGCAGTAACTTCCAAATGGATTCCAGTTCAATCAGCTTTAACTCCTTAAAATAAAGGATGTTCATGCACACAGACTTGCAGTTTTACTTATAAAATAAATCTAAAAAGTATAAAGCAACAATAAAATATTTTGGAATTACAGAGTGTCATGATGAAAAATGGAAATTACATTCTGTCTTACAAATTCAGCAAAATGAATTCTGAACCAGGCCTGAGAACAAAACAATTTTTAGGAGTGACAGTGTTATTGTTCATCTTCACTACACTGGAACCACTTCAGTGACAGATTTCTGGCCTCATTACTACAAGACTGCACAGCCAGGAATCCAGTTCCTCAAGCACAGAAATTCAGCAGTAGGCCAGTCAGGTGGAGAGAAACACGTCTGGTATCCAAATTTCTATTTATATAAAGTCAAAATTACTTCTACAGCTAAAATTCTTACACAGGTGGTTTTCCTGCATTGATCTCACTGCAAGTTTTTCCATTGGCTTCACGAAGTTTTAGCTCCTCTAACAATACAAATTTGAATAAGCCTAACATTTGCTATTCAGATTCCAACCTCTGCCTTGTGGCACATTAATAAAATCATCTTGCTTTTAACAAAACATGGTTTGCTGATAGGACAAGGGGAATATATAAGGGAAGCTTCAATTTGTCTCAAGTAAGACAAACCAAGGTAAAAGTGCACATCTAAATATGGGAAAAGTAACAGTTCTTCCTTTATTTTTAATGTCTCAAATTCTTATTTAGCACATTAAGTTATTATTAATTTTGCTCAGATGTTTTATTTAAGTTAAAGTGCCTGTCCTTTAGCCTGGGGGCTTCTAAAGCTGTACAGTGTGAAACAAAACAAACAACTTCAGTCACCATTTGCCACCTACAATTCCTAAAAACAACTTCAGTGTAGTCAGTTTTCCTTTGCATCCTACATGGAGCCCAGAAAAAGCCAGAGGTCCTTCCCCTAACCTCCAGCACACCCAAAGCACATCAAACGTGGGAGAGGGGACAACCCAGGCCTCCAAGACAGCTCAAGTTTACAATAAACTGGATTATACAACTCTCAAACATACAGGCAACCTCTCAGTTGTAGCCTGGCCCAACATAAAACTGAACAAAGGAGTTTTAATTTGTAAACTTCTTGTTTGTTTCTATCAGAACTTCTATCAGCAGGACAGAAGTCTAATTGTGCAAATTTTAAATATCTGTACAACTCAGTTTAAGGCAGTTAGAAATCTCACAGAATATATATTAGTTCTACAGGCTCTTCATTAAGTCTCTAAAAATTGCCTCCTCTGAAAAAGAATGACATGTAAAATTTTGGTAGAGTGTAGGTAAAATAAGGTATCTTATATAAGTTTCTATAACTCATGAATGACAGGCTTTTAGCTCTTTTATTTTCCTACCAGTTTTATTCACAATAACCTGTTACCTTCTAGTTCTGTGCTAATAGTTAAATTAGTGTTAAAGTCCTAGCATGAAGAGTTTAGACTATACTAAACAAAAACTTATTATTAACCTTCATCAGATTCAAGCAACCTTTACATCAAATTGAATTTGTATGTGAAAGTTGCTTCTGTTTGTTTGAGTAGCCAAGTTTTTAAGGATTTCTCCAAAGAATGGTTGGGGTTGGAAGGGACCTTAAAGGAGGGACTTCCACTATCCCAGGCTGCTCCAAGCCCCATCCTGCTTAGCCTTGGACACTTCTAGGGAAGGGGCAGCCACAGCTTCTCTGGGCACCCTGTGCCAGGGCCTCCCCTCCCTCACAGGGAAGAATTCCTTCCCAAAATCCCATCTAACCCTGCCCTCTGTCACCATGAAGCCATTCCTCCTTGCCCTGTCACTACACAGTGTCTCATTGCATTGACCTTTCATATTTTATGGATAATATATCTTGTCTTGCCTAGTAAACAATCTGGGAATTACATCCTATGGGTCAGGACACACGCTCTGCTTCTCCATTTGCAGAATGTTTATTGGGATTAAGTGCAAGCAACTTAAATTTAGCAACCACAGCATATAAACGCATTCCAACCCTTACAGCACTCATGGCTTTTTTGAAAGGCTACATATAAAACAACCGACTCTGATACAAAATTTCCCTGGCAAGTTTTACAAGAACACGGAAATCAGTCTGCCTCCTTTGTCGAATTGCTTAATGTGAAGATTCCTTATGGGAATGTGCAAGCTTTCCATCAGCAAGTATGAAAAATAGACTGTAATATGTTAAAAAACTAAACAAAAGCATGTTCTCAGTCAATGTTGATTATGTTGGCCTCTTGCAAAGTGGCAAGCGAAGTCGTACTTGTTTTTACACTTACACCCACAAATGTTACACTGGAAAGGATTTTCAAATCCATGGCATCCCATGTGGATGGTGTAAAGGATATTGTCTGCAAAGTACATGTCACAGTGTGGGCAGTGGTGCAGGAGCTGAGGGTCCTGAACTGGCAGGGTTGGAGCTGGAGTGCTCGGCTGACTGTTACTGATACTGGGGGTACTGGTGTGGGCACTGCGGTCGCTGCTGGGCCCTGCCACGGGGCTATAGTTCCTCTGATTGTGTGTTGGCCGGGAATCGGGGCTGGTTGGAGAGGAATTCTGAGGAATATTTGCTGACACAGCTGAAACTACTGCAGGTGCAGCAGGCTGCTGTATCATGAAAGGCTTTTCGTCTTGACAGGAAACAACGTCGGGAGAGGCTGGATTTTGGTTTTCGGGTGGCAAGCTGGACAACTGTCCTGCTAACGTGGAGAGCTGGTTTAAAGGATTATCCACCATGAGGTCTTGTGGATCTCTCGGCAAGCCACCGCTCTGAGTCGTTTTTGTCATGCTCTCGTACGCCTCAGTCTGGATATTGGGGATTTCGTGAGCGAAATCATTAAGGTAGTCTGGCTTCTGCACCACCATGGAAGGCGGACTCAAATTAATTAATGCTCTTCTGCTGTACCCCAAATTGCTGGTCTTCTTCTGCAGAACCCCCCACATCTTCTTGCTGCTCAGGGAAGACCTCGTCCCCTTGATGGGCACCATCTTGTGCTTGCGCCGGCGGTGGTGGGACAGGTTGCTGCGGTCGCTGCAGCGGAAGGAGCACAGCTCACACTTGTAGGGCTTCTCCCCGGTGTGGGACCGCATGTGAGCCTCCAGGTGACGCTCGTAGGCCGAAGCAAAGGGACACAGGTGGCACCTGTGCGGCTTCTCCCCTGGAAAATCAGAACAGATTATCCCATAGCACCTCGGAGCGCCTGGAAAAGGCTTTGTGTGGGACACAGAGCGGCGCACTGGGAGCTGCTCGTCAAACTTCAGTCACCGCCAGCCTCGAGCTCAGCTCAGTATCCTGGGAGAGTGGAGAACACTGGGACAGCTCTGCCTATCCGAGGGATCATCAGCTCAGGGAAAAATCCTGAGTGGAATTAGCATAACAGACAACCTGCCTGGGAATTGCAGCAACAATGCCAAGGACTGAATGCAGTCATGTCTGTGGTGCCTTTAACTGGATCCAACCTTTCCCTCGCCCACGGAGTGCACAGGGGAACACAGGAGTGTCTGTACCACCAGAATGTTACTGTTCTTCATAACTGTGTTTAAACAGTGAGGGAGGGTATTGCTCTGGGACCTTCCAAATATCCCTACTTTTAAACACCCTAGAACTACCACCTAAACAACCCATGCACACAGGCAGCCACTCAAGAACTGAGCTCTGTGGCTAAAGAGTTGTAACAGAAAACAAAAGTCAGGTATTCCCTGGAGAGCTGTGTGCTCTCCCAGATGGGAGATGGGACAATGATCAGAGTGACCATCATCTCCTTCTGCACAGGCAGAACTTTGCTCTTCTACTAAATGGAATTTATAGATATTCAAATTAACATTCTAAAAAATACTCAGAAAACTTTCAAACATAATTACAGGCCAACACATTTGTAACACAGCATTTTAGGACTTCCGATTTTCCCTTGATAGACTGATCTTCTACGAGTTATAGACCCAGGTCACAAGTGCCTAAAGGATTTGATGTGTGTTCAGGTGCTGAAACAAAAGATCACCTTACTCTTCCTCTCTAGAACACCAGCTCAATTTCTAAATCCCCGTCGTGCGACTGGTGAGCATCCCACAGTTTGGAATCACAGTCTGGGACACCAAATAGATTTCTTTTATTCCCCTCTGCATCACTGGCTTTCCAAGAGGAGAGAAATCCATTTTTGTGCTACCTCTTAAGTTCCTTCTTTACACCAAGTGAAACCATGATTTGTCCATGAGCATATCTCTATACTCATATATACACACAAAGGTGTGTAAAGACCTGGAGATTTGGTACAATGGTATGAGAAGATTGATAAACTCCCTGCATTCTCACAGAATTTCCCAATCTGAATGGTCTTAATTCATTCTAAACTGGTTACACAGAGATAAAAGTTTTGCATCACATGTAGCACAACACAGCTGCTGAACTACTCATTATCTACTGTCAGACTCAGCATGAAGCCAATCCTGGGGTAGGTTGCACTTAACAATAATAATAATGGTTGCATGATCATGCCTGGGTCACAATTATTTTGGCAGATGTCCAGGATGCTTGCACCTGTTTATTTACACTGCTCTGAGGCTGTGAGTCAGCTGCCACTTCCCTGTTTTAATGCTGACTCATCTGAGCCTTCACAGCACAAGCAATCCACGTCCTGGCCCTCTGCCAGGCTTCCAAGCACAACAACACTCAGGCCTTGGATCTCCTTGCCCTTGAGTGAAAAACCAAACCAAACCAAACCAGGAAAACCAAACCAAAATGACTCTTCTTTTTTTTTTTTTTTTTTTTTTTTTTCTGTTCTGGAAGACACAAGGGAAGAATTTACCACGACTTCAGAATCTGAACCTCAGAACTCTCTGATTTCTAATTGGTTGCCATTTCCTACCCCATTATGCCCTGTTAACACAAACCAACACTGCAGGGCCAGTGCAAGGAGCCCCACCTTCCCCAAAATCCACCCAGGGAGTTACTGTGTGGAAGGAATGGCTCCCAGCAAAGTGAGAATCTCACTAACTGTATGTGAGGAGAGCTATAATTACAGTTACAAAAATGTTTCCTTCAAGGTGAGTCCCAAAATGCCACCTACCCAAGACCACTGAAAACAGACACTTAGAAGTTTGGAGAAAGTCCATACCAGACTGGAAACCTGTAAAAACTTTCATTCTTTGCAGAACACAGTTTTTTCTGCTCTACTTAACACCCTGAACAGTTTAGGATTAAAGAAGCCACAGTAGGCATTGTTTTCATTACTGTTATCAACCACTTACTTGATATGTCCTCACATTTGAATATTCTACCAATAACTTTATTTTTATTACTATGTTTTGTACTTCCACATCTAGAATGTTGTGCAGAACAGGAATATTTTCATAGCTGAACAACAGAGGAAGAAAAGCCCCTATAAATCTCCATGTAGCCACTTGTACATTTGTCACTTCTCTCATCAGCATAGATAAACTAAAAGATATTTTTAAGGCCCTTTGATTTACATGGAAGCTTTCATGCTGAACTTGACTCTTCTGTAGTTATTTATAATCATAAATGTCAGTAGGAATTTGCACACTTTAAATAGGTACATGGCACTCCTTTCCCAGAATAGACTATAAAAACCCACCAAACCCAGTTATTGTTAAGAACTCACACTGCTTGAATTTGCCAACTCCTGACATGCAAATCCCAACATTAGTGAATACCCCAAGGCCTCCCAGCCAAGCAGAGCAGAACATCCCATACCTGTGTGAATCCTGATGTGCTCTATGAGCCGTGCTGTTCCTTTGCTGGCATAGTTGCAGTATCGACACTTTAACTTGCCATCGAAAGTCCTTTCAAACCCATCCACCAGCATTCCTGAGTTTTCATCCAGTGAAACTTCAACAGAAGGATGATCCAGACCATTCTGATCCCCTTCTGTCCCAGCTGTGAACAATGCAACATAGATTTTAATGAAGAATCTGTGGGACACCATCTGTCACGCTGTGAGCAAATGCCAAATGTCTTTTGCTTCTCTGTGCCCTTGGTCTTTATTTAAAGAGAACTACAAAAACATGCCCTGATTAGCACACAGGCACATCCACATGCTTTGTGATGTGAAAATGACCATCAGAAATGCTTCCACACAGCTGCAGCATTACCTGGACTATGAACAGTGAAGTCACTCTCAAAAAAATCAAATTCATGGTACTGGAATCAGCTCACCTCCCTGGAGAGTCTCTACTTCCTTGTCACCAGTCACTGATCCAGAAATCATATTGACATGGTGAGTCTGCTGGGTCAGATATTCCTGAAAATCTTTCACAAAATCCAATGGTTCTGCTTTCTTTTCCCCCATATTGACTCTTTCATTTACAACCTCTTGTGCCTAGAAGGAAAAATGTTTTCATAATACAAGTGTCACCAAATTTGAATGCGTTCATAAAAACAAGTTTGGGTTTGGTTCAGATTTTTTAAAGTGAAGGATTATTTTTATCACACAGCATGACTCAAAGCACAAACTGAAAACCATAAGAATACTGTTCTTTTAATTTTTAACTCATTAAAAATCACCACGTACACTTTACGGGGAAACTGCTTTCAGCAACAGGTAAATGACATAACAATAAAATAATAAATAAAATTTAAAAATAATAAAATGACATCATCAAAATCAACTGGCCTTTAAAAAAAAAAAAAAAAGGATCACACCTGAATTTTAGTTCACTGCTAAGTAGCAAACATGCTCCAAAATGTACCCAAACATGTCAGATAAAAAACATAGAGCACAGCTTCTCCACTTTCTCTAGAAGGAATAAAAAGGAAATGTGAGTCCATTACTATTCCCAACCCCCATGAGTTATAAGACAGAAAACTGAAAAATAGTTGTGTTTGAAAGACAGGGCTCTAACACTCTGCTGCTCTAAATTTTATTAAAACAATCACACATATCCTGAGAAAAACATCTTAATCCAGTCCATTATTTTGCACCGAAATGATTAAAATATTTCCCAGGAATCAGTGGTCAGGCTTGTTTTGGGCTTGTAAATAATAAATCGCTATTAAGTCTCAATTCACAACGAATTTGGGAAGACAGAACTTGGGATACAGTTGGAAGGAGAACAACGAGTCTGTCATATTATTCCTGCAGATTATAATCAGAAATAATTTACAATGCTACCATTTCAATAAGAATATTCTTTATTTTTAACAGGTACTTAGGTGACCTGCAGAAACTCAAGTTCTGAGTTCCAGACCACATTTAAACATCTTGTCCTGTGTGTCCAAAGCTATTAATGAGTGTTTGTACATTTCTGGCATCCAGATGAGGAATTTCTTTCACTTCTTACCTAAGTGTGCAGAACCCCCAGCATTCATTATCACCATTAAGTTAGTCTGGAACACATCTTTATATATCCATCTTACCTACCCTCTTTCAGGTGTCACCAGCCTCCTGTAGGCTTAAGTTAATTTGTGTTCCATTTGTTGGTGTCTCCTGCAATAAAACAAAGACATCAGGATATGAATTAAAGGTAAGAGAAAATCAGGACAATGTAACATACAGTCCTGACCAGGCAAACTTTCCATGAATTATAATAAGAAATAACAATTTAAAATTAAACCATTCTTAACAACATCAAAAGGTTTGTGTTATCAGAGGAGAATCTGTGTATGCCTTTGGGTAAGGCACTAAAACTTATTTCATAGAATCACCAAATAGTTTGGGTTGGAAGGGACATTAAAGCCCATCCAGTTCCGCTCCCTGCCATGGGCAGGGACACCTTCCACTGTCCCAGGGTGCTCCAAGCCCTGTCCAACCTGGCCTTGGACATTGCCAGGGATGCAGGGGCAGCCCCAGCTTCTCTGGGCACCCTGTGCCAGGGCCTCTCCACTCTCACAGGGAAGAACTTCTCCCTAATATCCCACATAAACCCACTCTCTGTCAGTTTAAAGCCATTTCCCCTTGTCCTGTCACTCCAGGCCCTTGTAAATCATCTCTCTCCATCTTTCTTTTGGGTCCCTTCAGGCACTGGAAAGCTACAATTAGGTCACCCCAAAGCCTTCTCTACTCCAGGCTGAACAATCCCAATTCTCTCAGCCTTACTTGATTGCACTGATTGCTCTTATAATGACATCTAATTTTGATAGAAAATGACATGAAATTTCATAAACAGGCTGGGGATCAACTGAATAAACTTTCTTTCTCTGCCTGATTGATTTAACATGAAAACACTCATCCATTTCTTTACATCAGTGTTAGGAAGTCACCACAATTCAAGCACGACCCAAAAGCTCCCATTTGTATGCTCTAACACTTTTGTGATTTTATGTGGTATTTTTTAGAGCTACACAGCCAGCAGCTCTCCTTCTCAGGGGAGAATGACGCACATCTGATCCTGGCTGTGTCGCTCCTGCAAACCAGAAAATGCAATTCTAATTATCAGAAACTGAGCAGCCCAGCTCGTGTTTCACACACCAGGGATGGGATGATCACACAGGGTGTTATTCGAACTCTGCTGACACAACCACACCTCCTCCAGCTTCACACGAGGAGCAGAGCAGTGGTTACTCATTTCCTACCCAGGCACAACTGCTGGACTGAACAGTGGTCACAGCACTGAGGTGAGCTAAATTTGTTGTCAAAGAATGTGCCAGGATGAAATATTCTGCCTAAGTAACGCTGCTAAAGGAAGTAGTTCATACAGAGCACACCCAGCAGTTTCTCACATACAGTCAGAATTAATCCTGAAGTAATTATAAGAGAATAAAATAACTATGAGGACACGTACTCAGTAAGAGATTAAAATTACTACAAGCATATGTATGCATCCCACCTTCTTTTAAGGAATCCAGGGGGGGAAAAAGGAGAGATCTCTCTGTTCCATTTTTTTCAGGGCACATAAATTAAAGCAGGAAGGACCCCGAACTCCATCCAAGCCCTGCCCGGTTCTCCTGAAGGAGTTTTGACCGCGGGAAGGAGGAGTGAAGCACAGCGTCGGTGGCTGCCCGTGACCTGTCATCAATCCCGAACATCCCCGGCCGATCCCATGCCTCCTCCTCCGCCTTCCTCCGTCCCACGCGAGGGTGGGAAGTGACACGGCCACGAGAAATCTCCCGTAAACCCGCGTGTCCCGTTCTGGGCTCCTCGGGACAAGAGAGACGGAGCTTCTGGAGAGGATCCAGCGAAGGACAACAAAGATACTGAAGGGACTGGAGCATCTCCGTGCCCAGGAAAGGCTGAGGGAGCTGGGGCTGTTCAGCCTCGAGAAGAGACAGCGGAGAGGGGCCCTCAGGCCTGGGTGTCCCTGTTCGCAGGGAGGGCTCCGGGCAGGGCCCAGGCTCTGCTCGGGTGGCCCAGCAATGGCACCAGAGCAACGGGCAGGGACTGATGCACAGCAAGTTCCCCCTGAGCATGAGGAAGAACTTTACTGTGAGGGTGACAGCGCTGGAACACGCTGCCCAGAGAGGGTGTGGAGTCTCCCTCACTGGAGATACCCCAGAAACCGTGTTCTGGGATGGCCCTGCTTGAGCAGGGAGGTGGGAGTGGATTGATTTCTTCCAACCTCACCCACTCTGTGATTCTGTGGTTACAGTAATTCTGCGATTTCTGTAATTTCTGTGATTCCTCTGTTGTCTGTCATTCCTCTGACTTCTGTGTCCCCCGGCTTCAGATCAAGGGAGCAGCCGCAGGGCTGCGCCGCTGACCCGGCCCCGCTGCTGGCGGGGCAGCGCGGCCCTCTCCAAGCGCTGCCCCCCGCC
>VZRR01011155.1:17500-43107 GCA_013398015.1 Oreocharis arfaki | reverse complement strand
GGAAGGAGAGAAAAGAAGAGGGAAGGAGGGGAAAGGCAGCACTCCCCGCCGCCCCCCCGCGCCGCTCCCGCCTCCCGCCGCCGCCATGTTTGTTGTGCCTCCCCCCAGCCCGGCCCGGCCCGGCCCCGCCCACCGAAGTCTCGCGAGACCCTCGCGCGCCGGCGGCAGCGGAGGAGAGGGGGGGTGTTGGCTCTGACGTCACGGGGGCGGTGGTTCTGACGTCNCGTCACGGGGGCGGTGGTTCTGACGTCACGCAGGAGGTGGTCCTGACGTCACGGGGCGGGCGCAAAAATGGCGGCGGCGGCGGGAGCTTGGCTGAGGGGCTGCGCGAAGGTGACGCCTCGGGGTGGGACGAGGGAAGGGGGACAAGGGAAACCTGCACCGTGTCCTACCGAACCTGCCGGTGACGGGCGGAGGTCTCTGGCTCCGAGGCTGGGAGCTGTCGGGGTGCGGGGGCTGCAGGGACTGCTCTGCGAGGCTTGGGGGGTGGTAGGGGGAAAATCCTTTTCTCCTCCTGCTCTGTGGATTTGTGCGTGGAGGGGCGGTGTTGGGTAAGTTCGTGCTACGAAGAGTTCTTGTAAGTCTTGTGAAACGGTTGTGAGGAGGCAGCGCCGTCCTGGCAGCAGAGGCGCTTTGAGGTCTCCTTTAGTTATATATGAGGGAAAGGTTCTTCCCCCAGAGGGTGCTGGGCACTGCCCAGGCTCCCCAGGGAATGGGCACGGCCCCGAGGCTGCCAGAGCTCCAGGAGCGTTTGGGCAGCGCTGCCAGGGATGTCCAGGGTGGGATGGTTGGGGGGTCTGTGCAGAGACAGCAGCCGGACTGCGTGATCCTTGTGGGTCCCTTTCAACTCGGAATATCCTAAACACACTTTTGGCACTGGAGGTGTGATCCAAACAAGCAGAGAACCCGTGTTTTTGCTGTGCATGCCTGGGCTGTGCTCGCCTGGGACCTTCTCGTGCAGCTCGTGGGTGTGTCGTGACACTTGAAATAAATGGAAATAAAGAAAACCAACCCCAGAAATAAAGGCAAGCTTCCCATTTGGAAGCTTCTCTGCTGGGAAATAGGAGCTATGTGGAAACCAGCTGGGATGGAGACAAGAGTGGAGGTCACCAAGGCAAGCAAAGTGAGCTGAGGAAAACATTGCTTTGGTCTTTTTCTGTTTATATCTTAACACTGATGCCAGGTCCAGCATTAACATCTTGGTTTTGATAGTAGAATAAACAGAAGGAAACTAAGAGAACTGATCTTTTAAAGAGCTGAGGTGGAGGTAAGCATTGAGATAACACAGAAAAATCGATGTTATCAGTAAGCAGTTCTCAAATGCATGTGTTTAGTAGGGCAAGCAGTCTGACTCTTGTAGCAGCATAAATCACTACCTACAGAAAAAGAGGAGGGAAAAAAAGGGCAGGGAAGCAGCATTGAAGGATTTAAGTCATGCACATGCACTTTAAATAACTGCCTGAAAGTTAGTGGTACTGCATGGCCTCTAAGGAAAAAAAAAGATACCCAATAATGTAGTGACTTGATTATTTATTAAGGTTTTAAATCTAAATGTTGAACTGAAACATAATTTCCACACTGGGCTGTTATTGCTCTGGTGCAGCTGTGAGTTGCTGCTCTCTGTGTGGGTGTTGCCAGCATAAATCCCATCCCTTGGATGCATCCCATTGGTTCTAAAACGTTTCAAGGTGACCTTGTTAGGAGTATTCCTTTGCTCCTGCAGCATCATTTCAGTCGTGTCTCAAACAAGTGCTTACCAAAATGTGGTTCAGAAATGTCTGTGACTTTGTTTTTCCTCTCTCCACTCTTACGTGGGTTGGCTGCAGGGAAAGTGATGGGAAGGAGGGAAAGTGATGGGAAGGAGGGAAAGCCTGGGGTGGTTTGAGGAGAGGTGATCCCAGATTGCTGTGAGGGTGGTGAGGCCCTGGCACAGGTTGCCCAGAGAATCAATCTCTGGGCACCCCATCCCTGGAAGTGTCCAAGGCCAGGTTGGACGGGACTTGGAGCAGCCTGGGACAGTGGGAGGTGTCCTTGCCCATGGCAGGGGGTGGCACTGGATGGGCTTTAATGTCCCTTCCAACCCAAACCACTCTATGATTTTACATTATATATTCCCAGTGATTCACCTTATTTATGCCACCATGGAGGAAAACTCCCCTTTTCTTTGTAGTTGGAAATAAAGTAGTGGAAGGAATGGGCAGTGTGTGTGGTTTGTAGCTCTGTCACTGCTGAGGAAGCAGCACGGTGTTAAACAGAAATGTGCCTGTGTATACTCAGGTTTTTCCCTCTCAGGCCTTGCCAAGGACAGGCTTGCACAGGTGGGTGTTTGCACACCTGGGTGTCAGGTGACCCCAGCATGGCTGCATGTTCTTCAGTAATCCATTCCTGGCTGACTGCTTCCAGAACAGGGTTGCCTTGGACTCAATCTCTGTTAAACAATGTTTTATTTATTTTTGTGATCACCCACAGTGACTCCAGTAACTTCATCATCGTATGAAAGCATTGCAGCTATTGCTGATCATCCAAACATTGTGCTCATAATTCAGCCCTTCTCACCAGCAGTTGTTTTATGTCACCAGGGGTAGTGAATATGACTGAACACTGAGTGTTCACAGCAATATTTATTTTCTCTATTACCACTTCTTACTGTTTGTTGTTGTTGGGGGTTTTTTTTATGCACAGGTGTTCGTGCCAAAATCAGAGTTTCCTTATCATAATAGACTTTTGCTTCTTGCCTCCAAGAGCGCATCGATGTGTTTTACATCAGTTCTTCAGCCAGGGAGATGACAAGTGTTGAAAGCCAACATGAAAGAGGGGGAATTATTAGAAGGATCAAAGGAATTTTTACTTCCTGACCCCAGAGTTTCTGCTGTTTTTTGAGGAATGCTGCTATCACAATGTGCATTGTGGAATTGCCCTGTGTTCTGTGGGCTAAACAGGCGCCTGCTTAGGGCACAGCCAGTCTGGTGCTCGCTCTGAGGTTAAGAGTGAGTGCTGCCAAAAATGTGTGCTGGCAGACGTGTTTTCATATACTTTAGTGGCACAGCTGTGTCTCTCCTGGGGGTTTCTGTCAGCAGTTGTCGTGGTAAGACATTCGTGTCTCCACACTTTAGACTGACATAGCAAAAGTGACAGAAATCTGTGGCAAAGATGAGATCTGTGGACATCTGCCCCAGAGTGGGCTGGGCTTGGGGAGCTGTGAGAGCAGAGACATTGTTCTGCCCTGGTTTTGAGACACAGTCAAGCCGAGCTGCTTTTCAGGAATACATTTTAGCTACTACTAGCCCATTATGTTTTGAGCCAGATCAAATCATGCCAACTTCCTTTAAAATCCCAAGAAATTATCTGTGTTTGGAGAGCATATTGGCTTTCATACCAAACTTACCTTTCTAAAGCCTGCTATGAGGTATTGAAGTCTTTGAACACGGAAATTTTTAGGCCTCCAAGGGACCAAGCTGTCACATTGTCTATGTCCTGATGATCACTGAGTGTATCTTCCTCCCAAAAGCCACTGTTCTGTTCATTTTTGTGACTTTTGCCACATATTCTTAAGGTTATTCTTCATAGTCAAATGCTCACTAATGCCTCTGCTCTTTTGGCTGGATAACCAGTGCTTCTTGAAATTGTTGTTGTACATTGTGGACAAATGGGGAGCATAAGCATAAATCACTTAGTTTTAGTTCCTTCCCATGCTTTTAAAATAAATCAATCAAATAAGACACATCAATTATTAGTTACACTATCAACATACTAACTCTAGGATTTTAACTGTGTAGGAATTAACTATACAGAAGCATTCATATGTCAGGGTTTTGTCTACAAAACATGTGTTTATTCTGAACATCATTGAGTGGTGGATAAGAATTCAGTTTGAATACAGAAATCCACAGTGCAGTTAAAAGTTGGGCCCTTTCACAGCAAAATACCAATAATCCACATGAGGGGCTGTCAGATTGCTTAAGAAACAAGAGTTGCCGGTCCCAAGAAAACCAGACAGAAAGCTAAAGTCAGTAATTAAAGTTGACAGGCCTATATAAGCCATTCTATGTGTATTTTACATTTACTCCTATCATATATATTAATGAAAGCATTAATTCTATTGAAATATACACTCCCTAGTCTGAATATTGCAGTACACTTGCAAAATCATCTATAAAAATAAATAGTAACAGCCGGGTTTATTTGCTGTAAACACTGAAATTGACTTAAAAAATGTTTGTGCATACTTCGTAGGGTAATCTTGTGTTAGTAAACTCCCAGAAAGAAAACTGTTTGATGTTAAAAGAAGAGTAATTAAAGGATATTTTCTTTTAGGACATAGGGGAGGGGGAGGTTATATCTTCTCAAAAGCTTTCGAACATTGGCTATATTTCCTAATCATTTACTGAGTAAAAGCACTGGGTAAAGTTATATATTGCTGTCTGCATACGAATCCAACTGTTTGCATGTTCTGTACTTGTTGCCAACAGCTGAGAAGACACATGCCAGCATACTTGGCTCCTTGGAGGCTTTCTCCCTGTGTTTTTAGATCCTCCAAATCAGAACTCAAGCCAAATCTAGCCAGTGATGGACTTGTCTGTGCTCCACTTCAAATGTTCACCGAAGAGGAGGCCATGCTGAAAGACATGGGTAGCTATTATCTCTGTAGTTAAAATTCAGAACTGTTTTAACTAGAAGGGATATTGTAGCTTAAAATTTTGTTTTCATTATTTATTTCTAGTCAAATGTTGAGATTGTTGGGCGGGGGGGGGCTTGTGCTTTACACCTTGTTTTGCTTCAGCTACTTTTTTGGGAGAGTCAAAACTCATGCATAACCTGTCAGTAGCACCACATTCCTGTTGTATGGATCCCCAGGCAGACTGTTGGAATACTTACACATCTTCTTTCTTCTCTTTGTTACAGTGACCAGATTTGCCCAGGAACGAGTTGCACCCTTCGTGCAAAAAATGGATGAGAATGCGAAGATGGAAGACTCCGTCGTGCAGGGACTGTTTGAACAAGGGGTGTGCACACTTTTACCTGATCTTTTATTTGGAAAGTAACATCATTTTATGAATCTTTAACTGTGCCCTGTTCAGATTTTTAGATGAAAAGCTTGAGGGATATAATTCAAATGAACTTATGCATCGTTAAAAATTTTGGAGTCATCAAACATGAGACAACTTTCTTTACAGCATTATCACTCTCCATCTTTTACTGTAATTTTTCTTTCCATCTGCCCCATACCACATACTTCACCTTATCTTTTAATTCCTTGTCTTCTCTCCCTCACTCTTTTTTTTAGTTGGTTATGCATAATTGGATGCTGGAAAGGCCATGACTCCAAGTGTTGATGGAAAAGAGTATCAGGAGTCCTCTATGCCTTACTGGGCAGCCATGAGGACTTATATTGCCAGTATCCTGGTGTTCATTTCTGGATTCAGTTTTAGCCTTTCCTGCTATCAGGACCAGCAGATTTATACATTTGCACCCTTTCCATTTCAGCTGATGAGTATTGAGCTTGGGGAAGAATATGGAGGAACTGGGGCTTCATTTTTTTCGATCATATTGGCCGTAGAAGAATTGGCCAAAGTTGATCCAGCCGTGGCTCTTGTGTGTGAACTCCAAAACACTCTAACAAATAAGTTGTTTACCACCTATGGGACAGAAGAACAAAAGAGAACTTACCTGCCCAGGGTGTCTAAAGATACAGTGAGTCAAAGTCTTACTTTACCTAACTATTAAAATTATGTTATGGTTTAGTAATGTTGGTGGGATTTTTTTTCAGTGACTAATGTGTGTCTGCAGCTCTGGAAAATATGTGTGAACTTAGAAACACTGGTTAGAGCAGAGATCTGTGGTGATATAGATACGTCCTGTCATCAGTAGCTGAGAGGTAAAAGTGGAAAGGCACTTATTAGTTTCATTAAAATTTAATTTACTGTGGAAAAGAACTGCAAAGCAGTTGACTTTGAGAGATGTGTAATTACACAGTGTTTCTATTCTTAATCTCCACAGCTGAAACTCAGTTACTTTAATGCAGTAGGTTAAAATGTTTGGATTTAAGAGACTTGTGCTGGCTTATAAGTATTTTCCTGTTTATATTTGTGAAAATTAAAAAGGCTTTTTCCCTTCCCTCAACAGCTAGGGAGTTTCTGTCTTTCGGAGGCTGGGTCTGGCAGTGATGCTTTTTCCTTGAAGACGCGAGCTGAAAAGAAAGGAGACTACTACATTATCAATGGCTCAAAGATGTGGATTAGCTTAGCAGAAGATGCAGGAGTTTTCTTTGTCATGGCAAATACAGACCCATCCTTAGTAAGTTGCTACACAATTGTAGTGACAGCTGCTGATGTGTGAGACTGTGGATTTTATGTTAATAATCTGATGTTGGAGGTTAATACTCTGTGCACCTTTCCCTAGCTGACTGCAAACCTTTAAAAATATTTCCCAACAAAAACTGAGAACTCGGTGAGCAATTTAATAAATTCCACCAAGCAGGGAAAATAAAAATGTCAGGATCATAGTTGCTTAGATGAAGAGCAGAGCACTGGTGGTGTTCTGAGTAACAGAACTCACAGTCTTAAGTTTTTCCAACCTTTCTGGCTTAGCTGATGAGTCGCTGTTGTTAAAAGGCAAAATGGAAAAGTAAAAAGTGTCCTACAGCAAAGTATGTCCAATAAAACGTTACACAGCTGAATAGGCAAGTGTCAGGTTTGTCCCCAGTCTGGGTATAGGTAGTAGATTTTGAGTGATATTAGTATGAAAACCAGTTTTTGATTATTTTTCACCCCCCCCAGGGATACAGAGGAATTACATGCTTCATAGTGGATCGCAACACAGAGGGGCTTCACGTGGGGAAAAAGGAGGACAAGCTGGGAATCAGAGCATCTTCCACCTGCCCAGTAACCTTTGACAACGTGAAGGTATTGTAAATTCAGCTGTTGAAGCATAATTTGTGTACAACTGGAACCTGGCCACACATAAGGAATGAATATTAACTAAATTCCCTGTTTTTTTTCCCTTAGACACACTGATTGTTGGGCATATTTTAACATTTTCCTCCTACAGAAGTCTAGAGGGGGGTTAGATTTCTTAGATTTTGATGCATTTTTTTCTCATTCATCAGTTTATAATCCCATGAATCCAGGCATGTTCTAATCAGATATTCTAGGAATCAAATGTCTGGTTTATGTTTTGTGCCTTCACTTATGAGGAATAATGAATAAAACAAGTGCACGGATTCGTATGTGAAATTTTTAGTAGTTACAAAGCAGAATGGAACAGGAGTAATTGGGTGGGTTTGTTTTTTAGGTTCCTGAAACCAATATCCTGGGACAGGTTGGACAAGGATATAAGTATGCCATTGGAATGCTCAATACTGGCAGGATAGGGATTGCTGCACAGGTGGGTGATTTGGTTTGTTACTGAGCACAGCCAAGCTATAACTTGAGTTTGGACTGATATTTATGGAATATTTAAAGCTGGTTAGAAAATACTTTATTCAAAGCTCAATTGCCACTAGATGTCACTGTTCCCGTAGCAAAGTTACAGTGAAGATGGGAACAACTGCCAGTGGGAAAATTCTCCTCTAGTGGCATAAGCAAGAGACTCAGAAATCATTAAATTGCAATTATCTTGTCTTTGGTCGTTACCTTATTGCTGCTGAATTATGTCAACATTCCTGTCTTCCACTATGAAAATTTATTTTATAAAGAAAATTAACTTTGGAAAATAAAACACACTGAAATGTATTATATTAATGCTTCCAACTGGGATTGTGTGGGGCTGGCAGATATAACCTAATGCTAACTGATGTTTTCCCAACAACTTATTTTTAAAAGTCAACTTATTCCTAAAATAAATGTGATTTTCTCTTGCAGAACTGTTCCAGTTCATTGTTGTGTTTGAAAATTGCACTGTATGGCATCTTAGAGGAGAATATTTACTGGCCTTGGAGTTATTTCAAAATGTTGTATTTTGCTGTAAAGTCAATTTGGCTCTCAGATTGCTGCTGATCTCAATGGGAATCAGGTTCAGCCCTAGAATAAAATGACTTGTGATAAGCTTTTATTTTTTTTAAATTACTTATGAAGTAATCATCCTCATGAAGTTGAGACTTTCCACACAGCAGTACACTATGCTGATAATTGGGCTGTTTTTTCCATCATTTCTAAAGATTACCTGTGATTAAACTTTGTCTGATATGGCATTTAAAAAAGGGCTGTGGGCCCCATTGTTCCCAGAGATATAAATAATATAAAGGCTCTGGCAGTAAAATACATGGTCTGGATTTTACTCTTAATTACTCCAAGTTACACCTTAATTAAAAGTTAAGGTCAGGTAGTTGTTATATCTTAGTTACTGCTTTCTTGGCACCTTCAAATTAAGAGAAATGGACTCGACAAGACCAGCAGCTCTAAAGCCCTGTGGTATTGAGTTTAGTTTTGCAGTAGTAATAGCTTTAAAAGATAATGAAGATCTTATAAAATGTAATTGTGGCTTTGAAAACAGTTTCGGATAGTTTTAGTGCAAAGCAGCTGCATTATTGTTGCAGGTGCTGAAGTTGATGTACTTGGCTCTTTTATATGAGTTTATATAAAGAGATAACAAATCTGATAATGGGGCTGATTAGCAGCAGACTGAATTTTTTTTATTGTTTTCCTGTGTATCATTTTTTTTCCTGTTGTACATCATTAAAGGTAGTTTTTCTAAGCTGCTTGATGTGACAGCTGCCTACTTTTGTCTTTGTGGAAGGACAAAATTGGTCTAAATTCTTCTAGAATTGTTCTGCGGAGTTGGAAGATGGTGGAAGAAATGTTATCTCTCCTTCCACTCCAATAATTTTCTAACTTCTGAAATAAATTGCTAATTCTGGCAGTCTGGTGTCCTCTAAAAAATGAGAAATTATTTTGATTATGAAAACAGTTTTGATTAATCATTCAGATTATTTTTCCTTTAATAGGGTAATGTAGATCTATAGATCTTCAGTTCACAGTCATTTTCTCATGCAATTACAAATTTTCCTAATAACACTTCATATTTTTGCAATTACGGTTGACCCATAAGTTTTGTTCAAAACATTAGTGGTAGTGTTCTCACAAATACTTGCCTATGGTAAGAAGTGGGCATGTAATAGGTTTGTTCCTCAAACTTTTCTTTACTATAACTCACCTCAGTTTGTCTGATAACTGTAAAATTTTGGCTCTGGGGATTCTATATAGAAGTTTTAGCAACACCTAGGTAGGAAAAAACCAACTTTTCTCCTGAATATTAACCTGCCTGACCAGAAGATGATCAACTATTATCATTTCCATTAAATGCATTCAATTAACCAATTTTTTCTGACCATATCCTTATTTTTCCTTACAGATGTTGGGACTGGCCCAGGGCTGTTTTGACCGTACAGTTCCCTACACAAAGGAGAGAGTTCAGTTTGGGAAAAGCGTGTTTGATTTCCAGGTACTTGTTAATAGGCACAAGGGGTGTTTCCTCCAAGGAAGGAGTAGTGACCACAGTAATCAGTAAAATGAGTATTATGATTTGCATAATTTGTGCTCCACCTCGTGTCATGTCTCTCCTCCTCAGTATTTGAGAAGAATTTTTCAGAAAAAAATTGTGGATGAACATTCATCTGCCATGGAAAATTCATCAGCTCAGTGCTGTGTGCCTTTGCAAGTGCCACACAAATAATGTAAAACTTAGAAATATTATTGACATGTTCCTTTTGCTTGATAACTTATTGACATTCTTTGAAAATAATACACATGGAACTCCTTTCTCTTCTGATTTTAATACCACACTATGCTAAATGTACTCCAGTTTTTATACCCTTTCATGAGGTATAGGGGAAGGGCTTTTTCTGGAGACACTAGAAATGATAAAAAGATGAGGAAAACTGATTGAGTTATTAGATTTCCTGTGTTGTACAAAGACATTTAGTTTTCATTATAATATCTGTTTCTTACAACGAAAAAGACTCTTTGTTGCAAAAATGATATATAGTTTAATAAGGAAGATACATAATTGTAATTACTATAGTAATTTTCTTGTTCAAAGAAACCTACATCTCAGCTGAAGAGAAGGAACATTAGCACTACTCATAATTTATGCAAATTTTAGGAAGCACTCATAGATACCTAGGAAATGATTGGAACTATGTCTTTTGAATGGGAAATGGAATTTATAATTGCCGAATCATTTTGGTATTTTGACCTGCCTATATATTTCTGCAAATCTGAGGGAACGGTGTTAATGTTCTAATAAGATGAAAGATTTCATTGTGTTTTAGACTACTAAATGTTCATTTTCAATCATCATAATATTTGGGTGTTCTTAAATAAACCCATTCTTCTGTAATGCTCACCATTCAGATGTGAGCTCCATCACCTCTTTCCTTCCCCTTGAATCCATTCCTCAGTCGTGTCCTCTGTACCTTTAGGCTGCTCCTAAATCTTGTCTCGTGCCTCTGGGACATGGGAAGGAGTTGTCACCTTGCTAGTTCTCCACTCTATTTAAGAAATACTTGTTTACAAGTCTTCCTTGGTTAAGCTCATTAGGGAACCAGACCTGTTATTGTCTCAATGAGCAGCTGCAGAATGAAAACGCAGCTCTGACTTTCTCACGTCTTTGTAATCCCAAGGAGGATGTTACGATCAAGATAAAATTTTCCTTTGTATTTATGGGTGCAAATAAGTAACCTTCCTGTCCATCCAGTCAGGCAAAAAGACCCCCAGTGCTCCTGAATTCAGGAAGAGGGAAGGGGAAAATAGGAATGCAGTTCCTGAAAGCACTTCAGTGGCCCAGGCGTTTTCCCAACCTCTGTCAGTAAACACAGAAGGAGCACGGAATTACTTCCCACCTGGATTTCATATTTTCCTTTCAGAGTGCAGGTGCATTCCATGGTGAACAGAATGGTTGTTGCTGGGAGCTCCAGCAGGGCTGTGGCTCTGTGTGAGTGCTGTGGTGCTGTTGCAGGGGATGCAGCACCAGATCGCCCAGGTGGCCACGCAGCTGGAGGCGGCCAGGCTGCTGACCTACAACGCGGCGCGCCTGGCGGAGGCGGGCAGGCCGGCCATCAAGGAGGCCAGCATGGCCAAATACTTCACTGCTGAGGTACCTGCAGCTCCCTCACTCCAGGGCTTCCTTCCAATGCTGTTAAAGCTCCTTCTGTTACCCGGTGTGTAATTCATGATTCGCCTTTGCTGTGGTATCTCTGGATGTACTTTTATCTCGGCTGCCACATCCCCAGAGGTGTCCAAGGGCAGGTCAGATGAGGCTCTGAGCAACCTGGTCTAGTGGAAAGTGTCCCTGCTCGTGGCAGGGGGGTTGGAATGAGATGGGTTTTAAGATCCCCTCCAACTCAAACCATTCTTTGTTTCTCAGTCCATGCACAGAATCTAAAATAAGTCACCAGAAAATAAACTGCTCATGCTCCCAAATAAAATTTTTAAAACCAACCAACAACACTAAAAGAGGAAAGTGAATTAATACTTTCACTTACCTAGGAAGGTTAAATATTCTCAGAAGTCTTTTTGTGGCATGAAAAATGGCAGTGTAAAGAGTTGGTTTGTGACCATTTCAGCTCTGCTGGTCACATCTGTGGGCCTTAAAATGATTCAAAGCTGGATGACTTCTGCCTCTTTGCAGCTGCTGTCACGCATACCACTGCTGGTCTTTTGCAGAGTGCAGCATAGAAACTATTGCTGTAACAATTAGTGAACTCCTGATGTCCTCTGATTTAGAAAAATGTCATTTTTATTGTAAAATGGCTTGCTGAAGATGAATACCAAAGTACTCATCCTTCTTCCCTCCTCTTCGAGTTACTGCTTTTTTCCCTGTTTTGTTATTCCTTAGCTACAAAGTATAAGTTCTACCACCACTGTCATGAAGTCAACTCCTATAACTCTGAAAACTCTCTTTGTAGGTTGCAACACTGACAACCAGTAAATGTATTGAATGGATGGGAGGTGTTGGATTCACCAAAAATTACCCAATAGAAAAGTACTACCGTGACTGCAAGATAGGTAAGAGTTTCTTACCAAGTATCGCCTGTGCTATAGAACTTTGAGGAAAAAGGACTGGCTTTTTTTGGGGGGGGATATTTTTTTCCTTGAGACTGTATAAACACTGATTCGAAGGCTCAGATATAAAACTTTAGGTATGAGTGTATGTGTATGCAAGGCTAGTTAAAATATTTCATTGAGATACCATTGAAATACAGATGCAAACCTTGTATTAAGAAAATTTCTTAATGCAAAATTTCTATTAAGAAAATTTCAGTTAAAAAAAAAAAAAGAAAATGCCTTCTTTGGCTTTAAGATCTGAATCTATGTGGAATTTTATTTTCAAGGCTTCCTTGTTCATCAGGATAATCCTTGGACCCAACAGTTTGACGTTTTTAACAATATTACCCTTTGGCTTTTATTAAAATAGCATTTAGAACTTCTTCATTGTTGCTGTCTATTTAAGAATTGCTTTTCAGGAAAGTGTCTTTGCATTATGTGGTGCCAGCCAGAAAAGTGCTTTAATTGTTACAGATAATAAAATGTGAACATTTATAATGTTATATAAATAATTACAATTCTGTGCTAGTACTTGCATAGTAAAGCTTCATTTCGTAATTGTAAAGGTTCTAACTGGATTTTTAGGATGACATTTGGGTCTCTCTTCATAAATTCACTGTGGGTTTATAGTCCACTAATTTATTTTCTTCTGATTTCAGGTACAATATACGAAGGAACTTCAAATATCCAGTTGAGCACAATTGCAAAATTCTTAGCACAGGAGTACTGAAATCATAAGGACTTTCTTGACTGTTACATGAAGATTATTTCCCTGAACACTGATTGTGAATTACCCATTTATTTGTAATTACAGAAGGCATTGATGACATCATAAATAAGAGTACATCATCACAGTGAAATCATAGGGAAAACCACGAATTCCCCATTTCAGGAGAGCGAGTAATTCACGTGAAATGGTGAATTCCACATTCAAATCCAGACTTCTTTCTGCCTGAGAGGCTTCCAAGCAGTGGATTTAGCTCCCTTAGGTGATGCCAGCAGTTCATCTCCACTTGGAGATTTCAAAGTGGAAACAAAGGAATCCAGATCCCTGGCATGGCTGGTGGGAAGGGCTCTGTTATTCCACCGGGGAGGAAGGACTCCCCACGTGCAGCAGAGCTGGTGTGTGGTGTGGAGCTGCTGTGGGGATGTGCTGCCTGCATTAGCATGGCGTGCAAAGAGAGGGAAGTGGTGGTTTCCTCTCTCCCAGGTGCAGTGATGTCTGTGGAGCTGCTGTAATTGGAGTCATTTTTATAGCAGCCCTTAGTGTGTTCTTAAGGATATCTTTGTAATTAAGCCCTTCCAGCCCCAATTTGTACTCCTGAAAGGTGGATAATATCCACCTCCCTTTCCAGCCTTCTCAGCTGTTAAGGGTTTTAATCTAAGAGCCTATTTATAGTTCTCCTTTCATAAAAGGTTGAGTTGAAATCTTTCTGAAATGGGGTTAAAAAAGCTCCAGTAGTTCTGCAAAAGGACAGATACAAGCTGGGTAATGGGAGTGCTGTGATACTACCTCACAGTGGCCTTTCCACATTCAAGGCATTTTACAAACTTTAAAGGGAGGCACAGTTAATTTGCAGCCTAGAATTCTTTGCTCCTGGAAGTTAGTGGTTCTCTAGCACAGTTTTTTCCTTCTTGAGAGAGAAAAAGGGCAGGGGGTTGGGAAGTATTTGCTTTTTTTATTCGTCTCTGTTTACTCTAAAATTAGACATTTTATTTACAGCAGAAACCTCTTCAGTGCTGGAGAGCTAATTAACTAATAATCAAGAGACAGGAAGCTTAATATATGAAAAATCATCCTAATTGCTGTAATTGGCAATCTGTTTCAAGTGTTTTGGGGAGGGAAGGATTGGTTTTCTGGTTTTGGCTGACTTAGAAGAATCTCATTTTTAAAGCCTGCTTTTCACTGATGATTCACTGTGAGTGGAGCTTAGAATGTTATAGGCTGAGATTCCCAGAGGATTTCCTAGCAAAACCAGGGCAAGTGACACTTAACAAGTGGGATTTGTAAAACAAGCAGTGCCTTAGACAAAGAAACAAGCAAGGATGAAAAGCACCATTAAAAAGTTTTTTGACTTCAAAGGGAAACAACTACTTTAGTGAATTAATCCCCCTATATACAGGCTTTGCCTGTTAATGGGCAAAGAATTATTGTGGTGATTATCCTTATGCCAATCAAAAAGCCCCTCCCATACCAGTTTGATCCAGAGCTTTGAGGTTTTCAAAAATACAAGAGCAGGAAGGTAGAGTGGGTGCTTTCTGAAGTTTTCTTCTAGCAATATTATTATTAATTATTATTATTATTAATACATTGAAGATTTGTTTGCAGGCTTTCTTTCAGCTGAATTGAAACAGCTGGGGAAATTTAGATTAGAATTTAGATTACAGACACCACAATTTTTACCTACAGTTATTCTGCTCAACACAGTCTGTCTGTGAATCTAAAATAATAATAAAAATGCTTGAGTTAACGTTGATTAATGTGCTGAGTTGTGCCAAGGTGAGGCAGCCCTTGGCTTCTGAGGTTTAGTCTGCTTTGCTCACGTGAGTGTCCATAGCAAACAGGGTTTGGTTCATAGTTTTTGCTGTGATCTCCTGGTTTGAGACACTCTTGGCTTGGCATCTGCAGTTTTGTGTGAGACTGAGGACTGGTAATACTCAGCTGATTCAATACACTGCCAGATACAAACGCTTTGTGGAGGAAAGTGCAGAGGTCTTTGAAGGACTGTTAAGGGCTGGATATCCAGGATTATGTAAAAGGACTCTCTTTTTGTGTAGAACTGTGTCAGGTATCCATTGGAAAAAATAACCAGGAAAAAATGAGATTCATGTGATTCCTCACGGTCTGATCTTGGATGCCTGAGTCCAGGAAACAACCTGAACATCCTCATCAGCTATTCAACAGTAGCTGATGAGCTTTTTTTCCTCGGTAAAGCAAGGTCAAGCCTTTAACTAATGTTACAGCTGTAAATATTTCATGTCTCTATTATGTATGCTGTATTTTGTACACAGTTTTGAAAGAAATGTATGTATTGTATTTGATATTTGTATACAAAATTCTGTGGAGAAATATGTGCACAAATCCATTACAACCCGTGAGTATCTTTCCTTGTTGTTTTAAAAGGACAGGTACCTGTGTGGAGAGCATTGGCTACTCTGGTCCCTGATTCTGGGGAGAGTTAGCTTAGAGAGTCACAGAACGTATGGGTTAGAAGGGACCTTAAACCATATCCAGTGCCACTCCCTTCCATGGCAGGGGCACCTTCCACTGTCCCAGGGTGCTCCAAGCCCTATCCAGCCTGGGATTATTTCCTCTCCTCAAGCCTGATTCCATTGCTGCCCTGAACTCAGATGTTGGGTTAGGAATGAGAAGTGCTGTGCTCTTGTCCAGGAGCTGCTGAGAGCTGCCTGTGCTCCCCAGCTGTTGTTCTGGTTTGGGACAGGCATTTTTTGGGTGATCATAAATGGCAATTCTACATTTAGCACTGTGGGCACAGGCTGCAGAGCTGGTGTGGGCAGTGCTGGGTGGCTTTCTGTGCTTTTAAGCTGCTTTAAATACTCAATATGTATTTTATTATTGACTTTTCCCTTTTTATGCCATTAGTCCATCCAGTCTGTTGTCCTGGAACAGCAACTTCAGTATCAAATGTTGCATGCGAGCTTCCATGGTTAGAAGAAAAGACCTGTATTGAGAGTGTTTTAAAAGGTGTCTGTATTTCATTTTTGACTTGATACAGTGCTAATCTTGTGTATCAGGTCATGGTTCTCTAATAATAGTCGTTTAAAATTGTTACAAGATGTTGCAGGTTTTGTACCAGGAGTGAACGACTGTGTCAGCTCTTGGGTTTCTCTTGTTCTGTTCTGGTTGGTGATCAAGACAGATCTCCACAGAAGGGCTGAATTACTACTTGGGAAATACTCAAATACAACATTTTATATCATGTTTTCTATGCTGTTGTTCTTTCTTTCATATTTTCTTTTCCCCATGTAAAGATTGCGTCTGACAAGGCTTACATGAACTACAGAGTAAATGTTCTTTGGGAGCCTTTTGCTATGTAAAGACTTTTCTAATTAACATATTATTGCATTTCCACTTGAAAATCTTTTGGTGAGAGACACGTTTCAAGTTCTTCTACCAAGCTAAGCTCGATTGGAAGCCCAGTTTGCTTTGAAAGCAGCTGTCTGACTTCCCTGAGCTGGTCCTGGATGTACAAAAGCTGAAGAAATGCTTTTCCTCAGAATGTATTCAGGGTAACTAGAAATAACCAGTGTGTTCCCTAATAGCTTGTTTAATGTTCAAAGGAACATGCAGTGTACACTGTGACATTTTTTTCTGGTGAAGTATTTAGAAATATAAATCAAAAATATGTGCAGTCTCACTAGGCAGTAAAAGCATTTTTATGTATTTTGTCTTTCAAGATCATTTGGATTTGCATCTTTCTGATGCTGTTCTCTCTCTGTCTCAGTAACTGTAGAGCTGCTAACACTGGAGGACTTGGGCAAACGGAAAAAATAGTCAAGTTTTTAGTGACTCTTTTTTAGTAAGGCTAAAGAGGGGCTGTTTGCTGCCTTCAGTCAGGGTCATTGAGCCAAGTCTCCAGCAATGCCCCACCCCTCAGGGAACAGAATCTTTTTCTGATCATCCTTTTCATCACATTAAGTTTGCTGCAAGTGTCTTGGATATTTTTGGCCTGAATTGTTTTCAAGGACACGCTGTAAGATTCTTCTATTCGCTAATTTGCATCCTAAATATGCAAATTAAATGCAAATTCTTCAGTATAACCAGAGCAGGCTTAATTTGATACTGTATTGCTGAGGTTTTCTGCCTTTGTTTAGATCATACCCAAAGACATGATAATTGCATGTTAGACATTAGCTTCTCTGGATACTTTTTGGTTTTCTGTAGAAGAAATTTGCTAAACTGACATAAAAATAATCCAGGAATAATTAAAAAATGAAAGTTAAGATTCTGGAAGCGTAGTTAAGTAGTGAAAAGCTCCATAGAAGTTATTTGGTCAATGGAGCTGCTGAAGGTAGAGTTGGTACAGAGCAAACATGTTTTAGGGCCAAAGCTGGTGCTGTTTTAGGAAGAAACCATCAGCCATTCTGTTCCTGAGGTGGAGGATGTCAGCACCAGCTGTTCCCATCAGAACTGGGCAAAGCCCTTTTTTCATCTTAAGTACTTTTTGAACTTTGAAACTGTTTTGTGCCTCGCTGTGATGCACCAAAAGATGGTTAAATGGTACAAAGGCTCTGTTTCTGTCCATGGTCTTGTTTTCCTCGTGTTCAGAGAAAAATTCCTTGTGTTCCACTGTACATTTCTTACCAAACATACACTGTTATGCTCTCTTCTTAAATTCCTTATTATTCAGGTCTTCTCAATGTCTGTCCAACCAGGCTTTAGAAGGAAAATAACTTTCAGGGTTTAATTGCAGCAGTGCCTACATTTGATTGATAGGCCAGGTTATTTTGACTGTTGCTTGAATAATAAAAGCTGGATTCAGCAGGATATTTGTCATAAAATACATTTGCTGCCATGAAGAATTCACAGTTTCCAAGGACCAAAGGAAGGTGCAGCGATAGATCTTCCTTCCATTTCATGCTGGGAGTATTTTAGCTCTACTCTACTTCAACTTCAGTGATCCAATTTGCAGAGATAAACAATTCTCTGGCAGTAATGCAGCTTGCCATTATTTAATGATTATTTAAAGTGTGCCTTGTTACCCTTGTGTCAGAATCTGGGCTGCAGGGGAGTGGTGGTTGTGCTCTGATTCTTCAGGGGCTGACACAGCACCGGGTTAGAGCACCCGATGGTCTGGTGTCTCAGACTGTTCTAATTTAATAGAAAAACCCTCTCTATCCTGCTGCTTCTATTTAGAAGTGTCCAAAAATCTTTTCTTTTTTTTTTTTTTTTTAACTGTAAAAGCCTTCTGGCTCTAAATTACATCTATTCCTTGACTGAAACATATCTGCTCTATGCTAACCTCATTACCCAGGAATGATTTCTAGAAGAGGAAGTGAAGAATAATTAAATCATTCCTAACTGAAGGAAATGCTTCGCAGAACTATGCAAATTCCAATTTGGCCGAGATGCTGTGGTTTCAGATTCTATTTCTGGGAAGGGCAGAGGGAGAAACAGTTATTTTTGGAGTCATGGGCAGCTGGGTTCTGGCTGCAGTTTTCTTTCTTACCTTGAGCTGAGAGTGGGCTGGGACATCCGTGCTGAGGAGGGAGCACAGTTCCTGCCACCACCCTCCTCAGTACCTGTCCTGCTGTGAGTGCTGGTGAATGAAACTTGTCCCCCTTGCTGCAGGTGTCACCTGCTGTGGTTGGTGCTGGCTGAGACCCCGAATTGGGGGGTTTTCCTGCCAAATTGTGCCTCAGCCCTGATCTGAAGCAGCAGTTTGCCAGCAGTGGTGCCCTGCCCTTGCTGTCCGCACAGGGCAAAGTTATGAGGGCACAGACACTTCCCTCACTTAGGCTGGGATGCAGTGCCTGGAATAAAATCAAGTTTGTATTTTGGAGGTTAAAAATGAGCTTGCTGTGTGTGTGCTCAGCAGGAGTGCCTGGGGGAGCCCACAGGCTGGGCACGGCCCTCCCAGGGCTCCCCGCTCACATCTTTAGATTTTCACATTTTTCCATCTGCAAATCTCACTCTTCCAGGGCTTAAGGCAAAAATAGGATAAAAAAACCCCCTCACAACAGCTCTTTTTATGTGGGAATGTTTGCAAATCTATTAGTGATGTGTAACTGAATTATTAATTGGGAAAAGTATAATTAGAGTGCTGAAAGAACAGCTTTTCAGTGCTCCGCAACTTTGGTCTTTCAAGGAATCAGATTGCTGAAATGAGTTATGCATTCAAGAAATCCACTTAGAATTAAGAACATATGTCCTACTTTTCCAGCTTTTCCTTTAAAAGTTGCATATTTTAATAATGGAGTGTAAAGAGTAAACTTCAGTGATTTGCAAAAGGCACCAGCCCTGTGCCTTTTCCAAACTGGTTGATTTATGTGCTGTTTGCTGTTTTTGAGAACACAAAACAATTAATTCATGTGTGAAAAGAACAGTGAATTAATCTTGGAGAGCCCTGGAGCCTTTAAAGACCTGAATCATATGTTGAGCTCGTTTAAAACTTGCATAAGAAATTAATGTAGAATAAAGCCCTTTAATTTGAAAAGTGCATCTATAGTAGGTGTCCCTAGGATATCTTCTGCATCATTATTCAGAAAGGTTAAGGAGGACTTTATTTTTTCCTTTCTTTCTTTCTTTTTTTCCCCCCTTATATTCAGTATGTATTTTCCAGTTTGCAGCTCAACGTGGTGCATTTCAACTTATAAAGAGGCAGAGATTTTAAAAAGAAATGGGGAGCTTTTTATTCACCTTCCACTTAATTTCCTTGCTGCCTTGCCAGTCCCAGCTTAATGAATGTAATTGCTACCTTTGATGAAAATACTATTATCAAGATCACACATTACATTGGAAAACAGTTTTTCTTTAAACACAGCTACTGCAGTCTCTAATTATGCATGTAACAAGTGGCTCCTGAACAAAAGAGCATGTTGTCTACAATTGCTAGGAATTGGAGCAAGGCAAATTTGAACAAAGAACAGATTAGATTTGCTCCATGCTCCACAAAGCCCATTCCCCTGATTAATTTCCTGCAAAAACTAAAACAATTCTCTCTCAAAAGAAACTAACCCTCATCCCCAGAATGATCCATATGCCATTTGTGTCAATCTATATGATGATAATGGCTACAGATTTAAATTATTAACTATTAGGTGTAGTAAAATAGGAAAGCTCTTTTATAAACTTACCTTTTCATATGTAAATAAGCAGTACAAGGGCTTAAGGAACAAAAACCTGACTTTTCTGTGGAAACCAGGAGCAAGAAAGCGCCCGGTAACTGCAAGTCTGAATTGTGCATGTATAATCCAATTATTTTGTCAGTTTACTCTGTGCTCCGTGTTCTGCACAGGCACTGCAGCAGGAGAACCTGCTCTCCCAATGTCCTGTTGGGTTTTCCAAGGATGACACATTTGAGGGCTGATTTCCACGTTTCCATTTGAGGAGAGTTCTTCTGAAAAGGCTTTCATTTAATTCTCAAAACGAATCATTTCGTCAACAGGGTTTAATGAGTCAAAATCAGAACTGGGGATGCATTTTGCCGTTATTCCATGGAAAAGCAGGTAAAATTTTGGGTTAGTACTTGGCCCCTGATAAAATCCTGCAGTATGGATTGAATTGTTTTTTGGTATTTCTAATACAAGGAATTAGTCACAGCAGTTTAGAACAGAGTGTTATTTTTCATTCCTGCTTGTATTGATCCAGGATCCCTAGCTGTGGTACAGGATGCATATAAACCACAGTCAGATGGGTAAAAGCCAAAAAAAAAAAAGAATTCTGCTCCAAAGTGTTTACAAGCTGGGCTAGGATTGGGTGTGGACTAATACAAACCATGGTCTAGGTTATTTTTAAAGCAAAACTGTTAAGCTTCTCTCCTAGAAGGAAATAATGGCAGGCATAGTGGTTTTGGTGCCAGCAGTGGCAGAAGTGAGGTGGCAGAGGTATGTGTAATAGCAGCCTGCTTTTCTCTGCACAAGAGCTGCCAGGGTCTTTGTGTCCCCAAAATGTCACTGCAGAGATCGCAGGGGCAATCCTGCCCCTGTCACACCTGTCATTTATCCCTCTCAGTCCCAAAAGGCTCTTCGTTCTCAGATTATCACAGTTCTTCCCAATTCACATTCCTTCTGGTCATAGAAAATCTTTAAAATCTACCCTGCAGATAAGAAAACAAAAAAATTTCATATTTTCATTTTTCATAATTTTCTATGTGGATAGAATTAATCAAGGTGTAATTATGACACCAAATGAAATTACTCGGAACATAAAATCCTTCTTCACTGTCTTCAAGAAACTGAATCTAAAAAAATGCAAATCCTTTCTGTAGAAATTAAAATTCTGTTTCCAGACAGTTTTTCTTGAGTGCCCCAGATACTGTGGCTCTTCTGGTGCTGCAACACCACAGAGCCTGTGCTGGTGGAAAAGAAACATGAGGAGAGCTCCACGTTTTTAAGGCTTGTGGCTGCAAATATCTGTGACAAAAAGGAGCAGGCCTATAATTACTACCTGGGGAAGCTGGAGAACAAAACCAGTATATTCACAAAATCCAGAATTACTTGTGGTTTAGTTCTTTGTCTCCCCTTGAACAACTTGAAAGTAATCTCATGAGTCTGGGGCAGCACCTTTGTGTACTTTTCTGAGAAAGTGTTAGGCTGTGAATCTTTCTCCTTTTAGAGACAAATCCATTGCTCATCTCTTGTTTTAATGTAGTAATACACTGTAAAAAAAGCTGGCTGGGGAGCTTGGCAATTTTCCAGTGACACTTGGAATATTTATCCCTTCATCACACTGTCCTCACTTAGGTCTCACATCAGCCAAATGCAGCAGTTTAGCAGTTCCTGGTGTAACCCACAAGTCCATAAGTGTTCTTCTAGGCATCATGTGGCACCTTATAATGCATTTTTTTAGCACAGCCGTTGTCTGGAATAAACATTAATTCACAAACCCCCCATGGCCCCTGGTGCAGGCGTTGTGTGGGGACGCAGCAGAGATTCCTCTGGGGGTGTGATGCACCCGATTGCTGTGGAGCATTGCTTATTTTGCCCATGTAGATCAACCAGAAACGAAAAACTCCAGCCCTGAAGCCTGCACATGGTGCTACAGTGAACGGGAAGGAACCAGCCCCACTCCCTGGGTGAGCTCTGGTTTCTGTAGGGAGTCTTCCTCTGTCAGGGGGAAGCGCTGCTCCCTCCCTTTGCATGGTAACAGGACCCTTGTGGTGATCACCAATTGGGATCTAATTATTATTATTATTGTTATTATTATTAGCCAGTGGTAGGGCAGGGTGGGAAGAGCAAATAGTGGACCAAAGAGGATGATAAAGAGCTGAAAAGGGGAAGGCTTTAGTGAGGTTTTAGCCACCTCCGTCTCCTTCCCCTCTCCATCCAGCTCTTGATGCAGAGGAGGGGGCAGATCTTGCGCCCGTGTTTAAATAATCCCAGTGCAAATAATCTCGTTGCTTTTAAATAATCCCAGTGGAGATGCAGAAAGGAAAAGGTCAGTGCAGAGCCCCAGGGAGCTCTTTCCTCAGCTGTGCTGGAGCTGAGCACGGGCCAGCTCAGTGCACCTCGGCTGGCACACGGGGGCCGTTTGTCTCACGCTCTTCTCCATCCAGATGTATGATCCAGAGAGAAGGAAAAAGGAGTTGAGGTTTAAACTCTTATCACTAAAGTGAGTCTCCCTCTACATTAAAAAACTATCCAGACATTGTAACAGGAATGGGTTCAGTTCTTATGTCATAAATTTGTGTGTGTAGAAAAAAGACTTATTGGCGAATTTAGCAGTATTTTTCGTTGAACTGGCAGTTGCTAACCATTACACCAGTATTTATTTGATTCTTAAAGAGCACAAAAGCATGGACTACAAATAAAGAAGATGGAGTAATAGCTTTTGACTGGACCACTAGCTTTAAACTTGAAATGAAGTGTCCAGTTTTGAGTTACTGTGTCCAAATGCCATTTGTACAGTTTGAAAAGTGGGGGCATTTTTCCAGCTTGTCACTGTTAGCTGTAGTTCATTCCAGTGAATGATATCACTGAAGGAGCAGTTGTTCTGCTATAAGTACTTCACTCATGACTGGAATGTATTAAATGTATTAATCTGTGCCTGAGAGTGTAATTTAGGGAAGCCCTACATTTGACACATTCTTGTACATCCTTATTTTATTGCCTTATCCTGCAGGTAACAATGTCTCAAAAGCAAAGGGACTGGATGAAGTTAAAATTACATGTCACCAAATATTATATGCACTTTTTGCCGCTCATTTCACTGTCAGAATTACGGATATTCAACAACATTAGTTTAAATATGTTTATGGCTTGATTTACACCTCTGATGTCAAAATAAAATGCCGGGCAGGAACCCAAGGTTTCTAATGAGCTGGGAGGTGAGATGAAGCCATGAGGGGAATGTCCCCAGCCTCGGAGCTCCATCTTTCATGACAAAACTCAGTCGCAGGCGGCACCTGGGCCAAGCAAAGATAAAACGCGAGGGTTGAGCTGTCCTGGAGAGTATTTGTCAAACCTGCTTTAAGCCAGCGGAATAAAAATGTATTTTTGTGGCAAGGTTAGGCTTTATGTCAACTAAGTGAACCCGTAAAGCATTTATGGCCACCTCGTGACTATTGCCTGTCATAAATTTGAAACGCTCTTAATCCAGAGGTACATAATTTCGAGGCACTCGAGGTGCTCTCACCACCTTCCCTGTAATTATCTCCCATATTGCTGGGGGAAATTAGGGATGGGTGTGATTAGTGGTAACAAACAGCGTTTTCTGAGCGGTGCTGCGAGCTGTGCACCTGTGAAGCGAAGTACATGGCTGGCTGCCCAAACCAGGTGTGGTGTCCGAGCCCTGGCTGCTGCAGGTGCCTCTGTCGTAGTGATCAGCCCTGGGTCTGAGGAAATTAAAGCAGTTTGAGTGGTTGGATTGAAAGTACAGCCCTGCTGACCGTGCTGCAAACCAGCCCACCTCTCCTTCCATCGCGGGGTGTGGAGAGCGTTTAATGACCGGCGCATCCCTAATCTACGCTCAGCCAGAATTTCCCTGGAAGAGCTGAACCCCTCGGCCTCCAAACACCCTGGGCTGCTCCCTTGCACCAACATCCATGAGTTCTCTCGTACACATTCCAAAATAAACACCCCGGGCCACCCCCAGCTTTTCCTACGGGGCGGGAAAGCCTTGGCTGCGATTCCCAAACGCGGGGAGGTGCCCCCGCTCCACCTGCAGGCATCGCCAGCTGGCAGCGATGGGGATGATGGAGGAGATGGGACCAGAGCCTGAACTCCGACCTTATCGATCCAGCCACCCCCGCCCAGCTGAGTGGCTGCGGCCCAGTCAGCTGAAAAGGAATTTAAAGGGCGCTCGTCCTCCCGGCACGGCCCTCCTGTCATTAATAACGTTTTCATCCGTGACAGTGATAAACACGCGGTACTTGAGGAGAGTTTATTAAGGTCAGTCCATAAATAAAAATTAAAATTTAAAAAAATGGGTTTACACAGATGAACAGATGGATGAATAAAGTGATTGGTGAAACAATAAATATGAAAATGGACAGATGGATGAAGTATCTGGCGGTGGGTCTCTAAAAGCCCAATGCTTCAAATGCTGGCAATGTTATACCAGACCCTTCTCTCCTCCCTGATAAAAAACAGATTTAATGAAGCTGCTGCAGAACTTATACGTTTCGGGGATCTATGGCCTGACTAATATTTTGTCATTTAATGCCTATTCTCCAGCCTGATAAAAAGGATTGCAGCCATTTCTCTATGTCAGGTGTATAACTGAGTGCTACTAAAATTTAAATGTCTCATCTGTCCTTGGATCTAAATACAGATGGCCTTAAACCTCCGAGTTTTTCTTAATGCAGGATGGTATACAATACCCTGCCTGACTTCTTTTATCATTCTCAAAGAGACAGAGATTTGTATCTCAGTGGAATTCAGGCTACCAGGAAGCAAATATTCTTCTTCACTTCCAAATTCTGAATATCATTCAGAGAAATAAAGCCAAAAAGCCCACTAGCACTTCAGCTGAGGAATTCCGGCAGATCTCTGTGCTTTATAAAATGCAAGTCTACTCATCCAAAATTTTCTTGGGAAGTACTTAATGCCTGGCTATCAGGCCAGTTAAATTATAAATTTTATCCTTAGCTGGGCTTTATTTAAAAGTGATGGGGAATGGGCAGAGGAGAAAAGTTCATTGCAATTTCCTGCGATCTTTGTTCCCGTGCTGGCTCTGCAGGCGGCTGAGCTGGAGCGGGAGGAGGCATCATTTGGGGAAACTTGAGCAATCATTAAAGGTGAACACTTGACTCAGGTTCAAGACTTTGCATTTGCAATCTCTAAAAGAACCTTAATTATTGCCCCTGATTAAATATTCCAGAGCCGTTTCCTCGATCGCTGTGATTATTGATCCTCGATTAGCCCTTCGGTCCTCGACGGCCACGCACGCATTGCCTTGTGTCCTGCACGGCCACACGCAGCATTGTTTGCTGCAAACGAAGGTTTTGAGTGCAGAATCTGAGCTCAGGACTCATCCAGCCCGAGCTGGCCACCAATTTCCATGGAGAGCAGGTGCCTAAGTGAAACGGATGGGAAGAGAAGGCGCTCGGCGCCTCGCAGGGGCCGCGGGACTCTGCATGGTTTGGTCCTCAGGAAGCGATTCAGCCTTGTAATGAAGAGGTGATGGGGCACAAAACCACTGTTAGTTAAATGCAGGTGTAAATGGAATAAACCAAGAGTGTTGCAGGTCCCTAATGAACAATCAGAGAGGTGGTTAGGATCGCACAGAGCAGCTGTAGGGTTTAAAAACCGGCAACAGTTGGGGGAATAATGGCTTGCAGCCAGTTGTCGAGTAGGTCTGAATGGCAGATTGGAGAGGAAGCAGAAATCCTTCCATCAGCCATCCCCATCCAGGCCGGGACTGAGCTGGCTGTGACCTGACAC
>VZRR01011155.1:0-12500 GCA_013398015.1 Oreocharis arfaki | reverse complement strand
ATCAGCTCTTTAGGCCAGATTCCAGGTCTTGCAGCTACAATTCACGGTGGCAAACACTGCAGCTGGGCTCTTCATTTGAGCCTGCATGGGAGCTTTATCACCCTGGTCCAGTCGAGGCTGCTCCTTATTTGCCAGTCAAGGCAATAGTGATTAAATGGCATTTCCCAGCGTGCAGGTTGGAGTGTTATTAGCTCTTATCCCTAATTGCTGTCATTTTGAAAGTGTTCCGAGCAGATGGCTCTAAGAGAATACGAGTGAGAAGAGAGGCTGTCGTACCTGTGGCAAACAAAAAAGTGATGCTTGCTGGGCTTCCAGCTTGAGCTCATGGGGTTAAATATGGGGGAAACAGGCCAAATCCTACTCTGGCTCCCTTTAGGAAGGGGAATGGAGGACACCAGGGGCATCAGGGACACCAGGACTGCCCTGGGGTGGGATTGGATCCTACTCACTGGTGGCTGTTTGTTCCTCCAGGGTGACCCGTTCCTGAACTCCTCTGCCCTGCCTGCTGGGATCATTCTGGGAAAATGAGCATTTCCCCATGGGACTGGGCCCTGAGAGGAGCTCTAGGGGGGTCAGTGGGGCTCCTTGGTGGGATGTGTAACATGATGGGTCCCCTCTACCCCTCCTGCCTCCCTGGCTCCATCCCATCCCCATTTATGCACCAGCACTGCACAGCAAGGGTTTGATTCTCTCCAGCATGCCCTGGGTGCACCGTATTTACCTGTATTGAATCATTGCCTTTAAAATAATCAAGCTCAGTCCTAGATTACAAGGTCTGGGTGCATAAACCCTTAGCACAAAAATTTCTCTTATTTTGCTAACTGCTTAAATGTAAAACTGTAACAGAAAGAAATTGTCCCTGTGACTTGTATTTTTCATCATTTGGTCATTAAATAGTGATGGATATAAACCTATAAAGTATCTAAACTGAACCTTTTAACAATCCATGAGCAGTACTATCATTTCTTTAATAGAACTCGCTGACCGTGCCTTTCTCAGATGCCATTTGTCATTTTCAGCGTGCAATAATCAATAACTTGGCTTTGAAATAAATAATATAACAGTCACAATATATTATCTTTCAGGCTGGCCTTATACTAACCATAAAACAAGACTTGGAGAGATGAAAACTTTAGGAAAATGCCAAAAATGAAATACCTGAGAGTGGGAGCTAAATGGACGAGAAGCTTTACATAGCTTCCCTTCCAAATTCAGTTGTGGTTACATTCCTTTTAGGAAAGTATATCTAATTCCAAAATAAAAGGAGGAATTTGGGATCATCTGATTTCTTGTTTGTGACAAATGCTGTCTTGCTGTGAGGCTGGTGCCACATTTCTCTCCCAGCACTGGGTCAGCAAGGCGTGTGAGCACCGGATCCTGCTGCTGTTATTCAGTGCAGCAATTAAACACATGCTAAGTTTTAAACACATGATTGTTGCATTAAAATCAATAGGGCCCAAGAGCGCGCCTAAACTAAACGTGCTTCTAAAAACCCAGCTGGAGTTTAGAAAAGCAGCTCCACGGTGAGGCAGCTGAATCCTGCTGAAGTTTTGGGGACTTTCCTCAGGCCTTGTGAGAGCAGGAGGTGACGTGGGTGTGCTGGCAGGGCTGGGTGTGGTGGCACGGGCCAGCTGTCCCTGCAGGACCTGAGCTGACACCTGAGGAAATCCCTGCGCCTGCTGTGTGCCAAATTCCATTTCATGGATGCTTTGGACAGAGTCTACTGGAAAATCTAGACACCATCATAAACACAAATTCCATCTGCTTCCTCTGCCACTTCAGAAATCTCCTCAAAGGAGTAGAAAGGACAGGCTGGAGAACTGTGAGACAGGGTACACACAGGATGCAAGAGCAAGCTTAGCTCTGCATTTCCTCCTCTGACCAAGTCTTGCTCAAGTCTTTAGTTGTCCCACATATTTATTTTCCTTGGTAGAATTTGATCCATAGCCAAAAATCCTTCCAGAGCTCCTGCTTGGCCTGGGCTGGTGGTTGATCATTTCTACCCAAAAGCAAGTCTGCAGTTCCACTGAAGCTTTTTCAGGTTCAGGAGAGCAGTCTTGAGAGCAGAAGGTTCCCTAAGAGAGTGAAAGCTCAGAAAAGGGTTTGCATCAGGGTAAAAACTCCTGGTTCAAACCTTTGTCACAGCTGAAACACCAGCACTAGCACTGCTCCCAGTACCCTGCCCATGTCCTTCACTCAGGAAGGGAGCAGCGTGCCTTGGAGCTGACAGAGAGGGACATTTACACAGCCCTGGGCTTCCTCCTGCCCACCTTGAGGTGTGCAGGGCAGGGCTGGGCAGCCAGGGCCTCTGTGGTCCCCATCTTGCTCCTTGAGGCTGATATTTTCTGACTGAGGAGGGAGGCACAGGCTCCTGCCTGGAAAACTGGCCTAAAGTGCTGCTCCAGGGCTCCCTGCTGAGCTCCTTGAAGGTTTGCAGAGCCTGAAAGAGCGAGGGAGAAGGGGAAGGCTTTGTATAAATAAATTCTGGCTGTTCAGCTCTGAGGCAATGTTTTCTCAGCCATCAGTGTAGCAGCTTTGGCTGTTCTTTCCAGCTGGAGGTTCTTTTTGGAAGCTCTCCCAGGGCACTGTGGTGCCCCACGGCAGGGCCATGCCCAGCCCTCGAGGAATGCACTCACTGGCAGAGAGGAAGTTCAGCAGATTGCCAGCAGATCATCCCCCCTCACCCCTGGGAGCTGTTTAATCACTGAGCTGTAGCTACAAACAACAGAGGTTCCTGTCCTCAGGTCTGAGCAGCCCTTGTCACTCCTGTGGTTTGAACTAATGGTAACAATTAAAACCTCACAAGCTCCGTGCTAAAGCTCTTCCATCCCTGCTGCGGGTGGAATCGATATGGCCCCAGCACTCAGCACCAGGATGAGCCACTTTGTCTTCACCTCCTTCTGGAAGTCACTTAATCACCCCTCCTCACCTGCCCCATGCCAGGTCTGCAGGGCAGAAGTGGCTGGAGAAACAGTGGTTCAGGGCTTCACACCATGAAGCTCCAGCCTCGGCTCCACTCCTCAGCAACTCTGGCAAACACAAATAATTAATTTTACATTGTCTTTTTTAAGAGCAGAAAAGAGGGAATTTGAAGGAAGTGATTCGATTTCATTTTCTCCTCTACTTTTGAGCAGAATTGAAGACTACAATTAGGGAGACAAACTGAGGGAGGACAGACAAGGAGGGCTCTCTAAGATCTCTGAGGGAAGGTAACTGGGGTCTGTAGGGCATTTATTATAAGTAACACCGGCACGTGAATCTAAAAATAGTGTCTCTGATGCTGTGTGTATATGACTGATATTAAAAATGACTGATTTAAAAGAAAGTGCTTCACCTCTGTTGCCAGGCAGGAAGGTAGGTCTCCAGTATTCTCAGACTTAAATGCTGCCAGTATTTCACGTTAGGATAGTCATAAAGTTAAAGGTTAATAGGCTGTACAAATGACAGAGTTTAAAGGGAAAAATGAAGATGGGAAGATTTCTAGCACTTAGGGAACATTTTAAAAATGAAGCTCCTCTGCCTAATGCAATTTTTCCTATATTCTTTCTCACGCTGTTGATCATTACTGAAAATATTTCTATTTGCATAAGTGATTTCTCCTCCACTGCCCACCTCCGTTTGCTTTTTGGATCATCATTACTTCCCACAGTACGTGAGCCATAATCCTGCTGCCTGCCCTGGGAGTCTGCTGCTGTGAGAAGGGTGAAATTAAAGCCACAGCCTCGCAGGGAGGATGGCCAGGGAGACCCAGGGCACGAGGAAGGCTTTTATTTAATTGCAAGTCATTAGGACTGGCAGGTTGAGGAGCAAGGCAAAGCACGTGCGTTGCTGGAAATGGGATTTGGTTGTGCTGTTTCGGATCAGCTCAACAGGTGTGGTGAGCGGCAAAAGAGGGCTGCTGGGTCAGCCTTGATGCCATGGGTGGGGTGCACTGTGTTCTCTAATGCTGGAGCTGGAGATTAGGGTCTGATGGTGAGATTAAGATGATTTAGGTGAAGGCTTTACACAGAGACCACCAGTTGTCACATCTGCTTTTGCACTGAGGGAGAAAAATTCTCCCTTGTCGTCTCTGTTGGCCTTCCAGAGCAACTGGAAAAGGGTTGTGCTGGAAAAGGGGTGAAACGTGGCTCTTTAAAATGTACTTTTCGTTGGGAAACCCCGATGCTCTTCCCTCTGTCTGACCAGATCACAGAAAGATTTAGGGTGGAGGGATCTGCCCAGGGTGGTTCTTTCTCCTCTTGTCCCAAGTCCATTGCACACATCGCAGGGCTAAGCAACAATCAGCTGTGGGCAGCAAGTGGCAGCACCTTCCAGCCAGCATTTATTCTTGCTGCTTTTGTCATTCTTACTGCTTTCTTCACTCTTACTGCTTTCCTTACTCATGTAGGTACCTGACAGTCCTCTCCAGGTATTGCTGAAATCTGGGTGTGCAGAGGCTCTGCCTGGGAGGCAAATAAAAAATCTGATCTCTGCCTGACTTTGACACCTGCTGCCTCCACGGGTACCTCTGGCTATGGCTTTTCTTCCTCTGTTTTTCAGCAAGCTTCTACTTTTCTGGAACACGTCCTTAAAAACCTTCTGGGCCTGAGAGATGCTGAAGAAGTCAGGTACTCCTGATTTACTGTAGTCTGAGCAACAAATAGGTCTGGAAGAAAAGTGATTGCTGAGCAAAGCCTCCTCCCCTCTGCAGCTGGAACGGAGAAAGGACCGTGCCTTGGTGTCCCCTCTGGTAATGAATTTTATGCCTTTGCCACAGGGCCTGACCTTTGGTTCTGCACAGAAAGTTCCTGAGGTTGCAGGAGATGATCCATGAAGAGCTGCTTTGAAAACCAGGACAGCAATCTTCACGTTCCTTGTGCGGAGACCAAGTGAAAACCCAGGGAGGGCCCATCCTTAAGGAAAACTGCTGCTCTTGGCATCCAGCAGAAGGGACTCACGACTGCAGTGGGGCCATCTCATGCTACGAAAAAAAACATGCACAGCACATTTTCATGATTTTCTATGGATTTTCTAGAGATGTTGAATGGCATTTTCTTCCTTCTTTCCTCTCTTGATTTCCAGCGCTCCAGCCCTCAGCTGGTTGCTGCTGTGCTGCCTATCTTCCAAAAACTGTAATATTGATTCAGCAGAACACAGCAGCATTGAAACTCTTGTTTAAAGACGTGCAAGGGTTGTATTTCTCTGGCTTGTGACGCTGCATAGAACACGATTAAAACATTTTTTTAAATGAAAGCAGAGGCTTTTTACCACACCCTACCAGGTAAAAGCACCATAACCTACCTCCTTGCTCCTGCCTGCAAGGGACTAAAATGCTGAATAAAGGAAATAAAAGGACTGCAAGGAGTAAAATGCTTGCAGTGCAAACGGCTTTTTCAGGAGTCTCTTTTACCATCGTTTGGGTTAAAAACTTTTGCAAGAACTCCAGCAATTAATTTGAAGAGAGTTTTCCTCATCTGAAACTATCAGTGGTGCGCTGCCTTTGGGACTGGTTGCAGTTCCTCTTTCCACCCTCAGGACTTCTTCCTCTGACACTTCTCAGATCCAAATAAGAACAGTGAAAAAAAGAGGGGATTTTTTTGATACTGAGGCTTTTTCTCCGAGGCAGCTTTGCCTCAGAGACCCCCACACTGCTGGGCTGGCTGCTGGAGCCCTTCATCCCTCTGCCTCAGCGGGTACTTGTGGAGGCATGGAATTGCTCATGGTGGAGTCTATGGAGTTGTTTGTGTGAAGAAGTGCTCACCTAAAAGCAAAGTGTCCTTTCTATTTGGTCTTTTGTAATTTCTGGTTCTTCATACATTCTTACAGATAGGTGGAATGGTTATAATGTTCCAAAATAAAAGACAGTTTTCTTTTGAAAAAGGGGCCATGCCTAAAAGTTGAGAGTGGAAAAGGCTGCCTGTAACCTTTTATTGGCTTCATTCTCTCTAATATATCTGCCTTGTACGCCAGGAAAAGTATAAACAAATGGCAGGGTATTGGCTTTTCACTAACAGGGTTTAAACCAGGGGTATAAAAAGAATATCCTATCTGATGCTATTTATGAAACAATTAATATTGTCAATGCCTTTTCCATCTCCCCCGAGTTACACATACTGCATAAACTTTGATATATCCCTGAGAAGTACAAAAAAGACCAGCTGGGGAATAAACAGGGCAATGCATCAACTCTGTTGGAAAGGGAAACAATTCCCACGTCTTCTTATGAAATGCTTTGATATTAAAATAACCCGAGGTGTAATTCTCTTAAATTTGCCCGAGAAGGTTCTGGACACAGTAGACAAAGGGTCCTAGATTGAACTTGCAATCTCAGGGTTTAGATACATTTAATTATTTTGTTGTTTGGAGCTTTTACAATAGCAGCAAACCTCTAATATTTTTTTTTTCCTTCAGAACACAGCCTTTAAGGCCTCTCTTTCTCTCTCGCACAACCCCACGAGCGCATAGGAGCTCTGGCCCTTCATCCTGACCAGAGCGGCGTTATCCCGGGATGCTCGGAGGGCGCGGTGAGAGGAATGGGATCCGGCGATCCTAAACCTGCGGGGGGATGCTCCCGGCGCTCGCCGTGGTGCTGAAGGGCGGCCGCGCCTCCTGGACGAGAAGGGAGGCGTCCAGTGGTCCATCCATCGTCCACTGCTGGGTTTGTATCTATTAGCATCAGTAAAATAATATCAGAAATTATTCTCGGCAGATTCAGATGGAAATCTGTTCCCAGACAAGAAGCAGAAACCTTTTGGTGGCCAATATCGCTCAGAGCCCGAGTTTCCCAGCTGGAGATTCTCGAGGCAGCTTTGCATTCCTGTTTTAATCGCCTCCCCCACCCTTGTTTGTCACCTGAAAATATCAGAGCTGCTTATCAATAACCCTGCGCGTGTCACGCTGCTGCCAAGCATTCCGATCAATATATTATCATTTCAGAGCCCGATTGGGAAGGTGAAGGGCATTTTCAAGGACATCTGGAAATCCTGATCAGTGCTCTGCAATTTCTGATCAGCTTCAGTGCTTTACAAGCATCGTGGCTGGAACGGAATCAAATCAGGGTCTCTGACTGGAGAGACAGCGCCTCATCCTCTCCCTCATCTCCCTCCCTTGCTGCCAACAAACAAACAAACAAACAAACAAACAAACAGCAGAGGTGTCATTCACACGTTTGCCCTCGAGTCTTTCAGCATTTCCTCTGTCCTTCACTCCACTGCAGCTCTCAAGCACAGCAATACATAACAAACTTCTCATGGCAGCGTGACATGTATGGCACAGGATTTTCCTGACTGGAATTTTTGAAGCAGCAGTGATCTGGGTGGGTTTGGTTTTGTGGTGAGGGGTTCTTTTCATGGCAGCATTGCACAAATAACTTAGATGTCACACTCTGGGAATGACAACACATGGCAAGAATACACATCAGGCTGCTGAGGAGAAACAGCTGATGTTCGTTTCTGTGTTAAAATTATTATTTTGACAATTCCATTGCTCTGTAGATACCTAACATTATTTAAATATGTTGCATTTCATGCATATACCCAGCTGGAATTCTTTCACACGTAATATTTTATTATTATTTTCCCTATCTGCCACCTTGAAGAAAGTGTTCAACTGCACACAGTCCTTTTTGATTGGGTTTTTTTCCCCTGAAATTATTTACAGATCCTTAGTGACAAGCCAAAAATCTCTTAACGTGAAATGATGTGGAAACAACCCTTAGTTGTGCTTTGTTAGTTCTTCATGGCTGCTTTTCACACCTCCCTATGAGGAAGGAGTTTCAAGCCACCACTCTGGACTGGTTGGATCCCTGTGGCTTAATTCCAAAGGGAGTCTTCTCTTGTCCAAAAGAACTACGTGTGACTACGATGGCTGTGATGGTGATGAAGCTGAGTGTCAGAAGTTTTGCACAGCCTGCATTTAATCTTTCTACTGCTCTCCACCAGCACTGCTTCCATCAGGTTTATTACTGATGAATTTCTGGTGTCTATCGCTAATGTTTAACCAAAACGCATTAAAAATATTTTCTGCGTAATGCTCGTCTTTCTAATAGATCTCCAAATTTAACATGGTATAATAAAAAAAAAACAAACCAAAAAAAAACAAGGTAAAAAGAAAAACCCCAAAACAAGAACAAACAAAGAAAAACTTAAATGTAAAGCTGTGGCTCAAAGAAGGATGATTTGAAATTTGTCTAGTCATTTCCTGGCCTCTGATACTTTGTTTTTATGATGTGGATTTGTGCACTTATATAAATATTTATAGAAACAAGCAACTTGGTTGTCTAGGATGAAGTTTTCCCTGGAATTTAGAGAAATGTTGTGCAGAAAGAAGCCCAAAACCATTCTTTTTTCTGTTCTGTTCTGCAGGACTGATAGAACAGAGTCTGTACACCATGGGAGCGATGTGGGTACCTGAATACCCGAAGACAAGATTCCCTGCATATCTGAAGACAAGAAGTCTTGGAGATGCCCCAGCCAAAAGAGGGAGAAGGAGCCTCAAGGAGCCTCCTGTGGTGTGTGCATCACTTTGGCTTCCTGGAATTCCAGAAACATGGAGCTTCCCTGAGGAGCTTCCCTGAGGAGCTTCCCTGAGGACTGGCAGGCAAGGCAGAGTCATTAATAAGTGCAAAGCACACTGAGGTTTTGACAAAGAAGCTCTTGTGGAAGTACAAAATGACCCCGTGTTTCATTTGTTTTGCAAAACCACGAGCTATTTTGGGGATCTGCTGACTCAAAGCAAGCTGTTTCAGACTGTCATGGCAGCTACAGCAAACCTTCTGAGGGAAATTAGGGTGATCTCAGGATCTTTCCACGAAATTCAAAATACAGCCCATGCTCAGTGTGTTCATCCAGCACAATTCTTGTACAGTTGCCACGGATCTGTGATATGAACACGAGAGGCTTTATAAGCAGCTGATTTTTGAGTCAATGGGCTGTAACACTTTTGAAATCAATGATTATTTAAGAACTCCTAAAACTGCACATTACCCAGCTGCCCTGCACACAGACATCGGATGTGCTCTGCTCTCTGTTGGCTCTCTGCAAATGGGCAGTTTGGATCTGAGATCTGGAGGCTGAGTGTGGGTTAGAACATCTCTTTTCTGGCCACATTCACCACAGAGCTGCGCAGCAATTTCCTCTTTCAGTAGCAGCTGGAAATACTCAGCCCTTTTCAGGTGTGGTGACAGGATTCTTTGTGGATTTTAATAAATGACCTATTTATGGCCACAAAAAAATCTGCTTATTTCGGATTTCACCAAGCCTGATGTTTACACAGTCCTGGTTTTGATTTTTGGGTGTTTTTACTTTTTTACACGATACTTCAGAGTTTACAACTGGCCATAAAATCACTGGTCTTCAGATTCAGAAGCTGCAAAGCCACCTTCATTCATTTTTCTTCGGGTGTCTCTGTCCTGACACATTTTGAAAGATGAGCTGAGGTTTACGTTTGGATAAGATGTTAAAGAACAGCACATGCTCTGCCTTCAAATCCTGCAGTGATGCTTCTCACAAAGGATTTCCTCCGGTGTGTTTAGCTGACCTCCATTCGGTGAGTTCCCTTGTGGAAGCGATAAATTGTGCACACATGACTAATACCAGGATGATGAAACCTCCTAGAAATTGGACTGGTGGGCAAGGCAGAACGGCAAAAGCAAAGGATGTGTTGTAGGAGTTTGTGATGGCATCAGAGCGTCTTATCACATTCTGTAGAGTATGTGTGTAGTGCTCTGCGAGACAAAGGCTGTGCTTAGATCACATCACCTGCACCTCATCAGTTCTGTCCCCGTGGATTTACTCCAAATCACACGGAATTTGCAGCAGCACTTGTTTCACAAAAACATCTCAACCTAGAAATTCTTCCCCTTTCCCGATAAAAATGATATCTCTGTGAGTCAGAGACAGGACGGTGATGAGCCTCAGAAATAAAAGTCTCGTAAACTGAACAATCTGCTTTCTTGAAGTGCTATGAGGCTCTAATATTTGTCAGGGAAGACTCTCAGCTTGCCAGGAAGCCACTGGAAAACAGACACTAACAAAGCCTTCCATTTTAAGGTACAAAAATGCCATTGTAAGGCATAATAAGGGAACAACTTTAGCTGTTCCAAAATCCCTCTCAACCCACACACATCTCATGCACCCTGATCCACTCAGCCTGGGGAAACCTGAGACAGGTTTCGAAGTATAGCTCCCTTGTAGTTTTTTCCAGTCTCAAGTAAAACATCCTTATCAAATACATCCCACGAGAGGCATTACTTTTGATGAGAAAGTAGCATCCCATTTCTGGGTAACCTCTGTTTGTTTCCAGCCATGCATTTCAGAAGAAGCACTTGAGAGACTGACAGAGAAATGCCACGTTTCTGAAGAACTCAGAGTTTAAGAAGGCCCTGATACTATGAAAGGATTTGCAGTAGGGAGGGGGGAGCCATTGAGAACGGCTCAGACCCTGCAGCAGTTAATCTCTGGCGTTCACAAAATTGTGTTTATATGCCTGGACAGCATGACAGGAGCTCCAAAATCTGACAGTGGAAGGATTCACTTCAATTGCCCAGGGAGGGAGTGTTTCTGTGTGGGGCAAGCCATTAAATGTCTTCTCACCCTTTCTTTCTTCTCCTTCTGGACATCCAAACCCTGACGCAAGGAGGTGCTTCAGCATTTCCCTGTGGAAATATGTTTAATGTTAGCCATGGAATCAAGCAGTGTCTGGGAGGAATTCTGCTTCCCCACAATTGCTGGAAGGCCAGATGCTGGAAACATCTTCAGGAGAGCTCCCACTCAGACAAACAAGGGAGCAAGGAAACTCAGCACTGCCCTTTCCTCGGGATGGCAAAGACGAAGATGAACCCAAGGTGACCCGAAGTTTGCCACCTGTGGTCACAGTGGAGATGCTCAGGGGTGGCAGATAAAGATGGGACAAGAATCTGGGTGAAATACGGGCTGCAGTGGGTAATTCCTGCCAGGGAAACAGGGCTGCTGTGCTCTGCACCTCCTCATCAGCAGGCTGCAAGGCAGGGCTTTTTGGAGCTCATGGCAGTGGGGCACCACAGAATCACAGCACACAGGCTCACCCTCCAGCCTAGCAGGAGTGCAGCTCTTTAGAAAAACAACGAAAAAGAAGAGGCAGTGCTGAGACAGGATAAATAAGGAGATAAATCACTTTGCAATACAATACAGCCAAAACCCGAAAATAAACAATTACTTTAAATCATATCAAGCACCTATCACAAACATCACATTTATACAATTGATCCATGTGTAAATTAGCCAATTAATTCTGAATTGCAACACTAATGAAATAATAATTATCTGTTTACAATGGAATGGTACGAGTGAAAGTCTAGAAACAGAAATAAAGACTGCAGCAAAATCCTCTCAGCTCCATCACAGTGGGCAAGGGGGGAATGGTCAATACCAGTCTTTAACATCCAGATATTGCTGGGGAGGGGGAATAAATAAAACACAAAAATAAGTGAGAAATCTATGGACCTTAAATAACAGAGACGGAGAAATGCTCTTTTAGAACACGGCAGGGTTTTGTTTGTTTGTTTGTTTTGTAGTAAAGAATTGCAAAGTGGGAATTTCTTCTAACATTTCTGGAGGCTTGTTTGATTTTTTGTCCTCGCTTGGCTTTCTACCGTGAGTTGTTTGCCCTGAGGGACTCCAGAGGGATTAGGACCTCATAATTACCGAAGCAGTGAAAGATGGATGGAAAAGGGTGGGAGTTTCGGTACAGAATTATTTTGGTGACTCATATCTAAATAAAATCTTCACTAAGATGGAGAAGTGCACTGTGGTCCTCTATAAGAACTTTTCACCCTTGGTTTTTCATGTAAGGGCTGCAAACATTTAACACAGAGCTTTATCCCAGGTCTTGGGCAGGAGCCTGACTTAGGTGGCTACTGGCTGTTTCCTGAATAGAAGCTATTTTCTGTCTGCCTGGGTTTTTTCCTCTGTACATTTTAGCCCCGAGTTGAGGGATATTCCCAGAGAAATAGCATTTCTTTGAAAAATTCTCAATGACCTTGACTTTGCCAGGTGCTTTAAGCTGTTAACAAGAGCGGGAACAAGAAACAGTTGTTAATAACAAAATATTTCTGCAAACCATTAATTGATGAGACCTCATCCCTGAGATGTGTGGAAGGTACATGAAATACCACATCCATTGCAGCCAAAAATGTTGTGTGACTGGCTCTGTATAAATTCTCGCTCTATTTATAACCCCAAGTGTTCAGGGGGAAGCAGAACTCCTGGGGAATTTGATTCAGATAAAAGATGTCTTGCTTCAAATTGCCAAGTGGGTGTCTTTAAAACGAAATAGCAAGAAAAATCAGGCAGATTCGATATGGGCATTGAAGTGTTTAGAAGCAGAGATTGTTGCCCTCTATGCACATATGAGCACTCTGAGCCCAGAGCTCTGCATGTGCCAGGGCAGATTTTGCAGTGCATGCTCAGAGGTATCCCAAATGTTCAGAAGAATGCCAGAATTGAGTGATTGAGTGGCTGGTATTTCCTTCCTTCCTTCCTGCC
>VZRR01011151.1:0-77321 GCA_013398015.1 Oreocharis arfaki | reverse complement strand
CCCCCCAAACTTTAGGCACCAAGTCATTCCATAAATATCCTGGCTCAGGGAACCCTTGCACTGCTCTGGATATGTCAGGAGCGGGGCTGTGGGAGAACCTTTCACTGCCGAGCGTTATTCCAGCGGGAACTTCGGGAATGGGCTGCGGGAATTCCACCCAGGCAACAGCTCTGCAGCAACTCACCTGCGAACGGGGAAAAGGTTTGTGCAATAGAACAAAACTCATCAGGGATTCAAGCCCTCTTGCTCGGATGGTTTCTGTCATCCGTGTTGCAATGAGGAGGCAGAGGATGGGCTCAGCGGTGACTCACGGTGACTGGATTTGGAAGGCAGGAGAGGATTTTGCCAGGCAAGTTGACACAAGCCTTAAAACAAAGGGAAAAAGAAAGGCTTCCACCCCTCGTTCTCACCCCCCATCGTGTCTCAATCACTCCTGCCGGCCCCGCTCAGCTCCTGCCCCGCTGCTGAGCACGGCTTTGGAGGTGCCACAGCTCTGGAGGTGCCACCCAGCACCGAGTGTGGCTCTCCCTGGGGACACAGGGGCTCCCAGCCCAGCGGGGCGGGCAGGAGTCGTGTCCACACAGGCACATGTGAGCACGGAGCTCTTTAATTCGGGTACAACACCCTCAAACACCTCCCTGGCTGCTGGCTCAGATGAGGAATGACCGTGGGGTATCTGCTGATAAGGCCAGGACGTGCTGGGCTGGGCTGGGCTCTGCCTGAGCCCTCCGCTCTGCTGTGGGAATCCTGCCTGCCAGGGATCCAGGGCTGGGCACAGGCTGCTGCTGGGAGGGAAAACCAAGGGTCTGGAGCAGTGCAAACTCTACTGGGGATTGCTGGAGAACATCAGGAGCAGGGGACAGCAACAGCCAAAAGCAGCTGAAAGAACCCGCAGGGAACCATGGAGTGGCTGGGGTTGGGAGGGACCTCAAAAATCACCCAGGTCCTGGGCAGGGACGTGTGCTATGGAGCCAAGGAAAGCACGAATCTGAGGCAGCTGTGGCAGCAGCTGATCAATGCTCTGATTGTATCCCCACGTTCATGAAGCCTTGCCCAGTTCACGGTGCCCACAGCGGCAGCTCGGAGTCCCCGTCCTTTGCCCCATCCAGGCTGAGAGGATTTCGCTGGCTCTGGGTATTGCAGGGCTGCAACATCCCCTCAGGGGGATTTCTGAGTTTCTTCCAACCTTGCAGGGAGACTTTGCAGGCTGCAGCAACAAAAGTGAAGGAGGAGAAAGCGCTGACGGGGCCGGAGGGTGCAGGGGAAGGACAGGGCTCTGAGCTCTGCGGGGAAAAGAGAAAGACAGAGAAAAGAGAGGGAGAAATGTGTCTGGCAGAGCTGAGCAGGGCCAGGTTTTGCCTCAGTGAAAGGTGTCCTGTGCCACCTCTGGCTTTGGCTCAGCTTTTCAGGCCTGGCCCTTTGCAGAGCAGCAGGGATGGTGCTGTCTGCTCCCCCAGGCCAGGGCACAGGAGCAGAAGGAGCCCACGGGACCCTCCTCCTCTGCTGGCAAAGCCTCGGTGCCACCCTCGGGGGAGGCTCAGGCCAGCCCAGCCCTCCCACACAGCCTGGCTGTGATGTGCCACTGGGCACTGCTGCCTCCAACAGCTCCTGCCAGACGGGACCATCCCTGTCCTGCCTCCTCCATCCTCTTGGGGCACCTTTTGTGTCTTTTTTGGGATAATGGGACCTTTGTGGCGCCTCGGAGGCCTCCAGGCCTGGACGCCCAGACAACCCCTTTGACTACGATTTCAGTATTTCTAATTATTATTTTCCCTCTTTTCTTTTCTTTTCTTTTTTTTTTTTTTTCATTTATACTCCACCCTCCAAGAGTATCTGCTGAGGGGGTGGGATAGAAGAAAGAGACCAAGAGATACATTCTCTGTGAACAAAACCCTCCCACTTCCCTTCCACTCCCCTGTTAAATATACCCTGGAACAAAAGCCTTTTATGATGCTCTAAAAATAAAGCAGGCAGCAGTCAAGACAAACTGCGAAGTTTAAAAGAGAGGGCCAAATTTTGCTCGCAGCTACACCCTCTCTAAGGCAACAGGGTTGCTCTTGTGTTTGGCTTGTTAAACCCTCTCTAAACATCCAGGGGCAGACTGGGATTAGCTGCATTTCGGGAGGGACGCATCGGCAGCTCCAGGACGGAGACAGCATCACCCAGAGGGTCTCCAGCCCTGCAGAGCCCACCAGGGCTGCCCCTGGGTGTTTAAATCATCCCAGGTGCAGCGTGGCCCTGTGTCCCTGACACCCCAGTGCTCCCGTGTGTGGCCTCGCCTCAGCCATTCCACGCTCCCCGTTCCCAGCCCGGCTTCTCTGCTCTGTAACTTGTGAGGAACTTCAAAGCCAGGACTCTAATCCCTTTAGGATACACGGCTTTTCCCACTGACAGCTGTCAAACATCCTTTCCAGTTGTCCTGTGATGTGCCAGGAGCTGCAGTCGTCTTTGACCAAAGGTTATTAAAACACTCCAGCAATTAATACGCAGCGAGAGGAAGCAGCCTGGAGCAGGTTAAAGTGAGCTGGGGCTGCTTCGGGTGCTTTTGCAGCAGAAAACACACCTTGTGCCACGAAAACCTTTGATATCCAAACCAGACCATCTTTCCCACCGAGACACCCCGTGCCTCCCTTTTCCTTGGGAAGGCAGAACAAAAAGATGAACCAAAACTTCCTCGGGCTGCCAAGGCTCAGCCTGGCAGCGCTGCCCTTCCCTCTGCACAGGCACAGCAGAGCTCCACAGGGGCCCCTGCAGTGCCAGGGGAATAATGAGGGAAAGGAAAAGGAGGATTTGGCATTCTGGTGAAACCAAGAGGGACAAACCCCTCGCTGGCCCCTTCCCAGCAGCTGTTTTCCAGCCTCTATCTGCAGGAATTCCTGGGAATCCAGCTGGCTCTGCTGGATCCCAGTACCACTAAACAACGTGTCCCAGTGCTTAAATGTCTTTTTAATAGAGGCAGGGCAGTTTGTTATTATCTGTTGTAGCCCAGGGGGCCACAGGAAAATTCCTGTTGTCCTCAGCGAGTTCTACCAGTTCTCACAGAGTTTGGGCTGCAAACAACTGCCCCAGCTCGGGGACTGCAGGGCAGGCAGCTCCAGTTAAACAAACAAACATGACCCCGGCCCAGCCACCTTCTCCTGCTGGGAGAAGCTTCACTTTTCCTCTGCCTTCTCTGCCCTGAGCTCATCCCGTGCTCTCCCTGGAGCTGACCTGACACCTGTCAATCCAAAACCCAGCAGGGAAGTGGGAAGTGGCCATCCCAGTTCGTGGGAGGGAGCTGGCTGGAGATGTCACAAGGAGGTTCCCCATTCCAGCCCGCTTTGCTGCCCGGGCTTCCTGTGATGTTCAGCTCCAAATATGCACAGGGAAGGAGTGAGGGGAAGGTTTCACAGGGAGAACTGTCCTTTCTACCAGGGATTTCAGCCTGGCTCCAAGGAAACTGCATTTTCTAACCCCAGCACCCGCCAGGGAGCACATGCCCAGCTCACAGGGCTTCCCTCCCACCGGCTGCCTCACACCTGCAGCTCCAAACAAAAAAAAAAGCACATTTCCTCCTGGAAAAAAACCAGGAGTTGGATTCCCCCCCAGTGATCCCCGTGCCAGGAGCAGGAGGTGCTGTCAGCGATGCCAGCAGCACCAGGAAGGGCTCGGGGCTGGGCTCACACTTCCCCCAGTGCTGCCATCCCTCCCCGAGAGAGAAACTTCTAAACACCAGCACAGTTTTGAAAATGGACCAGATGCAAAACATCAGGGATTGCTCCCAACCATTTCCCCCACTGCTGCAGCCTGATCAAAGCTGCCTCCCCTCAGGAAGTTATCTGATGTCAGCCAGTGACGCTGCAGCAGAGATGAGTTTGGTCTCGGGTACCTCAGTTGACTCCACTCCTCGTTAATCAGCCCTGGGTGAGCAGAGATATGGAAATGGCACTGGCAGAGGTGTCCTGGGCTGCTCAGAATAAATTCCCCTTATCAGGAGTGTGGCAGATCCCAGCAGCACAGCTGGGCTCGGCTTCAGGCTCCAGATGAGGCACCCGGGGTTTGGATCCTGGGTCTGCTCCCCTCACCCAGCTGTGGATCCCAGTTAAATCTGAGCACAGCACAGGAATGGGATTCCATTCAGCAGATTCCTGCGTAACAAATGAAAGAAAAAGGAAATATGAGTGGCCATCAGTCCTCCCTGGACTACAATGAATGTGCTCAGGGAGCCTTGAGAGGCATCTTTACGTGACAGCTCAGTTTCTGTCGGTAATTAGAAAAGCTCAGGCCAGAGATATTTATCTGTGAGCAACATCTGGAGCTAATAACATCTCAGCCCTGCCAGCCTCCCTGGTTTCATCTCAAATCTGCTGATACTTGCTGTTATTAGTTTATTTAGTTGCCTCTTCAAGCCTGGCTTCCTGTAATCATCCCATCATGTGAAAGTGTTCCCTACACAAAAATCTCCCTCCTTCAGGATCGTTGCAAAACCCTCCAAACCCCAATTCCTACAGGCTCGGGAATGAAGAGACAGAAAGGAAAATAACTCCCTCACACACCCCACGAAGTGAAGCAATTTGAAAGCCAACCCTCCACCTAGCAAAGACCTGGCCTGTGGCTTCCGAGCAGAACCAGGGCTCAGGACACATTAGTGCTGTGCTGGTCAGCACTGGACTCATCAAAGCACTGCAAATTTTAATTATTTCTCACTTCTGCTCACCACCTGTCATTACTCACCTGAATCACTCATGGGATACTGGAGCTGGGGATGTTTCGGGGTGGCCAGAATGGGCACACAGCAGAAGTCATCCTGCCTTTCTCTGCCTCAGCACTTTGCAGGAGCTGACTTTCCCACAACAGCTTGAGAAAACGGCTGTGGGACCTGATTATTTGTAGGGAAGAGGAAGAAGTTGGCTCTGCAATCTCGATTTGACTCTAAAATTGTCCCCGGGATTGGGATTCCGAGCTTGGATCCCAGGCCTGCTGTGGAGACCGCCCCTGCTCTCGAAGCATTCAAATGAAAAGGCAAAGGCAGAGGGAGGGGAGAGGCTGGGCAGGGGCTGGGGACAGCTCCTGGGGGAACTGAATCTCCTTCCCAGCGAGGAACCTGGGAAGCCCAAAGGCCCTGCGTGGGTCAGGGCTGTCCTGGTTCCGCTCAGGGAACACAGCCCCAGCTCCTGGCCGAGCCCACGTGCGAGAAGCTCCGGGTCCTTGGAGTTCTCAGCTCTTTACAGGCACTGATTGGATTTCCCTTCGAAAATCTCTTGGGAACAGCCCAGTGCTGGTCCTGCTCCTTCCCCCAGGGGCTCCAGCTTTGTCCTGGAGTCACAAAGCCGTGCAGGGACAGCGTGTGGATGATGCAGCAAAGCCCAGGCAAAGCCAGCGGGGCTGAAGCCTCCTGTAAAAATCAACAGTTGTGGGCTGGAGAATGGGGAAACTTCAACTTTTGGGGTTTATCTCCTGGTTCAAAGGAGCTGCTGCAGTGTGTCCCCTTAGTGTGACAGCACCAGGAGCCAGCGGCAGGCTCAGGGAAAGCTCTACCAGGGAGCGCCGGGGCCTTTGGAGCCATTCCAGCCCCGCCTCAGCTGCGCAGCCCCTCCATCCACACTGCAGGAGCATCCAGCCCTGCACCAGGTGGGATCCAGGCAACCCCAGCCCGGTTTCCCAGCCCACAGCCCTCAGCCCATCTCCTGCTGGCACCTCCTCCCCAGAGCCCAAAGGCTGGAATGAACCCGGGCTCTGCTCCGCTGGCTCCTGCCAGAGCTGAAACTCCCCCAGCATCGCCTGTCCCAAACATCCTCCCTCCCAAACATCCTCCCCGGGGCTCTGGGGGAGAGAAGGAGCCCCAGATACCCATCTGCTCCACCCTCTGGTAGTGGGCAAGCTCAGCTTCCTCGCTGGCACCTGCCTGTCATATTTGACACCAAATAAAGGCCCACTTAATTCTGGCTCACTCGACCTGCTCCTGTTGCTTCGTCTTCCCGGCCAGGCCAGAATCCGACACGTGCAGCGAAAAATCTTCCCATCTGAAATGAAACCTAAATCCAAACCCTATCAGTGCCTCGCCTGCTCAGATAACAAATCTAACCAAAGCTTGTAGGAACTCATTGGATTGGTTTTGGATTGCCCAGCATGTAGGTCAAATGTACAAACCCGGGGAGCCTTCCTGCACAGCAAATCCAGAAGGTAAATGCAGCTTTTTCAGCCTCTGCAGGGCTGGAATTTGCTTCTCGGGGCAGGCTGTTGTTGTGGGATTAAGAGAAAGTTCACTGCAAGGTACCAGTTATCCCGTGGAGTGGAAAAAGAACAGGGATCTTGCAACATTTCCAGAGATGCACCAAGAATGTCCTGGGTGGCAGGGAGCACACGGGAGCTGCTGGCCCTCGGGGCCTGGGGATTTTCCTTCCTCGGAGAAAATGCCTCCTGCAAGAAGCACGTGCCTGTTACAAAACCAGCTTGGCTTCGTTAAATAAAGCAATCAGCCCTCTTTTACTCCACGATCTGAGAACCTGCCTCCCTCCTGAGCTGACGCTGTCGTGTTTGCCCCACAATTTCATGGCCCCCGCCCCAAATCCCAGGCGCCGATGGCCAGGGGGAGCCTCGAGAATGGAAAACCTCTGGATTTATCTGCATCAGTGATATTCAGGGAGGGTAGAACCATGGAATATCCCAAAGGGATGAAGGATCACGGGTTCCAGCTCCTGGCCCTGCAAAAATCCCACCCTGGGCATCCCTGGGAGCGGTGCCCAAACGCTCCTGGAGCAGCCTCGGGGCTGTGCCCATTCCCTGGGGAGCCTGGGCAGTGCCCAGCACCCTCTGGGGGAGGAACCTTCCCCCAAAATCCAACCTAACCCTCCCCTGGCACAGCTCCAGCCGCTCCCTGGGTCCTGTCCCTGTGGCAGAGATGGGAGCTGCCCTTTGGAAGCTGTGGAATCTGAGGCTCTGCTGCCACGGGCATGCCCCAAACTCCTCTTGCTCCACATCCCTGTGCCTGGGCTCTGCCTCCCAGCACCTCTGAGCCCATCCCAGCCCCAGGCCTGTCTGGGCAGTCCCACACAGAGCCCTTGGACAGGAGCCACCCCCGGGGCTCTCATGGGATTCGCAGCCCTGACCCTACTGGGAGTAATTTCATGTGAGTCTTAGGAGAATTTGCCTACCCCGAGTGTCTCCTCACCCACGCAAACCACGGGGGGAGATGTGACTTATAGCAACGCATTTTCACCCCACTTTGAAACCAGATCAAACGAACCAGGCTGCACCAGCACAAACCGTGTCTCTGCTGCAGCAGGAACTGGTGCTCCTGGCCAAAACCCAGGCACAGCTGAGTCCTAAAAAGGCACAAAAGGAAGCTCTGGTTTCACCTGAGCCTGGAGGATTTATGGCTTTGACAGTGAGACCTTTTCCTGTGAGCTCCTACAGCAGCTTTAGGATTAATCACTGCCAGTGGAGCCAGCGCCTGCTGCTCTGATTTTCAGCACAGAACGAAATCGTTTTAGGATAAATTAGAAAAATCTGATCCGAGTCAGACCTAGGACAACGCAATCACCTTCAGAGCTCAGTGGAGAGGGAAAGTTGAAGCCTGGGTTCAGATGAAGGATGCCAGGTGGTTGCTGAAAGCCTTGCTGTAAGAATTCAAATGTATTTTATCCATTCTTGAATGAAAAGTCAGAGAAATGAGGCCTGAGGTTCCCACCTCGCCTGCCTGTGTCCCCATTTGGGTTCCTGCACCCGAAGGTGCTCAGGGGGCAGGAATGGGACATTCCCTGCCTCAGGTCTGCACTGCCTTTGCATTCCAGGGCTGGGATTAATGGCATTACCCTTCCTAACCTTGCCCAGGACCACGGGTGGGGAGCACACCACCACCCGAGGAGCTCTCCTTGCTCCCAGACAATCCCATCCTGTGAGAGGCTCTTTGGGGAGCCCAGCCTTGAACCTTCAGTGGAGACCAGGCTGGACAGGGCAGTGCAGGGCCCTGGGAGCCCTTCCCAGGGAGATTCTGGGGTGGGGATTGTCCTTTCCTTTCCCACAAGGACGAACTGCCCCTGGCCCCGGGGCAGGTGAGGGTACTCAGAGACTCTCCGGGCGTGACATTTGGCTGACACTGCTCCAGAGCCCGTCCCTGCTGTATCTGATCCTTGTCCCTGTGATCTCCTGTGTCCCAAGGACCCCAGGCAGCCCCCCGGGAGCCCAGATGGAATTCTGGCCTGAGGGGAGGCTGTAAAAGGAACAATCCCGAGTGCCCCCAAAGGCAGATGTACCAATTAGAGCAACCTTGGGTGCCAGTTCCGAGCACGGTGCTTTTAATAACTGCAGGGATGTTGAGAAGCAAATAAATTACATGATGAAAGTCTAGCAGGCTGCAGAACCCAGATATGTAATGAGCAAGACTGGCACCAAGACTGAAATTTTGCCCCCTGGGCTTGGCATTTTGTCTGATTGCCTCTCCAGATGGGAAGGTATCCGGAGCTTCCGGTCCTGCCGACTGCTTGGCAGGAAAGGATTTCTCAACAACAACCTGGAGAATCCTCCTGGGAAGAAGGCTGGGATTAGAGAGCTCGCTGGCACTCGGGGAAGCACAGCCAGGTTCGCACCAGGAAAGAGGGACCAAGGTTTCTCTCCTGACTTTTGGATTTAAGGTGGACCTAAAGCACGTGGGAGCTTTAAATGGGCTCAGCATTGGAAGGAGCCGGCTGGGTAAGGCTGAGCTCTTCCCTTTGCCAGGGCACAGATAAGGGCTCCAGGGCTCTGGGGTCTGGATTGATTGATCTCCATCTCCTCTGATCCCATTGAGGGCCCCACACTTCGATGTGTTCTGTTCCCAGCACTCTCACAGGCAGGGACACCTCCCACTGTCCCAGGCTGCTCCCAGCCCCGTCCAGCCTGGCCTTGGGCACTGCCAGGGATCCCGGGGCAGCCACAGCTTCTCTGGGACCCCTGTGCCAGGGCCTGCCCACCCTCACAGGGAACAATCCCTTCCTAAAGGCAGTTTTAGCCCCACAAATCATCACAGCTTTCACCCAGGGCAGATCCTGCTCGGAATCAAAATCCCCCCCGTGTACAGACCCCACATCAGACGTCAGGACCAGCGCTGCTCCCACTGCCCCAGCAGCAAGGCAAGCTGGAAATCTGCTCCTGCCCGGGAAAGGAGGACAGCAGTGTCTGCACCCACTGTCAGAGCTCCCATTCCCTCCCAGGCTGCTCCACACCCCAACAGAGCCGCACACAGTTCTTGTCCATGGCAATTACAGCTCTCGTTTCCAGGGCTGGACAATGAAACCGGAGGGAGAGCTGCCCTGACCTTTCACTGTGTCAAGGAAATCGCTGCTCTGAGAGATGCTGACGCTCAGCCCGGCTCCGATTCACTTTTAATTCTCCCGCAGGAAAAACACGGGGAGCTTGTGGTGTGGCCATTGCACGGGGATTTGGGAGCAGCACCTGCTTGGGGAATAATCAGCCCAGCAGGAGGAAAGGTTTTCTCGGCTGCTCTGGGACTATTTACATTTTTGACCTCATCCCAGCACGATAATGGTGCACTTTGTCAATCCTGTGAGCGGCTGGGCTGCCTCCTGCTTGGCTCTATTATGATTTCTCAAAAGACCTCCCGTAAGGGTTAAATGACCTCACATTAGCGCTAATTTGGGGCTAACTTTCCCATTCAGCACATAACAAAGCCGCGGGTGTTTACCCGAGTCCCAAAAAGCGACAGGGACCACACACAACCCTCCGCACTCAGCCTGGACACTGACACATCTTCCCGGCCAGAGGGGGACGGAAAAATCTTCATCCAGCCTGAATTAACAGCCAGCACAGAACCCGAACTGCTGTTCCCAGTGGGAAGAGACAGCGGCCACCCCTTCCTTCCCCTACATGACCCAATTGCAGCCCGCTGAGTCACAGAGCCACCGAACACTCGCTGCCTCATTCCTCAGCTGCTTTTCTGCTCCACGGGCTCCCCGTGAGTTGAAGCGCGATGGATGCGATGTCGGTAAATCGCCCTGCGCAGCCGATAAATTAAAATGTGTCGCTGCCCCCGTGCCTGGGAAAGGCTCAGCGGAGGGAAAGCTGCGCCCAAGGAGCCTCCAGGCTCAGCCCCATCGCAGCTCCTGGCCGGGATTAGTGACAGCACCGAGCAGGGCAGGGTGGAAATAACAACAAACCTCGCCTGGCGTTCCCAAGCAGAGCTGGATCTTTGCTCCGTGGAGCTGGGGCTGAGATCTGGGAGAGAGCCGGCAGCGCCAGGCAGGGTTTATTCAGAGCATCGCGGCTGGATGCTTTCCCCTCTGCCCGCCGCAATTAAAGAAGGTCAAAAAAAAAAAAGCCAAATGAAGAGGGAGCACAAACATGTTATTGGCCGAGTGAGTAAACATTTCAGGCTCTTGTGCAATCGCTAATGACAGCGCGAGGCGTGTGTGAACTTCCTGTCACTGTCCTGCAGTTCATCCTCAATTCACCAAGGCAATTAGGCCGCCTTTTGTGCAAGGGCAGAAATTCTCCTGGATTGATTTAACGAGGATAATTTCCTCCCTGGGACTGCTGGAAATTAATCATCACTTCTCCAAGCTCCGTCTGGAATCCGCCCGTCAGCACCACGCGGGGCTCTGGTGGCGGTGGTGGCACCTTCGTGCGCTGGGGTTGGCTTTGTGCAGGTATTTCCTACACTGGCAATGGGGAAATATCCCAAATATGCAGCAAAGTGAACCACCCCGGCACAGCACACAGACGCTAAACCCAATTCTCTCCTCGCTCGGACCAGTTTTCACTGAAGATGCAGTTTGATTACGCTGACCCCAATTTGCAGCCAGTGAAAGCGGCAGAAGGAACTTGGTGGAGTATTTGAAAGAGAAATTAAACACACACCTAAGCAGTTACATAGCTAAGAAGCCGAATTTGCACATTGAAATGTCGATTTGTGCACGTAGATCAGGTAAGCAGACAGCAATTCCCTGGTTTTAGGGCTCCCTGCCCCATTGCGTGTCCAGCTGTGGGATTCGGAGAGCTGAGAGCCGTGAATGCCTCTGAGAAAGGACTGAATTACCTGGACTCCCCCCAAAAAAACCCATCTCAAACTCAATAAAAATCTAAAAACAGAGTCAGAGGAAAAAAAAACGAAACCATTCATAGCGTAGGGAGACACAGGAAGGGACTGGCAGCTAAAAGAGCAGAATGAAAACTGTTTTGTTTATTTAAACGATTAATGCAGCTTAAAAGGAAGAGCACTGGAGGAGGTGTGAATGAACTGCCCTGCTCAAAACTGAGGTGTGGCTGCTCCCGAGGTTTTCCCAGCGTTTTGGCGTCTTTTGATGTAAACCACAGAAACTAAACTATATGAATTAAAATCAGAGCTCCTTAAAATTCACCAGTTCCAGGATTATTCTCGGGAGCTGACCCATCCCTGGAACACCCCACAGGGGTACAGTCACAAAGGAACTGACATGAAAGTTGGAGCAAGTCTTTGTTGACTTCTTCCACCCCGACGTTGACCCATTTCCAGCCATCAGGAGTTTTCAACCTCTTTTGGATGAGGAGCGCTCTAAATTTTCCATTCTCCTCTATGAAACCAGTTCAAACCAAGCGACAGCAACCTTCTTTTCCCAGTTACCATCTGCAGAAATGCCCTGGGAGTCTGTGGTTCGAAGGAATTGATCCCCATCCCTTTTTTCCTTCTCTCTTGGGCAGAGCCAGGACTTCCTCCAGAGTATTTTTTCTCTGGACAGTAACAGTCAGCTCGGCCTCAGAGAGCTGCCTATTGGAAATGCTCTACCTAATTAGGGCCCAGCATCCCTGGATATTTATCCCATCCCTGGATATTTATCAATTATTGATTCTATTGATAACTGGGAAAACAGACTCCGAGCTGAGAGAGCAGCAAAGCCAAGATAACAACTCCTGTTTTCAGATTCTGGTTGGGACTGGGGGGAAAAGAAACCCTCAGATCTTCCTTCTGCAAAGTTTCTGCCTCTCTTTAGAGCAAGGACAGCTGGAAGTCAAATGAAAATATCTTCCTCTTAAAAGGCCTCCATCCAGTTTTGCAAATAAACACACGAGCAGCCACCCAGTGGGGGAACAAGATCATAACCAGCCGGGGCTGGGATGCGGGAAGGCGTGCAGGAAAAGGTTTTTTTAAGGATGGCAAAAATGGATGTGTAGGAGACGGAATTACAGACGTCCCTAATAAGGGAAAGGAGGGTCTGAACTTCCTGCGAAAGAAATGAAAACCGCAAACAAATCTGGGAGATTCTCAGAGCCGGGGAGAAAGGAGAGGCGGGGTAAAAACTGCGCCGAGCAGGGAACTGCCACGGAAAACTGAGCTTTAAACGTCTCCCCTTTTATCTGGAGGGCTTTGGGTAAGAATGGAGCAAGAGGCAGTAATGAGCATAGGTGCTAATTGCACGGAGCATCTCCATGGAGCTGGAGATTAAAGACTGCAGCCCCTCGGGGGCTGAGGGAATCTGTTGATCTCGGAGACACTTTGTGGGGCAGGCAGCTGCACCCTTTGTTACCGAGCTGCCTCCCTTCCCCATCTGATCGTGTGGATGAGAGCTACAAACGCTGCCGCTCACAGCCCGCACCATCCGAGCCGGCATCTCTGGAGACACGGCGATGGATTTATTTACGTGTCCCGAGTTATCGCTGCCGAGCATCGGAGAGGGGCCCCTCCACATCTGGAGAGCCCTGGTGAAAGTCAAAACATCGCACCCGGGGATTTCTGTTCGTGCTCGTGGCGCTGAAGGTCGGAGCCTCTGCCTCCTCCACACCCCCTCGGCACCAGCACTCTGCCCCCAAAGCACGTCCTTGACTCTGAACCTGTGTTTTCAGGGGAGAACCAGGGCCAGGTTCAGCCTGGTTCGCTTCAGGGATCCCCCTGCCACGGCGAAAGGCTGCGATGGTGGGAGAGGCACGCAGGGAAAAACATCCTCAGCCTTCAGCTGGGCTCTGGGAGGTACCTGAGAAGTCTCAGGGCCTTCTCCTGCTGCAGGACGAGGGCAGCCCAGGACTGCTGAATCCATCATTCCTCACATAATTCTGTGCCCTCTGCATCTGCAGCCCTGCCAGGCTTTGCCTTTGAGGAGCAGATGCTCACACAGGAACCCAGCAGGGCCTCCCCCGGCCAGCAGAGCACCAAACCCTCGCTGCCACTGCCAGGAGGGCAGAAAAAACCCACAAAAGTAAGACCAGGAAGAAAGAAACAATGGAATAAAGCAGCCCCTGAGTGAGCCTGTGGAGCTGTGTGCCCCAGCAGGGCTGGCAGGGTGTGACAGCCTCCCAGCCCTCGCCAGCTGGGGCTCACAGGGCCCTGCCACCGCTGCATCTCCAGCAGGAATTCCCAGCCTTGCCTCCATCCCAGGGCTCTGAGAATCTTCCCTTACTCAATGTCGAGCCCCTTCCCACCCTGGTGCTTCCCAAATCCGGCTGTCCAAGGGAGAACAACCACGGCTATTGCTGGGGGCCCCTACAGGAGCTCCAGTCCTGGCCCTGTGCATCGAGACGCTCAGGGGAGGCACGGGGGGCAAACCCCTGGATTCCCAGATATCTGCATCTCTTCATTTTTCCTCTGTTCCTTCCCTTCTTCTGCGTCGATTACTCCAGAGAAAAATCTACTGCAGAGCAGCTCATCCCCTCCCCTGGCACGTGTGCTGCCAGCAGTGCCAGTCCTGGCTCTCAGGGCATTCCATGTGCTGAGGCAGCTGCCTGTGCTTCCCATTTTTACCAGAGCAGCCACTCGTGGGCATCCTTGTGGGTGCTCTTGCTTTCCAAGCTGTTTTTCCTTTGGAATAAAAAGGTTTCACGCGCTTTTATCCCGACCCAGAGCCTGCAAACCCCTCAGCCGGGAAGGGAAAAGCGGGGAAGGAAGTTCTGAGATTTATTCACTGGAAACAAGTATCAAATCTAGAACCAAAGAACAAACAGAACTAAATTAATCCCACAATTCCCACAGTGTTTCCTGGCACGGTGGGCTCCCACAGGGAGCTGTGTCCAGAGCACTGGAATTTGCAGCTGCAGGAAGGAGGCTGAGACAAACAACGTTTGGGTTTCAAACTCGAGTTGGAAAGTTTTACAACTGCAAATAACACTGGCAGTCCTATAACCCAAGGGGAAAAAAGGGGGTAATGAAAGCTCCTGCTTGAGGGCACGAGCTGGGGGCCTCTGGGACAAGGGAGGAATTTTTCCTCCCATTCACAGCATTGCTCAAGTGGCTGGGTACATTCTGCAGGAGTTTCACCATCCGTGGAAATACCAGGTAAAAGACAAAGATCCTGCACTGGACAAGCCCCTGGCTGGGGAATTGATTTTAAATTCCCACCTTTGGTGGCTGGAGACTGGATCTGTGGCTGGATCTGGGCTCCTCTTCCTCCCGAGCACTCCCCATCTCACAGAGGGAGGGCAGCAAGTTTGCTGAGTGTCTCCAAAATGTTTTATCTCTGGTGGGCAGAAAAAAATCTCTCAGTGTCAGCCTAAATTCACTTCAAATTCATTACATCTCAACTGTCCCTCCTCTGAAAAGTGTCTTTTCCCCCTGCCTGGTGCCCACAGCTCACAGATCCCCACAGCACACCCAGGCCCTTCCCTGCTTCTGTTGCCTCCAAATGACACATTCCCTCTTTGGAGGTGACCAGTTATTAATCCCTGAACACCTGAATTTGCATTTTTGTGCTTTGAATGCCCCGTGTCTTCTGCTGCTCTGGTCCTGAGGGTGACACTGCTCTCTCCAGAGAACGCCCTGACCCTCCTTTGATGATAAAATCATGGTAAGAGTCGGCAGATTTTATCTGTGCACACTGAAAAAAAACGCATAAAATTGAGGCCAAAAATGATTCTGGAAGTAGCCTCCTTCCTGCCCAGTGCTTTCAACATCTCCCCACGGGGTAAGTCCCCCTGCCTCAGTTTCCCTGTCTGCTTTGGGTGGATTCCCACACCCCCCATCAAATCCCATCCTGGATGAGGTCTCGGGCACACGCTCCCCCATAACAAGTGGATAAAACCCCAGACACCGGGCCTCAAGAGCCCAACAACATCTTCTGCCCCAGAACACTTCCAGCAGCTCCAAAGGCACCGAGATCCAGAGGGATTAGGTGGTTTATGGGACCCGGTTTCCCTGCAGGGCCCCCAGCTCTGTCGCTCATCATTCCTGTCAGGCCAGTTCAGAGCGTCTCTGCCTTGGCTGGGGTGGATTAAGGGCTGGCTGAGCAGTTATTTTCTCCTGCTTTGTTGTCTGGAGATGGGGCTGCAGAGGGGAATGAATTGCATCAGATAAATGCATTCAACTGCCACCCCAAGGATTAACTGGGAACCTCCTGGAAAACAGCACAAGCGGCGGGAGCAGAAAAGTGCCGCGGAGGGAATCTCCGCTCTCTTTTGCAGGGATGGATCAACACGGCCAGGATTTTTCTTCCCAGTAATTAATTTCAGTGTATTATTAATTGTAATAACCGTCAATTTCTAATGAACACACACCAGGCCTGATCAGAATCCCGGAGCAGAGCTGCCCCAATTAAAGTAACTGTAGTGTTCCCTGAGCAGCGGCTCTGTCCCTGCAGCTCCTCCCACGCAGATCCCAGCCCAAAGCACCTCATGGCCAGGAAGAAACCCGGGGATTGCAGCATTATACCAGATCCCAGGGTCTCTGAGGATGATTTTCTACAGGACTTTGAGGAAAACTCTCTTTCCCTCCATCCCAACTAGTTTATTTGGAGCTGAGCTTGTTCAAAACGCGGGGATGATTCGGGTGTAGAGCAAAGAGGATCCAGAAGTTTACAGGATCCACCATGGGCTCTCTGCTGAGAAAAAAACAGCCTAGGGAATCCTGCTGAAAATGTCTCCAAAGGAAAAAAGACCCAACTTAGAACCGTAGAATCACAAAATCATGGAATAATTAAGGTTGAAAAATATCTCCAAGGTCATCGAGTCCAACTTGTGCCCGATGCCCACCTTGTCCCCAGCCTCTGAGTGCCACCTCCAGCCCTTCCTTGGACACCTCCAGTGATAGGCACTCCAAACCTCCCTGGGCAGCCCCTGCCAATCCCTGACCACCCTTTCCATGGGGAAATTCCTGCTGGTGTCCCCCTTGAGCCTCCCCTGGCCCAGCCTGAGGCCGTTCCCTCTCCTCCTGTCCCTGTTCCCTGGCAGCAGAACCCGACCCTCCCCGGCTGCCCCCTCCTGTCAGGGACCTGTGGAGATGTCAGGAGACAATGACACAGCTGAGAGTTAATCCAGACTCCCAGAGGGGTGTTTGTCACTTCCCCTGCGCAGCTTCACCAATTAGAACCAAAACAAGGGATTGCTCCATGTGCCATCAGCCTTCTGCTCCTCACACGCTGTAATCAGACAGAAACAAGCAGCAATTACAGCATAAATATCTTAGTCACCGGCCTGATCAAAACAAAACCCAGGAATTCTATCACTAAACACTCCAAGGGGAAGCAAGAAAGCTGCAGGAACGCATTGATGACACATCCCATCGCAGCTGAGCTCTTTGGGACAGGGATTTCTGAGCTGGTCCCGCTCCAGACAGGGGTCCCGTGCTACAACAGCAATTAAGCTCCCATTAAGGTCCGTGTTCCTCATTATCAGAGGTAATAGCTGCCATTATTACAGCGAAACACACAAAGGCAAGTCGGTAAATGTATCAATTAATGATTTTCTTCCATGTTGCTTCAAAGAAAACATTCCGGGAACGGCATCACGGAGCCGAAAGACTCGAAAAGATCGGTGATTTTCAGGGCAGAATTAAGGATGTGATGTGGAAGCACATCCCCTCCACATCAGAAATCCTGACTGTGTGAGGCCTCGAGGAGCACTCCTGCAGATAATGAGGATTTCCAAGCGTTCAGCCAAGGCAGGACCTGCAGCGAGGGGCACTCTCCCTCTCCAGGATTTCACAGGGAGCGTTTCAGGGAGGCAACGATTCCAAGGGAGAGGCGTTATCGTCCCTAAACCACCCGCTACCCCTGCAAAACAGGGATGCTTTTGGGCACTCAAACACACGCCTACATCTGGCTCAGAGCAACAAATCCCAAGCTGCTTTCAGGCCGAGAAAATTGTTGTTGAGTTCAGAGAAATTGTGGTGATCCATGCGACAAAGCGAGAGAAAAAAGCGGTGGAGGTTTGTGCCGAGTTTCCTCCCGCCAGCACAAGCTCCTGGGATTTTCAGGGGGCTGATGGACTCCCAGGCTGAGAGAGCTGCACCTTTTTGTCGGCTCACAGGTGAGGCTCAGGCAGCGTGGCCTGAGCTGGGCAGTGATTTACTGGCTGGAGCTGTGGGCAGCTCTTCACTTACTCATTTCCGTGCTCTGACACGCTGCTAATTGCCCCTGCCCTAAGTAGGTACAATGTTATCACCTCCCGGTGTTGTTTTAATGAAATTTTCGGGTTCTGGACTATGACCCAACCAAATGCTTCAGAACAACAGGTGAATCTCAGGATCTGTGCTGTTGTAACCTCTCTCCTCCCCTGCCAGCCTCCTCCCCTTTGTTTACTGCGATCCCTCCGATTTCGGGACGGTTCAAGCGGGGCTGTAGCGCCTTTGTTCCGCCTGGGATTCATGGAGAGCCATTTGCATGCAGTGGGAGACTTCCCTGACCCACGACTCGCTCAGGAGCGGTGGGATCAAGATTAAACTCATTTACATGCATGTAAATTTTTGCCCATTTGCTGTGCAAAAAAATATCCTGGCTCTGAGATACGGGAAGACAGGGCTCTGACTCAGAATCGATGCTATCGGCGCTGTCAAGATTAGAGTCAGGATTGTGCAACCCAGCTCAGCTCCCGGTATCACTTGCTATGCAAAAGACAGTGTTTCACACAGAGGTGTGGCCTTTCCAGTGGTTGCAGCAAATGCAGACCACAGCTGGCACTCGCACCCAGCACGGTTGGAAAGCACAGCCAATTTTTCAGGTTTGATCCTAAAAGAGCTCGATTGTTCCTCGTAAGGTGCAGGGAGAAGCAGGGGGGAATTAAGAGGATGAAAAGCTTTCCAACACCTGTCATGAAACTGTCCTTGAAGAAAAAAGGAAAAAAAAAAAGAAAATAAAAGAAAAGGTGAAAGCACTTAAAAAAAAAAAAAGAAAAAGAAGAAGAAAAAAACCTTTTTTCCCACAGGAAACTTCCATCGCTGTTGTATTTTCCCTAAGGACATTTCTGTATCTGTCACTAGAAATTACTGCTGTCAGCGGGAATGCATCAGCCCAAACCAGAGGGCTGGGCTTTGGTGGGCTGAAAAGGGATGTAAACCACGGCTGCTTTTAACCACCAGCTCACCTTAGCTATAGTGAACGCGCTGTTTATGCAATAAATCCAATTTTGTCTGGAGGAAAAATGATGTTGGGAGGGCAAACGGAGCTGTTGTTTTCACAAGCAAATGCCTGATGCCTAATCAAGGCTGAGAGAGGCATTTCGCTCACTCACGTAGGGCTGAGCAAGTGCCAAAACACAGGTAGGAGAAAGGTATTTCATGGGGAAACAACTGCAGGTGGATGCCAAAACATCCAGAAACTGCAAAACTCTCCCAGCAGAGCCCCCTAAGCTCGTGCCCTGCAATTGGAGTGGCAAAAGAAACAAGCCTAAAACGAGATTTCCTCCATAAAGCGAAATGACAGCCTAGAAAATTACACTCCAATAAAAAGCTAATGAAAAGGTCCACCGGGAACAGTTTTGCCCTACAGATAACTCGTCCCTCCCGATCTTAATGAATTCCCTGGCAATTCTGACAAGCTTTTATTACCGTGGCACTCAACGCCCTGCGAATCTGGGTGCAAGTGCTGTTCAAAGAGATGGTCTTTGTCCCGGGGAACATGAGGTAATGCTGCAAAAGGCAGTGATGGAGGGTGCTGATTATTCATTGTTTGCACAGGGAATAAAAAAGGTTTATGTGGAGCTAACGTATGGGTAAGTGTCAGTGTCATTAGGGGTAATTATAGTAACTGCCTCTATGATCCTCCTCTGTTATATTTGAGGCAGGCTTCATTTCATCACTACGGGTTTGGCTGCTGAAAATCCTCTTTCACAACAGCCAGCCCATGGCTGCTCCACTCTGCTCCCCTCTGGGCTCAGACTAGAGGGAAGCTGCAGCACCCAGCGCCGCATTTCTCCCCTCCAGTGTGTTCACGGAGGGTTTTACACGGGGAGATTTAAGGCCAGAAATGTGGATTTCGAGTCGTCCGAGGGAAGGGGAGGTGGAAGGCCCCGACCTTCTGCTTTTCCTGCGGGTCAAACACTCCTTCAGGCAGGAGGAAAGGTCTCCTCTGCCTCGGTGGCTGTTGCTGGGTAAGGGCAGAACGAAATGAGATGGATGGGAAGGGCGTGGGCTGGGATAGGGAATGGGATTTGCCTTGATGCAAGAGCATCGCTCTCGGGGCACGGCCCCAGTGGGGCTCAGCACCATCCCCTGCCTCAGCCGCGGACAGGGGTTCCCTCTGGGTGCCCGGAGAGCTCCGGACCCCCCCGGGGGCTGGGGCCGGTCCGTGCCGAGCCGGTGCCAGGGCAGGAGAGCTCCGAGGGTGCCAGGGCAGGAGCTCCGAGGGTGCCAGGGCAGGAGCGCTCTGAGGATGCCAGGGCAGGAGGGCTCCAAGGATGCCAGGGCAGGAGGGCTCCAAGGATGCCAGGGCAGGAGCGCTCCAGGGATGCCAGGGCAGGAGCGCTCCAGGGATGCCAGGGCAGGAGCGCTCCGAGGGTGCCAGGGCAGGAGCGCTCCGGGGATGCCAGGGCAGGAGCGCTCCGGGGGTGCCAGGGCAGGAGCGCTCCGCTCAGCCCGCGGTGCCCAGGGCGGGGCTCTTTGTCCTGCAGGAACCCGCAAACAGCGGCGGCCCCATCGCACCCACGCGGCCCTGAGTGCCCTAACGAAGGCAGGGTTAATTAGAGCAGCTAATGGGCTCTAGAGCAGCTAATGGGCCGGCGCTGGCGGGCGCTGCTGGCTGGCTGCTTGTGGAGCCGCTTTTGTAATCCCTCGCCTTGTTTTTGCAGCAGCTGCGGGAAACAGGTAAAAAAAACAAACAAACAAACAAACACGTGGCTTTGCCAAGAAAAAAAAAAGACATTTTTATCCAGTTCAACGCACCGACACTGTAGGAGTGAGGGCTGGTGCTGTATTAAACTGCAAATACAGAATCAGCACTCCAACAGCCTCATTCACCTCCAGAAGAAATCTCAACCACGCAGGGTGGGAAACGATTAAAAAAAAAAAAAATTGATTTTCTATTTTTGTTCAAAAAGAGGGGGAATAATTAAAAAGGAATTTGTCTTTGGCATTTATTTCTTTTAAACAACAGCAACAACGAATTATTTTCCCTTAAAATGATCTTACTCACACACTTTATATAATGGGGGAAATCCTGCTCTGACAGTGATTTTGGGTGACTTGCCCAAAACCAAAGTGGGGAGGAAAACCCAACGGTTTGATCCATGAGGAACACAGAGCTCCCTGTGCCGTGTCCAAGCCTTTGTACCGATAAAAACCCGGCCTTCGATGGCACTGAAGTCGTGCTGCCTCAGGGGGCAATGCCTCGGTGAAAGGCATTCCCAGCCCTGGCTGTTCCCATGCTTTCCACCCAACTCTGCTTTGGGCTGGGCTGTAAACTAAGCCTGAAAGGGTCTTTCAGAGTTTTCCCAGCAGAACCACTTGGCAAAGGACAAGGCTGCTCTCCTGAGGCTGAAATAACTCTTCCCTCCCTGGATGTTCGCAGTCACTCTCCTGTCGTGTAACCCAGGCTGGAGAGCGTGAACAAACACCAGCAGCAGGTTTAAACTGCCCCATTTCTGCACTGGGGCTCAGCAGAGCTCAGGGCAGAGATCCAACGTTGTCTCTGAAAAATAATTAAAGCACTGAGAGCTGATTTTTCCCCCCCTTAGTTCCTTTCAAGAAAGGTTAGAACTGAAAATCGGAGGCCCCTTTAAAACCTCCCCCCCCCCGGGTTATATCTGCAGGACAGATGACGCTTTGGATTGCATTTTGTTTTCTCAAGACGTGACATTTTTGTTGGCTCGTGCAAGGGGAAGGTGTCTCCTGCCTTTCTAAAGATCTCCTCATGCGTGGGCACAGCAGAGAGCGGGCACAGCCCCGGGAGAGAGGTTTGGAGGACGGATGTGCTGTGAGGGGGGAGAAAAGGCTTCCCAAGCAGGGTCCACCAAGAAGAAAAAGCGATCTCTGGGCTAAGGGCAGAGGGTGTGGCCCATTTGCTGCAAGATTCCACGGGATCTATTGTCCAAAGCAGGGTCTGAGCAGCTGTGTCCTGCCCTGTGCTCAGGATTTCGGTGGGAATGCCCAGGAGAAGGCTGGTTGGTGGTTGGGCTCCTTCCCTTCTCCTCATTTCTCACCTTCCCCCACACCTGGGAGCTGCCAGGGGATGCCCTGGGTACCACAGGCTGCCACGGCGTGGGGACAGGACACATCTGGTGGCAGCAGTGCTGATATTCCCCTGAGCCCTCTGGGACGGAGCTGCTCCTCAAGGACAGCGCCGGGAAATCCCTGGCTGCCCCGTGGGACCAGGAAGAATGATTCCACTCCTGAGCAGCAGCAGCTCCTTCAGACAGGCTGGGCAAGGCTCCTGCTGAGCTGTTGCTCCACTCTCCCCACTCGGAGAGGCCACAGGAGCTGTCCCTTTCCTGCCCTGGCCGAGGCAGAGCGGCTCTTTTGGGGTGTTTCCCAATGGTCATGCCAGCACCTCCTCCACTCCCGGCTTCCTCACTCCTCTCCCAAGTAGCTGAAGGCTATGAAAAGCTCTGGAGGTCCGGTGGAGTCGGTTCAGATGGATCCTGAAACTCCCAGAGCCTGGTGGAAATTCAGGGAAATAATCCAAGTGCAGGAACGGTGATAATTTAAGATGGGTCAGTAAAATGGCAGTGAAGTCAGCTCAAAATCATAACCTGGAAATTGAGTCTGAAATCACTTCCAATTAAATTACAGTAAACCCAAAGAATTCCAGTTGAATTACTTGATTCTAACTGAGTCTGCAGGGAGCACTCCAATCCTGAGGGAACCCAAAGGGATTTAAGTGGCACAACGCAAAATGTGCTCAGACAAGGGGACATCGAAAAGTGCTAAAAACCAGGATCCCAGAATGGGTCAGGCTGGAAATGACCTCTGATGAGCACCTGTCAGGGTGAGCTGGATCCACGAGGAACCATCCTGGGACCCCACTGGGCTGAGTTTGATGCCTGCACGGGTTGTCTCCAAGCCTGGTTATAAAGATTTCGTGTTCCCGCAGCTGCCTCACGTCCGGGTTAACAGCAGGCACCGCCTGCACCATCCTGCACAACAAATCCGTGTTAAAAATGTGCATTTTTAATGCAAACACATTCCTAGGAGCACGCAGGCAGCCTGGGGAAGACATTTCCTCGTTGCTGGGTGCGTGTGCCCAGGTGCCATCAGCACTGAAGGGCCCGGGAAGATCCATCCTTTTGGGTGGGGGCTCGTCATCCCTGGGGGAGATTTTAGGGTGATTCTCAGGGATCAACACCTCCCGTTCCAAATCACCGGCATTTCGCGCTTCCAGTTCAGCTGTGAGCTTGTAAAATCATTGAAGAAAGTGAAAATCAGCACCAGGAGAAGCAGAAATAGGTGCGATTTCCCTCTCAGCCTCGGCAATGCCCCCGTGCTCTCAGTTAACTGAACTCTTGAGCAACTTTTTGCCTCTGACCATTCCCAAATCGGTCTCTTACAACATCAAAACTGATTTTCCTTCAACTTATCTGATAGAGTTAAAAGAAAACACCCTGGCAATGCCACTGCATCACAAGGGAGGCTTTGATCATCTGGGACTGCCAACGCACCTTGAAGTGTGCTCGACACATCTGACCTGGCTGATTGCATCTGCCTCTTCCCATTAAGTGTCCCTGCGAGGAGCCACCCGCGGGGAAGGGGCACCGAGGGGGGAGGAAATGACCTGGGGGTGGGTTCCTGGGCGCTCCTGGAGGTTTTTCCTAGGAGGAACTTCAGGGCTTTGCGCTCAGCAGGTCACCCGGCTCGGGTGAAAGTGCATTGCTGCATTTCGGGAAGAGCAGATCTCTGCTCTGAGGCTGTGAACAGAGGAACCTCCCAGCAGTAAAAATCCTCTTTGGGTGCTCGTGAAAACTCCGTGGGTGGGGTTCAGCTCCTCGGTCCGTGTGGGGGATCCAGGATCCCACTGCAGTGTCAGGGGTTCATCCCTCCCATCCCCTGCAAAGGCCCTCCCAGCTGAGACCAGCTCTAACACGGCCAGAGCACAGATTTTAGACTCAGCTTTGAAAGATTCAGACTGGGGGGAGCAGACAGGAGCGGGAGACACGCTGCTGATGGAATGCTGACGCTTCAACTCGATCCCTGTGTCTCAGGACCCGAATTTTTGGTTGGAAAAGAAGAGTAACCCATTGGCATCAGCGTTTTATTTCCTGATAATGGCTCAGGACTTCTCCCAGTTATCCTCTGCAGCACGAAACACCAAGGCCACGTCATCCCCCACCCTCTGGGAATGGGATTCTGGCTTTTTAGGTTATCTGGGGTGGGGGAGGAAGCAGGGGAGAAGAAGGCTGGGGTGCCGTGCAGATGATTCTCATTAATTTTGGAAGGAGTTATAAAAAGCGAGCTTGAAAGTCTGTCCCAAAGAGGAGGATTCAGCTGATTGAGAACTCATCTGCTTCTATCTCTTGGCTAATCGTGGATGCGCTTCTGCTGTGTCACTTCAAAGGCCCAGCACAGCTGGGAGGGTTTTCATCAAAGCTCCTGCATGTCTGGGGGAGGTTTTCCCCCCCATGAATATACATCACTGGAGGCTCCTTTTCCCAGCTTTTCCCATGCCTCTCTCTGATTGATCCTCATTTCATTCAGATGAGCTCTTCCTCTCCGGATGGCTAAAGGGCAAGAGACAGCTCTCTCCAGAGCTTTCCCACTCGCCTGGAAGCCTCTCCGAAGATTTTTCCTCTCATCAGAGTGGGGGAGGGAGGGAGGGAGCTGTTCAGACAAGAGATTGAGCCTTTAAATTAAATTCTTGTCATCTGAGGGCTGGGCCTGATAGCAGCGGGGGTGGGAGGAGTGTTCTCCCAGTATCAGGATTCCGGCCAGGTCCTCGTGTGGTGCAAATGTGCCGCGGACTGATCTCAGCAGTGCTGTCATCCAAACTCTGAGCTCTCAGTAGTGCCGGGCAGCAGCTGGGTGGGTGACAGCAGCCTCATGCCCTGCGTGGCTGCCCTGGGGGCTACGTGAGCTCCCCAGGCTCGGAACACTCCGCCGGAGTTGCTCAATTCCCCTCTTTTTTCGGTGGGGAAGGAGGGCCGGGCAGCTCGGAGGAATTTTAAGCACTCAGCCACCCTCGGCAGGGCTGGGATTTCACAAGAGCCCAGACCCTGGGTGCACCCAGCACGTGCGAAGTGCCGGTGGAAAGCTGGGCCCCTCCGGATCTGGGATGGGAGCTCACCCCTCCTGGAAATTCTGGGCCCGGTGCCACTTGGTTACAGCACGTCTGTCTGCTGGCTGGGGGCCAGGCAGAGCAGCCTGGGCTCGGCTCAGCTCCTCCTGCCCTCCACCCTCTAATTGCCTGTTCCCCAGGGCCAGAGTGACCCCAGCACTGCCAGGTCAGGGCGCGTTCCTGCTCCGCCGGGATGGAAACGGGGCGCTCCTCCTTGGAAACGTTATGGATCTCCTGTGCAGTGGTGGTGCCTCATGACGCTCGGGAAAGTGAGATTATGGGAGATTTTGGGAGATTATGGGAGGTTATCCGTGGCTGGTTGTGCAGTGAGATCTTTCCCCGTGCTGGTGGGACCCTCTGTGGAGGCAGAGCTGCAGAGCCTCCAGCCAGCGCCACGCTTGTGTCCTTAACAGCCTCCTGTGCATCCTCTCAGCTCAGGGTCCCAGAAACCCCACCCTGGAGCTTCGCCAGGAAGGTCAAACCAGGTCCCCAAGGCCGTGTCACCCTCATGGGGGCTCTTGCAGCACCATAACCTCTCCTGGCACCGATAAATCGTGTTCCCTCCACAGCAAGATCCTCTGGAGAGGCACTGGAGGCTGGGCCAGTTGTGGTGGTGCTTTATGGGGTCAGCACCTTCCTTCCCCCCGGCCAGCGATGGGATTTTCCCTCTCCAGTCCCAGAATAGTTAATGGGATTGTGAATGGTTTGTCACTTCTTTCACTGGGGTGTGTGGCTGGATGCACTCTGACACAAGCCCCTTTCTGAATGGCGAGTTGGCAACAATAAAAGGGAGAAGTCTTTAATTAGTTATCTGGCTAATTAACTTTTACAGCACTGCGTAGCTTTGGCATCCAAACGCTGCAATGCAAAACATTGCAAACATTCAAAGACTTCCCACCCCACCAGGAAGCTGCTGCCACTGGTGGCTGTGGGGGAAAAGCATCTCCCGGGCTTGGCCTGGAAATCCTCCCTGGGCTCCCTGGACATCATTCCCTGCAGGTAACTCGCCTGCTCCTGCTGATGCTCAGGTTAAAGACACAGAACGCTCGTGGCATCCCCCTGTTATGGAATCATGGAATCCTTATGGGTGGAAAAGACCTTTAAGATTGTCGTTGACCCAGCACTGCCACCACGTTCCCCACTGCACCACGTCCCCAAGTGCCACATCCACACGTTTTCTGAACACTTCCAGGGATGGTGACTCCACCTCTTCCCCGGGCAGCCTGTTCCAAAGCTTTACAACCCTCTCAGCGAAGAAGTTTTCCTTAATGTCCAATCTAAACCTCCCCTGGTGCAACTTGAAGCTGTTTCCTCTCGTGCTGTCACTCATTCCCTGGGAAAAGAGACGGAAACCACCTCACTGCACCCTCCTGCCAGGGAGCTGAGGAGAGTGAGAAGGTCCCCCCCGAGCCTCCTTTTCTCCAGGCTGAGCCCCCCCAGCTCCCTCAGCCTCTCCTGGTGTTCCAGACCCTTCCCAGCTCCGTTTCCTTCACTGGACACTCCAGCTCCGTGCCACACTCCTCCTTCCCAGCACTCACTCTGGTAAAACCCATGCAAGACAAAGTTTATCTCCTGCTGGTGAGGGCTGTGCAGAGATCCCTGCTCCCTCCTGCCAGGCAGGGCAGGGTTTCAGAGTCAGGGCCAGCACTCCAGCACCCCACTGTCCTGAGCCAGGACAGGAACCCCTCACAGGAATGCCACAGCGAGGAGATGCTCCCGGAGCTCAGAACGCCGTGGGATGACCCCCAGGAGCACAGTTTGGCTCGGGGAGTGCAGCAGGCTGGAATTAGGCCTCTCTCTGTCGGAACATGCAGGGTCCCCTGCAGTTTTCCCACGCTGCTGGGGGAGTGGGGGTTTCGGGAGGCTCGGTGCCCCCGGGCCGTTCCCGTGGGGGCTGGATCTGCTCCTTGTGGCCAAGCACGTGTTCCCCTGGCTGTGCTCGGGAGTTTCGCCGGGGCTGCGTGTCCAGGCAGGCTCCCTGCCTGCTCCCAGCCCGAGTGGAAAGGCACTGGCAAGGGAAGGGAAGGGACAGGTTTCAGGGAAAGCGAGGGAAGCAGCCAAAAACAGGCGATCAGCTGGAGCCCACCGGCTCATCCGCACATCCCAGGGAAAAGTCTGCCTGTGATCAAGCCAGGATCCAAATCTGTCTCCTTTGCTGTAGTTTGGACTCTGAGTGGCACCTATTTAACAGCAGTATTTCATTGATCAGCGGCAGAAAAAGATTTCTGCTCGTTGGCAGAGCCCAACCAGGAGCCCCCTCTGCCCCCTTCCCCGTGGGATGTGGGAATCAGCTGAACTTCCAGGAGTGCTGCCTCTGCTCAAGGGTTGTGCCTTTAATGTTACACATCCAGGATTCCAGATTCCGGTTTGTACACCACGGATTGCACCCAAAAAGCTGCAGGTCCTGGCCAAGGCAAACTGCAACCAGGAACTGCTGCTGCCCAGGGGAGCAGGGCCCTCCCAGCATCCCATAAATGTGGCCTAAATGCTGCCCCATAAATTCTGACCTACAGGGTCCAGGTGTCCTTGCAGGATTCCCCGTACTCTCCTCACCTTTAGGAGCAGACTGTTAAATCTCTCTTTAACTCACGGCCAGCTCCAGATCCTGTGCACAGGCAAAGCCCCGAGTTCCTGTAAAACCCTCCCCCAGAAGAAAAAATAAAGGTGATGAACTGATTCATAGCACTTGTATGGGGGAAAAAAAAAATTTATGGGTTTGTTTTTGCTTTTGCTTTTCGTTTTAAGTCTTTTCAGACTCAGTTGGAAAAACAAATCAAGCCCATTCTCTTCCTTTCCTCCTGGTGACATCTCCTCCAGATGCCTGTCTGGGTCAAGGGGACACTGCTGTATTTTGTTTTACCATCTGGCATCACCCAGCTCTGCAGACTTTTTAACCTTTTAATTCTCAGTAGCATTCCATCCTTTGCTAATCCCATCATTTCCCCCCATATTTGCTCTGTGAACCTTCCAGAATAACTCCCCTCAAGTCCAGCCATGGGCAGCCTGTGTGTCAGGGCTGGTCCTGAGCAGGGAGAGGAAAAAATTCCCCTGCTGAGCGCAGAAGTGCCACATTCAGGGGCAGAACTAAGCCTACAACAAAGATTTCCCAGGGGTAGAGAAGAAGGTTCAGGTTCCCTGAAGCCAGGATGGGGCTGCTGGAGCTGCTGCAGGTGACAGTGTCAGGCTGCCACTGGGATCTGTCTCCTGCTGCCAGGGCCACGGGGCGGGCGCTGTCTCCTCACTCCGAGCTCCTGGGTGGCTCGGATGCCTTTGCTGCACAGCTCGTCCCACAGACCTGCAAGAGCCAGGGGGAAAGGAGGGAGAGCTGGGCACAGGAACTGCCAAAGTTGTCCTCTCCGTGCAAGAAACTTGGGACAGAAGAGAAATGTTCCAAAACCAGTGGCTTTTGTGTTGTTTGAAAACCTTCTGCTCTTCCCCTAAGCATCCTTGAAAATCAGTTTGTTCTCCCCAAAAATTACAAGAGGAAACCTTGGAACTGAGTGAGGTCTCACTCTCAGTTTCAGAATATGTTGTCTTGTTTGGTTTGGGGGCTAAGGAATATTTTCTTATGCTCATTCACCTGCTGCACTTATGGATCAGGGGTTTGGTTTCTCGTGGTGCCATCCATACCAGGAATGCCCTGTTACAGTTTTTAATCTGTTTTTCCCTCCCTGGGCTCAGTCTCCCTCCCCAGCTCCCAGCTTGCAGCACACATAGCTCTGCCAGAACAGCTCCTGGCTGGGCTGAGAGCAAAGGGAAGGAGCTGGGATGACAATTCTTGGTGCTGCCTGTTGCTTCCAAAGGTTTCACAAAACCCAAGCACAGCCCCAGCCGTGCCTTCCTCACTCTGGACTTCCTCCTCCTTCCTCAAGGAGGGCAGATACCCGTGAGTCTGACTCAGGAAAGGTTGCAGGGTTTGCCCTCCCGTGCTGAATCATCTGCTGCACGCAGAGAGGGAAGAGGTGGAAAATGGGGGGGAGTCCCCTGGGGGATCCTCGGTGTCACAGAGTGAGGGGAGGGTGAGGCATTTGCCATGGAATGCCAGCCCCATCCCACAGCACTTCACAGCATCGCAGAATGATTCAGGATGGAAGGAAGGGCAGCAGCGGGGTCAGGCGGGGTCGTGCCGAAGCACCTCGCACAGGGTTGTGTCCAGGCGGTTCTTGGATAAGAATATTTAAATATTTCTGCTCCACAGGAGTAAAGCAGTGGGAGAACACAGGCACAGCTGCGGGATTTGCCCGAGGATGAAGGGCGTTATCAGCCCTCTGCAGCAGCAGCGTCCCTGCCCGCATCCTAAAGGCATCACAGGACCCCCCCAGCAGGGTCGCAGGGCACCGATGGGCACCGCTGTGTGTCCTCCTGTCACACACGGGTGACAGTCCTGCTCCTGCCTTCCTGCGCACCCCCAGCCAGACACAAAGGCTGGAAGGGCAGGAGAGCAGAACTCCGCGTGTACCGCGCCCAGAGAGATGCCCGTGAGAGGATGCTCGGGGAATCACCCCGGGCCGCCGCCCGGCGGGAGTTTCAGCGGTTCTCCGAGTTTCCCAGCCGCTGTGGCTCGGAGAAAAGCGGGTTTTGTTTGACAGGCAGCGACACCTCCCGGCATCGGCCCCTCCTGGCACAGCTCCTCCGGCAGCCGCACATCGCCGGGAGCTCTGCCAGGGAGCCCGGGGCAGCCCAGAGCTACGCGAGGGTGCTCCACAGGAAACGGTGACCGTGGTGATGATGATGGTGATGATGAGAAGATTCACCTCTTGCAAACGCTTGCTAAAAAATCACAGTCACCTCGTAGAGAAGCTGCCCCAGGGCTCTTAGCCAGGCTGGAATGAGTGGCCCTGGAACTGCTCCCGATCCTGTCCGGGAAGCACCAGAGCCGTGTGTTGGTTGTGGCTCTGCAGTTTGGATGCTGAAGGGGAACAGACCCTCCAGACCCTTCATTTTGTTTCTTTCCTTATAAAGGATTACTGTTCTTTTTCACACAAGAAGGAGGAACGCCATAAAAATTAAATTAATAAAACAGAGGTAGCAAAACAGCCGGGGGAAACAGACACCGGTGGTAAGAAGAAAAGGAGATTTTTGGAGGAAATCGTGACTTTGTACCCAGAACCAGACGCTCCCAGCTGCAGCAAGGGGCTGTCTGCTGGGCTGGGAGAGTTTTCCATCTGGGGAAGACCCAGGAAAACCCCCTTTTATCTAAGCTGATACAAATCTCCCGTGTGGTAACTTCATTGATTCATTCCCATTTCTGATGGCACCGGCCTGGGGGTGCCTGTGATGGGAAGGGAGGAGAGCTCAGTGCCAACCAGTGACTGATCCAGGGATTTTCCCCCCTTCTCTTGCAGCGGCACAGCCACTCCAAGCACACACCTGGGCACGCTGCACTTGGCAGCGTGGCACAGAGATCCAGGTCCTTTCATGTGCCCACAGCGGGAGGGGCAGATCCCTGTCCTATCTCTGCACTTTACTCCCCCAGCTGTAAAGTGGAGTAATTCCTTAGCTCCTGGAAAACATAAACTGAGAGAAAGTCTTTGATCTCCTGTAAACACCGGGCTCCCAGAGTCTCCCACCCCGCCGTTTTCATTGTTGCTAGGTTATTAATAGCTCTCTGCTGCACTGAAACCTTATTTAGGTTCTATTAATATTTCACAGCCACCCAGGTAAGAAGCAAAGGTCAGAGTTTCACTGAGGCGTCTCACAAGATGAGGCAGCTCTTCCCCTGTGCCAGGGCTCAGCTGTGCTGCACTGGAGGGCGCAGTACTGCAACTTTTACCTTTCCTTTCCCCCAAAACCCTCTCACACCTGCTCCTCTCCCGCTCACACGTGCAGGGCTGTACCAGGAAGCCAGGCAGGGCGCATGTGTGCAGGTCCTGAACTCCTCGATCCTCTGCAATTCACACAGCTTCATCGAGGAAATGAAAATGGATCAGGGAAGGACATTTATGACAAGTGAAAAGTTCTGCTCTGCCGTGTGTGCCTGGAGGGTGGGAGCCCTGATGGCTCTGTGCCTTCTGCAGCAGGCTCGAGGTACGTGCACACCTGGGTGCCACTTTTCCTTTCACTTTACGGCTTGGCTGGTAGGAGGAGAGAGAAATTTTCATCAGTTTGAATGGGAATGGTTCACGTAAAGTGAAGTATTCCACGGCAAAGAAGCGACAGCTTAAAATCTGTCTGTGGAAGGGGTCTTGCTGAGGGCTGGCGATGGACACGGCGATCTACTAGAAAAAACAGGGGCAGGAAAATATACCTGGCAAACCTGCACCTCTGAATTCCTGGTGGGACCTGCCTTTGGAGGATGGGGGTTGAATGAGAGGCGTGGGACGGCCGCGTCCGGGGGAGAGCGCGAGGGAGTCAGGCGGCGTTCGTGGGTTGTAAATCAGCGAAACCACAGGAAAAGCCACTCGAAATTATAAATCAGATTGTTCACACAAATGTGGGTCCTAATTCTAAAAGCTGTTGAGAAAAAGATGTTTTATGAGAGATGAGGAAAACGTCGTGCCTGCTTCCAGGGTCAATTTCCAGTCTTTAATGAACGGCTCTGCCTCAAATTTTGACGCACCTTAGTCAGAATCCAGCAGTATCTTCTATCCACAAAGTATTTTTAAGTAATTCACACCATTTTCCTTCCTGACCAGGTCATGTTCAACTTCTCCCCCCTCAAAATGTGACACTGCTGTCGAGGGATTTTGCCATGCTTTTGACCTGGGCTCCAGGGGAAGGCTCTCCCCCAGACGTGACCTACACAGTGAGGTATGAAAGGTAAGAGCTCCCAAACCACGCCTGACTGAAGGGGCAGCACAGGGGCAACAGCTGGGCATCTCTGCTGATTAAAGACTGTCCTAATGATCAGCGACCTTCCCCCCCAAACAAAACATGATCCATGTGGGAAGTGCTCCAAACTCCGAGCACCACTTGCTCCCCACCCTCCAAAACCCTCCCTTCTCTCGCTCTATAAATTTCAGCAGAACACGGTTAATATTTTGCTAATATTTCGGTTGTTGCTCTCAGCCAGGATCGCCTGGACAAATGGATGAAGGTTCCTCACTGCAAAAATATTCCCAGAACCTTCTGCAACCTGACCTGCGACCTCTCCAACTTCTATGTTAAAGTCCGGGCTCGGGTGAAAGCGGTTTGGGGACGATTCCACTCGCCCTGGGTGAAATCCCAGTTCAAGGATTACTACTCCGATGGTGAGTGCCTGCCAGGTGACAGCCTGGACGGAAGGACATCCCCACAAATGGATAGACCACACCCCACAGCTATCCAGGAGCTTTATGGATGGCAGAGATTAGAGGGAGAACAAACAGTAACGAGAGCTGGGATCGTTCAGGAATGAATTCTGTAGCAAGTGTCAGAATTTGTTCACCGGTGTCCCCCAGCTGGCTTCAAGTTCTCTGGGGTAATTTAGATAAAAGAGGTGTCCTTTGCCTCCCCCTTATCACAAGATAACAGCTGGAAGTGGGGATCAGCCATGGGAAGTGTCACTGGGAAGGTAAGAGCCAGGCAAGCCCCATTCTCACGTCCGCTCGCTCAATTGCAGTGGAACTGGCTCCCCCCGTGCTGAACCTGAAAGTCAAGGAGGATTTCATCCACGTGAGTGCCTCCTTCCCTCTGCCCACCTGCGTGGAGAACCTCACTTGGAAGTACGACCTGAACCTCTGGGAAGCAGGATCTGAAGACAAGGTCGGTACAAGCGGCTCTTTGTGGATGAAATGGAGGAACTGAAAGAGCTTCAGAGTTCTGGGCAGGGAGGGGGGGACTGGATCCAGGCCCTGGAGGAAATGAACCAGCCAAGCCAGAGTTAAACCAAAGCCAGAGACAAAAAGCAGAAGTGTGTGAGCGCATCCTTATTTTTTTGGTAGTTCCCTATTTTTATCAGGAAGGAGGGGCTGCACTGCAGTCAGCCTAAAGACCTGAGGTTTGAAACAACAAATCCAGGTGGCACTGGCAGCATTCCCTGGCAGAGCAGAGCACAGCACAGCTGGAATTCCCACCCTGGATCTATAAACCCTGGGGGAGATGCCAGACATGGGGTCTTCCCATGCTCTTCCCAAACCCTGAGGCCACACAAGGGATCCGTGGGCTAAAGGGGTATGGAAACACCACCCCAATAATGAAAGAAGCATCTTTCCAACCCTCTGCTTTGTCTCTCAACAGAAGAAATATGAAGGTCACTTCAGGAAGGACACAGTGACCATCAACACCACTGCTCTCAGGGGCAATTACTGCTTCAGTGCCAGGGCTCTCTATGAGAGCATTGACTTGAAGCACAGCGAGTTCTCCCAGCCCGTGTGCGTGCTACTAAACCACAAAGGTACGGCCCTTCCCAGGCAAGGATGTGGGGGACATCCCACGGGACGAGGGCAGGGCAAAGATTTCCACCAAAATCAGCTTTCCAGCAGCAACAAAAAAGGATTCCTGCTAAAGGGACTGCCTGGATTTCCTGGTGAACAGTTCCTGCTTCCTGTAGAAATATTTTTGTTTTAAAAAGCCAGCCCTGAAATGTTTTCTGGAAACCTTAAATACTGTCAGTGTAGAGCCCACAATTCCTACAAAACACCACTCACAAGAGGTTATTTCTGTCTTTTTCAGCAGTGGAGTGGAAGTTGCCACTTCTGGTCGTGATCCTTCTGTTTGTCCCCATCTTTGTGGTCAGTCCCTTCATCTGCTGCCTGGTGAAACGTGAGGCCAAGCAAAGGAAGCTGCCTCAGGTTTTGGTACGGCCCAAATTCTGGGGTCCCCTCCTGCCTCAGAGGGTGGCTGGGGAGGAGTGGGGGGTTCTGCACTCCTCAGTTTCACATTCCTAATTCCCACTTGAAGCAATCTTTCTTACATCCAAGCCTTTCTTTTAAAAGCATCACAGGCTCACGGTGTCCTTCCTTCTCCCTGGCAGGATTTCTCTCAGTTTAAAGCTGCAGGACCAACCTTCCACTCGGAGCTGAGCGAAAAGGAATTCTGCAATGATCTGAGCTGCACAGAGAAGCCAATGCCACAGAGGAGGACAAACAGAGCTGCAGGAGGACACCACCTGCCATGGGTGGCTTCTTTCCCATCATCATCGTCATCGTTGTGGTCGTCATCATCGGAGGACGAGGAGGAAGAAGACGGCAGCACTTCCATCCGGTACAATGGGACGCCTCGCTATCCAAAGAGACTTCTCAGCTCTCAGCCACCCCCAGCAGCTCGGGGGGAAACCAGCTCGGATTCAGGATCTGGAGGTCTCTCTGTGGACACTGAATCTGTGCTCGACCTCGGTGCCCTGGGTTTCACTCTCTTTGCAGAGAGGAAGGGTGAGGCGGACACCTCGGGATCCCAGGCGAACGAGGAGACATCCCTTTATCACAGTTCCTCTTTGGGAAGAATATCCCTCACTGGGGTGAGATTCCCAGGTGCCAGTGAGCACGGACAGGGTGATGGGAACAGGGATGAAAGGCTGGGAATGACCCCCCTTCACCCCCTGCTGGGGGGGATTTGTGCTGAACCCCACGAGCACCCCCCGCACAGGAAGGCTCCTCATTTCTCCAGGGATTACCAGAAATCCATCATTGATCTGCAGCTCCAGACAGACCCGGGATCCCAGCCCGGAGAGGATCCCAGCACGCAGCTGCTCATCCCCTTATGGACACTGCAGGTGGCAGAGGATGAAGGCATTGCAAGTGACTGTGGCAGTGACAATTCCGTGGAGGGGACACTGCCCGAAGCCACGCTGCTCAGTGACGCTTTTGAGACTTCAGATACAGAGGGAAAATACAATCCAGAGTTTCAATTCCGGGGCTACGAGCACTCACACTACTTGGCAAGGATCTAAAGCACCCAGCAGGTCTGGGGAGTGCCTGGAAAATGCTGGAGAGCTCCAGATATCCGGGCAAGGATCCTTGAACAAGGACAAAAAACGGATGTCTGGCCTATCAAGGCAGTGGCTTTAGGGACACAAAAGGTGCATTTTATTGCTAAGACACCTGTGTACTGTCACTGCCCCTCTGATAAGGTGCCCAGGCTCTGGCACAGCCACAGGATGGGATGGAGGGGTGATGGAGGCAGGGACATCTCTGAGGGACCACCCAGCAAACAGGCACTGCCTCGGGGTCAGCTGAGATTCGGGGCAGGGGAACGGCTGGGTCCTGAAACGCATCAGCTGGGTCCTGGGAGCGCGGTGCTGTGCCTGCACGTGGATTTGGAGCACGTCCTGAACCTCTTCGTGTCACCTTCGCTTCCCTGTAAGTGCAGAACTCGACTGGAAGTTCCTCACAGAGACATTCAGCACAATCTGGTTTCTGTGGGACGAGGGGTTCTCCACCTCATCCTGCAGAGATCACCTTCTGTGTGCCAAAGTCATTCGTGTGCAGCATGTTTGTTTATTTATTTATTATTTTACACTTTTTGAAGGTGGAATTCCTCCTGCTGTGCAGAATGCCTGAGAGCAATAATATTTTGATACAGAGCTCCTTGTGTGCGTGGTTTTGTTTCCCAGAGCTACAAAGGGGGACTGCAGCTCATCCTGATAAAACATCGCCTTTAAAACAGGACCCCATCCTGGGCTGGAGTGGAATCCTGAGATTTCCCAGCCAGGTCACTCTGGTCACTGGAAAACCAGGACCCTCTCTCTGGACAAAGATTCATAGAAGGGTTTGGGTTGGAAGGGATCCTGAAGTTCATCCCATTCCCCACGCTGCCACGGGCAGGGACACCTCCCACTGTCCCAGGCTGCTCCAAGCCCCGTCCAACCTGGCCTTGGGCACTTCCAGGGATCCCGGGGCAGCCACAGCTGCTCTGAAACTGTGCCAGGGCCTCCCCACCCTCATAGGGAAGGATTTCAGTCCAATATCTAACCTAGATCTCTCCTCTGGCAGTTTACAGCCATCACCTTTGTCCCATCTGCTTCATGCCCTTGTAAAGGCTTTTTACCCTCGAATATTAAAAGGAGCCTTTGTGTAAAGGACTCACAGGAAAGAAAAGCATCAAAAGAAAGAGGGAAATACTCCCCAGCCATTCTCTGCATTCAGGGAGAGGGCTCAGGTGAGGGGAGGGTGTTGATGGAGGGTGTGAAAGCTGAAATCTCTTGAGAGTCAGGAAAAGAGAAGTAAGGGGTGATAGGAGGGGTTGGGAACTGCTTGGCAGCAGGATGTACTAATTACGGTCCTGAGTTAAAGACAAAAGGGGAGGTGGGGGAGAGGATTCACCAGCGAGAACATTCCTTTGTCCTCACAGTGTCCTTAGGTGCATCCTGCATCGTTATCCCTCCGGTTCCTTTGGAAAGACACAGACGATCCAGCTACAATCACCACCCAATTCCTTGTGCAATCAAGGAAAACCCCCCAGGCTTCGGCTTACAGGAAGCGCCGAAGTTGTGTAACCTCTACCAAATTATTTTGGCATGTCCCAGCTCTGCAAACAGAGCCTGGGATCGGTTCTTTGTCTCGTCCAGGGAGCTGAGGGACAGGCTGCAGGCCAGGTGAGCTTGGACAGGTGGTGGCAGCATCCAACTCCTCCACATTTTCTTTCACCGGGGCTTGGGACTTGTTTTCCTCTGCAGAAGGGTCAGTCACGGCCAGAGCACTGTGCTCCCTCTCCCAGAGCACCTGGTCCAGCTCTTATCACAGCAGCAGGGAATCATTTCCTTTGGAAAAGACTCTGGAGATCATCGGGTCCAACTGAGAACCCCCAGTGCCACATCCACACATGGAGGGTTCGTGCCCAGCAGGCCCCACACACTGGGAGCAAATCAAAAGTTTGAGGCGGTTTGGAAGTTGAAACCCCAATTTTAAACTTGAAGGTCGAGTTTTGGACATCATCAGGTCCCCAAAGATTCACAGAGGTGTTAACTGGGCTATTCAAAAGGTGACACCTTGCTAGAAATATGGGCAGAGATAAAGTTTGGAGTTCTGTTCTCAGAACTGAAGTCTCAGGGGCACCCCAAGGCCCCTCAGCTCTGCCCCATCACAGCAGCAGCAGCAGCATGAGGGAGGGGGAAAATGGAAATACTTTTAGCAGGCTGTTCAGGAAACACCCTAACAAACAGTTGTACTTAATTAGACACTGGTGGATAGGTGTGTCTTGTTTAACAAACTGTGAGGCCTCTGCCTTTGTCCAGGTGAGCTGAGAATGACAAAACGCCAGTGATGCACCGTGGCAGGGCTGGAAGCACAGAGCCCTGGTAATGCCCAGGCAGGGCAGGGAACAGAAACAGCGCCGGGAGCAGGAAATCCACGGATGAGGAGGGAAGCAGAAGGGGTTTGTAAATTCCATCCTGTGTTTGGCCACGAGGATGGAGCAGTGCAGCCAGGGTGCGTTCAGCCTCAGAGGCACACGGGGTTTGTATTTTGAAAACAAAACAACGTCCTAAAAAACTGAACACGTCGTGGAAAATGCACTGTATCACTTTCTTGTTGTCCATACAAACTCCCAGTTCCCACCACGTGGATTCGGGATACCCAGAGCAGACCTTTACACTGTAAACAGGCACAAAAATAAACATTGTAGGTCTACAGTGGCCTCTGCACAAAGCTGTGGGACAGCAGGTGCTGCTCCCACGGGAAGGCCACCACTTTTCTACCTCTTTCCCACATCAGGGGAGAGAACCTGGCAGTGCAGAGTCAGGGCAGAGCTGAGGAGCTCCTTTGGTTCCCACCCAAGGTCAGGAAGAACAACAGAAAGAGCATAAAAACCACTGCTCTGACTTCCATTTTAAGAAAGCATTCAGAAGTATTTTTTTAAGGAAATAGGTGCAGTGCTTGCAGCAGGTATTGAACCAAGCAGGTGCACAGCACCAAGCTCTAATGTCTAGAGTTGTAACGAGCTCGAGTTACCCGACCAGAAAAGCAAACCTCAAACCCCAGGAACCTCAGGGAGGGCTTTCGGGCAGGAAGCTCTCAGCAAAAAGGTATTTGGCTCTTTTTCAGGAGCTGGGGATTTTCTCAGCCTCTGGCTCGTGCACCTTTGTACAGCCAGGTGTGCACTGGAGAGGAGAGGTGCTCCTGCTGTCACTCTCCCGTCTCACACATGCGCAGGGAGCTCCGAGCAGCCGCGAGCTCAGATCCCAGGGAAGGCAGGACAGGAGCAACAAATCCAAGCTGGCCTGGCAAGGAAGAATTCAGCTCTCACAGAAGGTGATTCACCTGCACACAGGAGCGACTGCCTGCTCTCCCAGCCCAGCCTGCAGAGCCATTCATGAAGCAAATTCTGATCGTCCTGGCTGGAGTTTCAGTGATCGGTGAGTCCTGAGCTCTCCTCTGCTCTCGCTGATTGTGGTGTTTCTGTTTGATCCTGGAGTCTGGACTTCAATCCTGTTTCCTGAATTATCTCCTAGAGAATGAGCTGTTGTCTGAGTTCTCTTCTCTGTCGATCTCCCCTTGTAGTAACTCCCATGTGTGGTCGGTATGTTCAGCACTTGAAGGATGAGTAGGGAGAGGAAGAGATTCCTTCACTTCAGTACCACCCAAATCCTACAGGAGTGAAGGATATTCATTGATTTCAGGGGGCTTTGGATCAGTCTCCTTGTGTCCTAAGCAAAGGCACGAATGAATAGAAGAACAGCCCTGATTTTAAAAGAGGTACAAATAAATAATGTAATCTTAAAATGAGAGAGTCATCATAGAGTGGTTTGGGTTGGAAAGGAATTAAAGCTCATCTCATCCATCCCCTGCCGTGGGCAGGGACACCTTCCACTATCCCAGGTGGCTCCAAGCCCCATCCAGCCTGGCCTTGGGCACTGCCAGGGATCCAGGGGCAGCCACAGCTGCTCTGGGCACCCTGTGCCAGGGCCTCCCCACCCTCACAGGGAACAATTTCTCCCTTCTATCTAATCGAGATCTACCCTCTAAAAGCCACTTAATCCTACTCCAGATGTGACAAGCTCACTCCAGGGCGAATGAAGGATAAACTTGCTCTTTCCAAACAGCAGCTTTTCAGCATTCAGCCTTGTCATTAATCTGCTCGTGGCTGGGATCTTACACTGTGAAACTCCTGTACTGCAGGGACTGTGAAATATCCTGGTTTTCCCCTGCCCACACTTGACTGTGCTTGTGTTACTCTGCTTTGCATAACAGTGTTTTAGCGTGGATAAATGTGGGAAGACAGAGATTTCCTACTCCTGATAAGATCGGGGCATTTGTGACTCAGTTTTCAGGGTGCTCAGACAGGGAATCCCACCCCCTCCATACCCACATTGCTGCCTCCTGCTGAGCCTGGAACGAGCAGAGGCAAATGTGGAGCTGCAGATGAAGTCAGGACAAGCTCTGGAGTAGCCAGCAGCCCGTTTCTGCATCACTTCCCTGCCCCAATGCCACACACGAGGCTGAGAAGGGATCTGTGCCCTTCTGCCTCACCCTCCTCCCATCCAGCCAGCGAGCTGGAATTGGTGGCACTCGGTTCTGCTCCGTGGGGGGAAGCTCGGGAGCGAGGATCCAGGCGGGATTCAGTCTCTGCTCGATGTGATCTTGCCCCACTCACCCCCATCCCAGCGCTCTGTTGGCCCATCCGGGCTGTTTTCATTCGCTCACCCCATTTTTTTTCACAATGGGGCCTCATTGTTCACTGCAGGCTGAGCCCTCACGTGCTCCAGGTGTTTATCAATGCCTCAAACCAAGAGCTGAGTAATGCAGAAATGATCAGCCTTTGAGGGCCTGCCCCCAAGGCGAATTCACAGAGTTTATAAAATCCCGGAGCGGGAAGCTCTCGTGGATCAGCCTTGGGAAAATTTTGCACTGTGTTTTCCCGTGGTAAAACAGAGATAAAAGCCTCGAGGGCTTCTCTGCAGCATCCCAGAGCCCGTTTGCTGCAGGAGGGCCCTGGTGGGATGTTTGCAGGGGCAGGGGGCACTCCTGACCCCCCAAAGCCAGGGCCACTCTCCCCAGGGAAGAGGAGCAGGGCTCGGAAAGCAGGGAGCTGGCTGAGCTGTTTGCTCTCGCTCTGGCACACCCGGATCAGAGTCCAGACACCAGGTGTTGCTCCGTACACCCAATAAAACATGGAGCACGAGAGGAGATGGCAGCCACATCTTCAGGGAGGAGACACTGAGCTCTGCATGCCACTTCCTTGAGCAGGGGCAGAAAGCAGAGGCATTCCCAGACGTGACTCTGGGCTTGAAAACAGGTTATTATTTCTGTTTTACCACCCATTTAAGTGCTCTTAAAGAAACCAGACTAGAGATTCAAGGATTCTCTTTCTGACTTGAGTTTTCGAGGCATTTTCGTATAAATTCCTGACTTGCATTTCTTTGGGATGAGCCAGTTGCCTGCAAGGTGTGTGATGTGAACACAGTTTGAAGCCTTGTTCTGCTCAAGCTCCTTCTTTTCAGCCCAGCTTTAGCAAAATACCACAGGAGCCGTGTTCGTCTGAGGGCTGAGATGTGAGAAAACGCTTTTTAATACCAGGTTCTCTGCTCCTGCAGGCGTTGTGACTACAGAGAGACCATCATGTCTGAAACGTGCAGCATTTTCTTCCACAAACTTTGAGAACATCCTGACCTGGGAAACAGAGGCAGATATTCCCCCTGGCACCGTATTTGATGTCCAATACAAACAGTAGGTGAAGTTCGCTTCTTTGGGGCTCTTCTCAGAGAGAAAAGCTGATTTTGCTGTTTCTCCTGCCTGTGTTATGGCTCTGCTTGGAGGAGAACTCAGTGAAGGGTTATTCAAAGCGGGAGATGGTGCTCAGCCAAGCAAGTATTTTACATCTTGGGTTGCCTTGCTCCATCACCGAGCCACTCTTGCCTTCAGCAGCTTCCTTCTCCCCTGTTCCGTTTTCCTCCGGTCCTGCCCAGCCAAACAAACCCAAACCCTCGTTTCGTCCTCAGGTATGGAGAGAAATCCTGGCTCACCAAGCACGAGTGCCAGAGCATCACCCAGCTCTTCTGCAACCTCACCCGGGAGACAGAGAACTTCACGGAGCATTTCTACGGCCGGGTGAGGGCCAGGGACTGCTCCCCCAGCTGGGTGCGCTCCGAGAGGTTCGAGCCCCGCAAAGAGAGTAGGTACCACTGCAAGCCACCAAATCCTCCCTCCTGGGACCTGTAGGGCAGCCTTTAGGTTCTCCTTCCAGGGATCTTTTTCCTCTCGTTTCAGTCTTGCAAGGCTCTGTGCTCGCTGGGGGGGGGAGTGAAGGCCTGGAGGGGTGTATTGGGCACGGAGGTAAATGAGCCTTTAAATGAGGCAGGGCCTCACCTGAGATCTGACCCTAAAGTGGGATCAGAGGAGAGAAGGAAAAGCCAGCTGTGATGGAAAGGAGGGCTGCTGGTGAGGGGCATAAAGAAATAGAGTGAGACATGAGGGGAAACCTGAGGAGCTGTGAAATGTGAACATCGGGACGAGCACCCATCGCCAGGGACACTTCGTGTTCCCAGCCCCAAGGCGAGCCCTGCTGCAGACACACAGCACGGCCTTTGGGGGCCTTGTTGGCTCTGTGGCTGAAATTTCCCCACTGAAAAATCACCAGGAATAGTTGGGAGGTGGCATCAGCAGCCAATGGTTGTGAAGAGCCTTCGGACCTTTGCACTGAGAAAGCCGTGGAAGCTCGGGCTGAACCTCTTCTCAGCGCTGGCTGCAGCGTGTGCCCGTCCCCAGAGGGAAGTGCAGGCACAAAAGCCCTGTAAATCTGCTGCAGGGAGGGAACTGGGGCTTGGGCAGCCGTCACCTGAGTGCCTGTGATGGGATTTCACCCCTCACACACACGTGGAGGGGTTCCCTGCACAGGGACAGGGAGGACGTGGTCCTAAGGAAAAGCCCGGGGTGAGAATTCCTACAAAGGTACAGAACCCCAAAACCACCTCTGTCTCCAGTGGCCTGGCTCCTGCCGTGCTCACAGAGCTCAGACACCTTCTTGTATGAACAGAAACAGCAATTTCAGTGGGTCTGGGCTGTGTTTAAGACATCAGAGGGCTTTAAAACAGCTGACACTGCCCGTTCTGCCTCTCCCAGCCATCATAGGAGCGCCACAAGTGGAACACATTCCCCACGTCCGCTCCATAAAGTTCCTTATCCGGCCCCCTGTGACCCCCCTGCGGGGTGAGGATGACCAGCAGCTCACCGTGGAGGACATCTACAGCAAATTTGGGGCTGTGGATTATCACCTGACAATATTCAACCAGAGGACACACCAGCAGGTAAAGCACCGCCTCGAGGCACTGGGATTGTGTAAATCCCATTTCTGGGGGAAGATTTCAGAGCTCACACAGGATGGAGGAGGTTTCTGATGTACAAGGGAAAGTCTTGGAGTCTCTGACTCTCAGGACAACAGGAGTTTTAAGCGTTCTTCTTAAAATTCTGGGGGGGAAAAAGGACTTTCCAAGAGTACCATAACTAGCAAAAAGTAAAACCATTAATTTTTTGGTGGTTAAAAAAATTACTTACTTAGTTCAAGTCTTAAGAAACTGAAATGCAAAATTAAATGCAGAAATAACAGAAAACAAAACTATAGAAATATCAGAATCCATACATACAGAATAATTACAGCCCTGTAAGACCTCACCAGTAAATAATATTTTATGCTGATTTTTTGCAATCTGAATTGAAGAAAATGTAACCTTCCTAAAACACAGATTTTACCTTGCTTTTCAACAGTGGACAAAGAATGAGCACAACAAAGAATTTGAAGTTTCCAACTTGGACCCGGACACTGAATACAACGGAACAGTTTACATCTGTCTGCTCCAGAGAAGGAGCAAACCTCAAGTGTTTTGGGTCAAAACACTGGCAGGTGAGGCTGTTTAACTCTGCTGAAAGTCGAAAAGTCCAGCTGGGATATTGGATACACAAAACACATTGACTTTCAGCACGGAACGTTTTAATAATTTAAAGATTCATTCTGATGAGACTAAACCTGTGACACCACCCAGCTAATTGTGACATTCTCCTAACCCAGCCCTCTTTCCACTTGTTCTCTTCCCAGACAAGACGTGGATCCTCTACTGTTTGGTGGCCCTGGCGTTCTGTGCCGGGCTGGTCTTTGCTGCCAGCATTTATGTGATCTACAAATACATCAAACAGCGCAGTGCCCAGCCCAGGGCCTTGGTGAGTGCCCTTCAGCCACTGCAGCTCAGCTTGGAAATCACAGAATCACCACTGCCTGCAGCTGGAAGGGACCTGAAAGATCGTTCAGTCCATTTAGGGGTTCAACCCTTCCACTGTCCCAGGGTGCTCCAAGCCCTGTGCAGCCTGGCCCTGGACACTTCCAGGGATGAGGCAGCCACAGCTTCTCTGTGCCAGGGCCTCACCACTCTCTGAGCAAAGGTTTTTCTCCCCAGTATCCAATCTAAACCCACCCTCCTTCATTTAAAGGGTTAATGGGCTCTGTCTGGGCAGTCAGTGCAGATTGCTGGTGCTTTATAGACAGGTGCTCAGAACCTTTCCCAAAGTGAGCCCCTCAGGGTAGGCAGCTACACTGAGGCATCCTAAATCCCTTGAACCCTCGTGATTCTCACCCATCCCTCATCTCCCACAGCAAGAATTGGGGTCTCCTGCTCAGGAGCTCCAGGATTTTCATGCTGTTTCTGTGCTCCAGGATTTTCATGCTGTTTCTGTGCTCCAGGATTTTCGTGCTGTTTCTGTGCTCCAGGATTTTCATGCTGTTTCTGTGCTCTAGGATTTTCGTGCTGTTTCTGTGCTCCAGGATTTTCGTGCTGTTTCTGTGCTCCAGGATTTTCATGCTATTTCTGTGCTGCAGAGCTTAGGCCAAATTTCACAAAAGCGAAAGCAGGGGTTTTTCTTCCTCATATCTCAAGATTGCTCAGTTGATGCACAGTGAGAAATGTCTGTATTCCTGTGAAGGGTCATTCCCCAGGGAAAAAAGCAGAGTTCTTTTGTCAGCAGAGCAGATCCCTGGTGGTTGTCACTGGCTTTTACTGACTCTCCTCCAGAGAAAAGTAACTAAAGCAAACCTTCAAGGTCGCAGCTTCCTGTTAATAACCCATGCTTGTTTATCTGCTCCACCAGGACTTCAGAGGGATTTCATCATTCCAGCCTCTCACACTGACGGTGGAGCACATCATAAAGCCCCTCAGCCTGTCCAAACCTTCCCTTTTCATCCCCGAAGTGCAGCTGGCACAGGTGAGCCAACACTTGGACTGGGTCCCGGAGCCACCACGGCCTTTCTGTCCCTACCAGCAGCAGGTGGATGTTCCAGCATTCCAGCTGCCCCCTCAGCCATCCCGGGTGGAAACCACAGCTCTGACAGACTACGCTCCTCAGACAGCTGAGCAGGGCATTGCTGCTGCCATATCCAGCACCAGCGTGCCCCTGACCTATGGGGTGTGTGTGGAGGGCACAGCCCACCCCGACAGGAGCTCGCAGCCGGACCGAAGGCTGGAGGGAGTTCCTCCAGATCGTTCTGTGGACGGAAAGCTCCGACCCCAGAGGCTGGGAAAGAGCTGCGGCCGCTGGGATTACAAAGAGCAGCGGCCAAAGGTGGCACTGTGGAAGAGCAGGGACAGGCTGGAGTCGGTTCTGCTCCAGGGGAGCCCTGGGCAGAGCCAGCTGCTGCTGCAGAGTGACGGGCTGGAAAACCCAGAGCGAGTGGCCCAGCTGTCCCTGTCTTTGCTGGAACAGGGGGGATGCTACAGACAACAGGCAGAGCTGCCCCTGCTGCTCTCTGCAGGGACAGCTGCCCCAGACTATGTTCCAGAGGATGAACTTCTGGCACCTCTGTCAGCAACCCTCCTTCTCTCAGTCCGGACTGGGAATGATTTCCCTGGAGAGAACCACCCGGAGCAGTGGGTGCTGCCAGAGTCATTCCCACACCCTGCGAACACAGCGCAGCTCCCAGGGACTGCGGGCATGGAGATGTTCCCAGCAGCAAAGGAGCTGAGCTGCACAGAACTGAGCGTGTCCCTGGACAGCAGCTCAGGCCGGGACAGGGACACTCCTCTCACCATGCTCTTCAAAGATTTGGACTTGAAAGTGCAGTGGGACGAGGATGATAACACGGAATTTTATTAGGATGGCTGAATGGTGTTGAAATCCAGGTGATGTTTTCTTGCACGAAACAGAAGCAATGCAAAACCACAGCTAATCCTGGCTGTATCAACGTGCTCAGGGCTGCCAGAATGTTCCACTGTGGGGTTTGGTGCCTTTACTGACAGAATTACTCCTTGTTACACTGCACTACTGTACCTTTGCACTTAACAGGTCTTTCTTTGTTGCATATTCTCAAATTTATTACGAATTGGATTACTTTGAGAGGTAAGATTCAATTTCCAAGCCAAGATTCAGTTTACTGAAAATTTAGCAAAATTCACGACAGAAAGTGCCTTTGCTCTTTACCAACACCAAAGATCCAGGGCTGAGATGTGTCCACCTTTTGAAGAAATTCAGATATGCAAACCTAAAAGAATTTCATGTACCATGGTACAGAAAAAGAAGTAAATAGTTATTGGCGTTCTACCCTTGGAGAAATGACTTGGAAATTCTACTTCCCTGGGATGGACTTTGCCTTTAAAGGAGTCCTTGAAACTGAATAACAGCTCCTGCTGCAGCAATTCTGTGACATATGTCCCTCTCCCCTGTGGTTTTTAATACTTGTACAGAGATAAAGCCTTTTTCATCTCTGCAACAGATTAACGCAGTTCTGAGATGTCTCAGCTGCTGCTCCTTTCTTTCTCTGCAACAGCCACACGTTCTCCTCTTCCCCTGAGATCCCCAGGCACGAAGCACCTGGGGTCACATTCCAGGCAGGCAGGGATGTGAGGATTTAGAGCACTCCCAGTTCAGCCCTCAGTGCCAGTTTATCCCAGCCCCAACCCCTGCACTCAGTAATCCACAAAGGAGTCCGGGCAGGTCTTGAGCTCTTCCTGCCAACCCCTCACTGACACTGCCCTTGAGGAGCCTGCTCCACGTTCCTGGCACATCTCCCAGAGCTGCCACGGCCGTTTTTTGGGAGCCAAAATCCTTGGAGCACTCGCATCTCCCCCAAAAGCGAGCTAAATTCCAAATTCAGGGGCCAAAGGAGGCGATTATTTTTCATTCAGAGGAAAGCTCGGTTCGGCCTGTTCGTTTCCACTGCTGTGGGGAAAAAAATGTGTCTGAGGGCAGCAGTTTTAGAGAAGTGAAAGCATTTACAGGAATAAACAAGGTTTGACTGGTATGGGGAAGCATTCACTCGAAGGGACTAAGGCTGACCAGAGGTAAAATTCAGCTGTTCCCACTCCAAGTGCACATGGGGGTTTTCTCAGCCCGGGAAAAGCTGAAGCTAAAGGCAAAATTCCACTTGCTTTGGGGTGGTTTTGCAAATAAGCCATAGGCTCGTGAAGTGAAGATTTTTGATCATTCAACCCAGGATGAAAGGAGCAGCCTTGGAAACTTTACAGGCCAAGGTTCAGCTCTGAGCTCCAGCAGCAACAACTGGCAAAGAACCACAGCCCTGTGAGGCCAAAAGGTCAAAATTCCAAGTGTGGTGAAGAAGTGCTGGAGCACAGGGTATCAAAGATGGAAATATGGGCACAGCTTGGGCAGCGACCAGCTGGACATTTCCAGGGAGCTCACCCCATACCATCCGCTGCTGAAGGGTTTGTGGAATGTCCTTTGATCTGTTTCCTGTGCTCTGTGCCCCAAAAAAACAACACTCAGAGAAATGCTGCAGCTCCTGGAGCTGTTCCCAAGGTCTGTGAGACCCTAGGGGTGGCTTTTTTTTCCAGTAAACCTCCCCAGAGAGGCATTTCAAGCCAATGGTGCCAATTACCTTACTCAGAGCTGCCTGTGGGCTGCATATCTTGTGTCAACAACATTCCCAGCGATGCTGCTCAGGGAATAATCAAATGCCACAATACCAACATTTTGGATTGTGTTATGAAACATAACCCCCAGCACAGGATGAGAATGGGCAGAGTCGTGTGGAAGGGATGGGGGCCTGGGGAGAGCATCTGAATGTGCTGCTAAAATTACATTATTTTCTATTTTAAAAGCCTTACCAAATCCCTCTCCTGACCCCCTGCCACAGGGTCTGATCGTGCCCTGACTGTAATAAATGTGTCATCCTGGTGGAGGACAGGTGGGAACTGAGGAAAGTCTGGGAATGGATTTTTAGAATCCACGTTGGTGCCTAGAGATGCAAAGTGTGCCCAAGCTGGGACATCCATCTCTCCTTCAGGCCCCCAAATACCTCCAGGGCTGCATTACCCCTGACTGAACAGCAGGCAGGAATGATTCCAGCCCCATCCCATCCTGCCTGCTCCACCCTCCCAGCAGCTGTAACGCCCAGGGATCACGGACAGGACAGCCCTGTCCTTCCAGGGACTGACTGCAATATCCTCAACTTCCTGCTCTCGTCATGGCTTAGTCAATATTGATCTTTGAGGCCTGGATCTTCTACGCAGAGGGAGGTTGGTTCTTGTCTCATGAGTCACCTTCTAAATTTAACACGTAGATCATCCATTCTCGAGCTGTTTCTCCTTGGAAAAGCTTGGGAAGAGAGGATGATGCTGCTGAATTTTACCCAAGGAACGTGTCACCCTCACTGACCTCACTGCCTCCCTCTGTTCAGAACCAAAGTGATCCGTTTGAGTCCCAACAGCTGCTCCAGGACCTCCTTATCTCCATCTCCCTCTGTGCAAGAACATTCCCAGATAAGCAGCAGGATTTCAGCCTTGTTCCAAAGGTCTCCCCGTGCAGGCCATCTGTGCCTAACAAGGCTCTGCTGCTCAGCCATGCTGGCTGCTGCAGATAACAGCTCTGATAGCTCCTGGTGATAAAAGCTGGAGGTGCCAGGCCACGGGGAGCGTGTGTGTCCCCAGCAGATGTCAGGCCAACGACAGGTGAGCGCTGCAGTTCAGTTGTCACAAGGACACCAGGGGAGCAGGTGGCAGCTGTAACCCTAGAGCACAGCGCTGCTCTTTGTCTTCTCAGCTAAATCTGGGAGCTGGCGCTTGCTCACTGCCCGACCTGCTGGAAGCTCAGCAGGGATCCTTGCCCAGGGATGAGCACTCTGCAAGCCAAGGATCCCTTTCTCCCTCCCTGCTTGTTCCTTTCTTTTGGCACTGGAGGGGGTTTGAACACTAGGAAAAATCACTGGTGAGTTTTCGAACGAGTTCTGAGAGGAAAATCTTACCCAAGGGACAAATGGAAAGCTCCAAGTTCTGGAGGCAGAATGAAGGAGAGCTCACAGAATATCCCGAGCTGGAAAGGAACACAGGGATCATCGAGTTCAACTCCTGGTGCTGCAAAGACACCCCAACAACCCCACCCTGTGCCTGGCAGCGCTGCCCAAACGCTCCTGGAGCTCTGGCAGCCTCGGGGCCGTGCCCATTCCCTGGGGAGCCTGGGCAGTGCCCAGCACCCTCTGGGGGAAGAGCCGTTCCCTGCTCTCCAGCCTGAACCTCTCCTGAACCAGCTCCAGGCATTCCCTGGGTCCTATCCCTGCTCACAGAGACCTAAGATCAGTGCCTGCCCCTCTATAGAATATAAATTTTATAACAGAAGGTCGATGAGACAAAATGAATGAAATTATTAATATTAAGCAGAAGAGGTGATAATTACACATTACTTCTCATCATACAAAATTCAGGGAAGCACTCGAGTGGCCATGGATTGAAAACCAAAGAAAGGGAAGCGTTCCTTCCCTCTGACAGCTCAGCTCACACCACAGTGCTTCAGACACGCCAGCCCAGCCCTTCCTCTTTACTGCTTTCCTGGGAATGTCTCAGCCACCGAATGAACTTCACCCCTGGAAGTCCTGGGAGTTCTGGTGCTGATCCTGCTGGGTTTCTTCTTTGTTTGGATGGTGAAGCGAACAAGGCTCCTAGAAATGGATCCTACTGGCACTGTGCCAAAGCTGACGGTGGAATTCATTCCCACAAGGCCTTCTGGTGCCACGAGAAACATCACCTGCTTCTCACCTTGCTGGGAAGGGTTTTCCCCGAACGCTGGAACTGCAAGGCTGCCTCAAACAAATGGAAAATCAGCAATCTCTGCTCTTTGACCCTGCCCCAAACCCTCGGGCACCACCGTGGGCTGCTGGACACACAAAGCTCACCCGCTCCTGAGGCACCAAGCCTTTGTTTGCTGGAAAAAGGAAATAAAACAGCCACAGCCCACCAAAACCTGAGAGCTGCTGCAGCTCCTGGTGTAATCAGACACTGCCAGGACTCGCCTGGAGTTGACATTCACTAAAGAGATGTCAAAGCAAACGATGTCACTCTGCTACACAGCAATGGCGAGGTTACCCCGAGGGACATTCCTGGGCAGGGTTAAAATATCCAGAATTCAGTTTAGCTGCTTTGTGAGCTTCTCTCTTGAAAGAGCAGAGCATAATCCAACGCTCTGCATTTCGGAGGCACCTGTCCCTCCTCACACCACTTGGCAAAGGCAGCGATTTGGCAGAGCTGGGAGGGAGCTGGGTTGGCACTGCGGTGAGCAGCCCCCAGCGTCCCCAGCTGGGCCATCCCCATTGTCCCGGGGAGGGCCTGGCAGGGGCTATATTTGACTGCAGGATGGGCACTCCAACATGGGGAACATTCTTTTGGGGAGAGTCATTCTCGGTGTCATCACCAGGGAGAAGGAAACGCTCCTTTGTCCCTTGCCTCGCCTGGGGACGGGGGCTCTCCCTGCAGCCTTCACCCGGGTGAGTTTGGTTTATCTGTAAATAAACTGCTGTTTGTTGTGAGATTTTGTAGGATCTTCATAGCAGCATCAGTTGTTTCGTGTGACAGCTTTGTTTGACTTGCACTGCAGGAATAGATTGTGCTTTGTGCTCGTGTCTGCTCTAATGATTGTTTTTCCAGCGTTGTTCCGATGGAAATCCTGGTTTGCTCCTTGTTTTCTCACCACAGTCTGCTCTGTTGTACTGGCGTGTTTAGAAAATAATATGTGTTTGAATTGAAAAGTGCAGGCTTTAGCAGATCAGAACTCTGATTATAAAACAACTGAATCTGTCCAGGGAAAAATAAAAACCATTATATAGTGAAAATGAGTCTGTGTCAGTAACTATTCATGAGCATGGAAACAAGGCTCTGATGCCCAGGATGACAGCACTCATTCTGCAGCTGAACCACTTCTGAAGAGAGCAGAAGCCATGAAATTAAGATTTTTTTTCCCCCCACAAAAGCCTGTTTCATTTTCTTCGTCTTTTACTTGTCAGCATTTGTTGTTTCTTCCAAAGTTAATGCCCACTAAGGAAATATTAACAAGATAATTCTGTATTTTCATATTCATGTTGGGATGTTTTGAATTTACCACAACAACTCTGCTTTTCCACTGACTGTTCGTAAGAAATTTATTTACAGCAACAGAAAAAAATATATGAGAAAATTGTACCAGGAAAAGCTGAGGGTTTGTATTTTTATCGAGTTGGGATTCGAAAGCAGCAAAGCTCAAATCCAGCTGGAAGATTTGCCAAGGGAAAGTTTCAGTCATGGAACACGAGCTGGGGAAAGATTTACAAGCACGTTTGAGCAAATTCTATCCAGCAACAATCCCAATTGCAAAGCTGCTTTTCCAGAGCAACCCGAGCTTTTAGGACCTGTAAGCGTGCACAGAGCAAGGACCGTGCTGGGAGGTTTGGATTGAACTGCAGGAGGGGGGAGATGAGCAGGGATGCACTTTAAAAACTGACTTCAGTCTAATGCCCACCCATCAGTCAGAGCCTGAAAGCAGCGAGCTGTGGATTCCCAGAGCAGAGGCTGGGAATGGATGGGAGCCAGGAGTGCCAGCCTTTGCTCCTGTGCTTCACCTGTTGGCTGGCACTTCTCTGGGCAGCTTCCCTGGTCACTCTTGGGGAAAATCGTGCTGTTTACTGAGCTACTCCTTTCAGGCATTTGGGAGGATGCTCCAAACATTTTTTCTCCACGATTTTTCAACCTTTGATTTTTTTTCAACCTTTCCCTGAGAGCTCAGGAGAAACACCAGACCCCTGAGGATCCCAAAGCCTGGATAAAGCATTATCCTCCCAGAGCCCTGAGCTGTAACTGTTCCTGTGAGAGCCTGGGAAGGGGGAATTAGAGATCTGTACATGGGAACATGAGGGAGAGCTCTGTTTCAGTAGCTGGAACTGCTGGAGCACCCTGCTCTGGGGGGTCCCTGCCCATGAGATGGGCTTTAAGGCCCCTTCCAACCCAAACCATTCCAGGATTCCCAGTAAGATCAGTCCTGGGGAAACAAATCTACCCACAAAGGGCTGCCTGTTGCCTGTTCTGGGACAGCTCCAGCTGCCTTGAGAGACTTCATTTCTTCCCCTGATCCTGCTTTCCACAGAAGCATCACGAAGCAAACCCTTCTCACAGTGTGAATGTCAGGAAATACTTTTACATGAACCTTCACTCCCAGCCTCTGAATGCCCAAGCAAAGCAAGGGCTTAAAAAGATTGTTGAAGTGCCTGATTGGAGTGTTTTAATCTGTTCCAGCAAGAAAGCTTGGCTTTGACACCCCACCATGGGAACCCGAGCCTTCTTCCACCACAGAGAGGAGGAGCAGAAGGAGGAGAGGAAACAGAGCTTGGAAATGACCTCCACAACCAGGAAAAAAAGGTTTAAAACCAGGTAAATCCCAGAGTCAGGGACAGATCGAGTCAGTTGGGTCCAGACAGGGCTTTCTACACAGTCCCAGATTTGTAGGATTTTGAGTTTATGAAATGACAGAACATTATCTGGGTTCTTTTCCATGAATCTGCCCCTGGAAGTGAGGAAGAGGAGACTTTCAGCCTTTCAGACCTATCGATAGCAGCTGCCCTTGCCTTGACCTCCAAAACATCAAAGTAAGTCAGGAATTATAATTATTAACTCCAATATAACCTTGCAGGCAGCACCACAGCTCCGTATCAGGGTCACAGCTTCCAACTTACTCTGCTGGAAGCAAAAAGAGCAGCTTCAATCCTGAGGTTTTTCCTTTAAAAACACCAGGCCCCAACTAGAATGCAGGAAATTAAATGATGGTGCCACGTGACAGTGAGGAACGCTGCCCTGCTCACCTGCAAGGGCGTGAGAAGAACCAGATTTTATAGGAATAAATGGAAAATAGTGATGGATTAATCAGTGAATGGTAACAGGTGGGACTCTCCCTCTTTCCTAGAAGATCTCAGCAGCATCCCTGCTCCCTTTGATCCTTTTCCCAGCTCCTTCCCTGGGATTAGAAGTGGCCAAACAGTGGGTCCCCATGGAAGTTTGATTTCTTCTGGGCCTGCTGTTGGTTCCTGTGAGGGATAATGCTCTGACACTCCTACCCACACTCCATCAGCTGCTGTTCCTGTCCTTAACACTCCTGATTTAACCAAAAAAAAGGCGCTACAAACAAGAAAAAAGACCCGCCCAAAAAGGAAAAAAAAAAATTATCTTGACTTCTGTCAGCTTTTATCATCGTGTAGTTCCAGGGACTACAACCTGAGAAGGGAAGCTGACATCCTGGAGCTGGAACAGAGGGGGCAGAAGAGGATTCGTTTCGGGAATGACATGGAGAAGATGGAAAAGGAGGTCATCCGGACCTGCAGGCTGCTCCGTGTGAGGGCTGACCGGAAGGGCCTGCGCAGGAAGGTCAGGGCTGGCACCTCTGCTGGCAGCAGGGATGCCAACAGGGTTAAAACCGCGCTCTGCAGAGGCTCCTACACCCGGGCAGGTGTTAGGGCAACCCCGAAATCTCTCCAGCGAAAGGCCTCGCACCCCTGCCACTGAAATGCTGCTGCAGGTCCCTCGTGTCAGAGAATTCGGGTAACGGCATCACCCCTGTGCACTGCCTTCACCCCGTGTCTCCCTGCCACAGGCTATGGAAAAGGCCTGCCTGGAGAAGGAATTCCTGGAGCTGCGCTCGGGGCGGGCGCCCACGCTCTGGATCCCGCTGCGGGCACACGCCGTCTGGGACGGGATGGACGTGACCCTGGCGTGCACCGCCCTGGGGTCCCCAGCGCCACAGCCCACCTGGTATGGCAGTGCCAGCACGGCCCTGGGGGCACAGGCACACGGGGAGTGCCAGCCCTGTCCTGCCGGGAGGGAGGGAAGGAGGGAGAGGTCACAGAAAACACCTCAGTGTCCAGCCCCAGGGGGAGCGGGAGGGACACGGGGGCCTGGAAGCCGTGACAGCCCCGTGGGATCCTTCTGGGACATGTTCATGGAGGTTTCCCTCTTTCCCTTGGTTTTCCCTTGGTTTTCCCTCGGTTTTCCCTCAAGCAAACTTGGGATTTAGGTGTCCAAACCCAGAACCTCCTTTCAGCACTAGAACACCACAAACACTCCCCAACGAGGCCTGGCTGCCTTGGACACCATGAGAGTTTCAGCATTAAACTGCTGCCGCTTCTGCAATTTGTAAAATACAACACAGCTGTCATTCACTCCCTTTGCATATTAACCAACCCCAGGGAGGAGTGTTCTGAGTGCAGCACACACCATAAACACCAGAAATAAATGAAAGATCACCTAGAAAAAAACCAATTTGCAAAGCGTCCTTTGATCGGTTCGAAGTGATTGACCATTCCTCCCCTGGAAGGCTTCAGTGTGCAAACATTTGCGTTGCTAATGACTCGTAGGCAGCCAGCTCTGCCACCGTGGGAGCTCTGCACGTCCTGTGTCCTTCCAGAACCACCTCTCTGAATTATTCAGAGAGCAAAGAGGAGCTGAACCTCCCACACATCCCCGGTGAACACGGGGAAGGGACATCTGTGAACTCCCTCGCGGGAGCTGCAGGGCAGGGAATGTAAAGCCAAGGCTGAGCAGACACACAGGGCCACGGAGGGGGTCTGGGTTTAGCTGCCAGACTGGTTTGGATTGAAGAGGGAGATCTGTGAAAGAGGGGATTGTGTCTGCTCCTCTTTTCTGTGGTGTTTGATGCGGGTCCTCTCCTAACAGCACGTTTCCCCCTTTTCCACCAGGTACAAAAATGGAATCCCCATCGATCCCCGCCGAGCCCCAGCAGGAAAATACAAGATGACAAACAAATTCGGGATGCTGACCCTGCACATCAGCAGGTAACAGCCGTGCCCTTGGCTGAGCTGCTTTTGCAGCTGAGCAAGACCTGCTCTCCCAAAACTCCCAGTCTGTGCACGATAAACAAAACAAGAAATCCTTCTGGAATCTGACCTTGCCTGCCTTTAGGGTGCTGTGTTTGAGCTAAACCTTTGCCCATCCTCACAGCAGCTCACAAGGTTTAAAAAAAAAATCTTGGAAGAAAATAGAACAAAACCAGACAAAATTTAATGGCTTCATTTGCTTCTGCTCCTCTTTTTATGCAGCATTTTTTCCTTCAGGGTAAGGAATGCACATTGAGCACCTCACGAGGAGACACAAAAATGTGATTTAGGATGGATCAGTGCAATCAGAACAACGTTAGCTCTGATCTGTGAATTATACAGGGATAGACAAATGCAAATCTTCGGTGGAACCGTGTTCCACAGGCCTTTTGCTTGTTCAGTACTTGAAATGTTTTGCTTCTGTGTCTCGAGTGAAAAAAAAAATGACCCCAAAGTGTCAGAAATCCTCGTAATTGAAAGGAAAAACAGCTGCTGGATGAAAAGCAAACACCTCTAGGATTAAAGGGGAACTCTTTTGAATTTGTCCTGTGAAATAGGAATAACTGAGAGTTTAAAAGGAGGGGAAATGTTGGGTTTTTTTCAGATGCTCCATGGAAGATTCTGCTGAATACAGTGTGGAAGTAAAGAATCAGCATGGAGAAGCTTATTCGTTTGCTACAGTGCTTGTCAGGAGTGAGTACAAATGTTCCCTTGGGTTTAAACTTTCAAACACTGCAGAGTCTTCAAAACATTTTCATTATTTGACAGGCACACACGAGCACTCTGGAAAAGGATAAGAGCTGATAGAACAGCTTCTCTTCCTTAGTCACTTCTGGGCTAAGCAGCCAAAGTTTTTTCCTTTCAGATTCCATAGGGACACAGCTGTCCTTTCACTGGGATAAAATCGTACTAAATTTAGGTGCTTATTTCTTCTGGACTGCTATGAAACAGCCCCACAGCTAAACACACAACAGGCTGGCAGAGAGTCTGCTGAAGATGAGCAAGGAATGGGTTCCCATTTCAGAGGGACCTCTCGGTGCATTACTGCAGAGAATTCCACATTTTCCCCTGAAATCAGTAACCACCAAGGGCAAATGCAAGATTTCCTTCTTTGATCTGTGCTGTTCTTAAAATAACTGGCAGAGACTCCACAGATACTCACTGTGCACAGCCAAATCCAGGCGTGGGGGAAGGAAGTAAATAAACTACCAGCACTGAAAAAGGGAAATAAATCAAACTTCAGGAAATACGCAGAGCAGACTCACAGGATCACAGTTTGGCAGTTCATATTTCATATATTTATAGCTAAATTACACTTTTGTAATAAAAAGCCTGGACAGGATAGACCCACAGGACTGCAGACAATTAAACCATTCAGTGGGACTGGCAGAGCCCTGTGTCGTGGGTTGTGTTATTATCACACTTATTTTTCACATGCCATATTTGCCTCTGAATCCTGTCTGGGATACAGATCCCTGCAGAAGAAGGTAACTCCAGGATTGTAAAAGAAGTGAATTATCACATCTTTCGGGTCCTCTAATTAAACGGTGTCAAAATTCAGCATGTCTGGAAATAGGCAGCAGGCATTTACCGATTCTAAAGGGACATGTAACAGCCCAGAAAACCTTCACTTGCAGCCTTCCCAGATTCCTAAATTCCCCCATCCCTTATGCAGAAAGGCAGGAGAGGTTCTCACAGCATGGCCACGACAGGAACTGCCCTTTGCCACGGAGCAGCAGCAGGCCTGAAAGAAAAATTCCATGCCAATAATCACCTCCTGCCCTCAATTCCCTCCGGAATCTTTAGGACCAGAGCAGGCACGAGGATGGAATAGGGGCACAGGAAGGCCTGGCTGGCACTCTTCACCTCTAAGTGCCTGGTTAACCTGCCTCTCCTCAGGGCTGAGCTTTGCAAACCACTGCAGGCGTTGTGGTGAGGGGGCCCCCACTGCTCCTCCTCCCAAACCCACCCCAGTAACCCGAGTCTTCCTCCTGCTATCTGCATCTACTGCTCTGAAAATAGAGATTACACCAGGGCCTTAATCCTGCCTCCACTGGAAACATTCCTCGTGCCCCAGGCAGGCCATGGCATCTCCTCCCCTGGCCCCTCGCTGCCTGGCAAGGCCTCGGTGCCAGGGGAGGGTCCCTGGGAGCCACAGCTCCCTTTCCCTAAAGGCATCACCGAGGGTCTCACAGCACCCGGGAGGAGGCTCTGCTTTCCCTCCCGTGCTTTGCATTCCCCTCCTCCTCAATGGAAACACTCACTCCTCATTCTTAGGTCTGCTGCTGCCAAACTTCCAACACTGGAAGGACAGGCTTTGTTTCATGGGCGTTTCTTGCAACTGGAGGGAGAAAAGTGCCTCAGTTTCATCGGCAGGGCATCAGTTCTTGGGTTTCAGCTCCAAATGATTTCCCACTGTGCCGTGATGCCAAGAGGCCAGAGCAGGTGGGGTGGGCCAGCAGCCACCTGTGATGCCCCCAGAGAATCCAGGAACAGCTGATTTGGGGACATCTCTCCCTGAGCTCCAGGAATTACCTCAGTGCCTCAGCACAGACATCCTTTCTTATGGTTAAATCTTGAAATCCCAGTCACTGGTTGTTTTCAAGGATCCCACATCATCCTCTGGGGATGCTGTTAAAAGCCAGGGAGGTTGCTTTTATTCAAACCTTTGTTTTATTTAGTTTTAACTTGCCCAGTGCAGCTTGAAAAGGCAGAAGCCAAAGTGACAAACCCTTCCTTAGCTCTGAATAACTGAGTCCACGTGAGCATTTAGAGCAGGATTGCTTACCCTGGAACAGTCATGGGAACAATTTCCTCTGCAGACACATCCCCAGTGGCTTCTGAAGGGCATCAGCTGTCAAATTAATTAAAGTTTTACCCCATGGTGACACTTTAAAGGTTCAAATTAAGGGCTGGCTTGAGGGGAAAAGAGTTTGCTGAGCATCACTGGGCGCTTTTAAGAAGATAAACACCCCGTGAGATTTGCTAAACATATTTTCTTCTTGTCTTACAGAGTATTATGGAAAGGAGTCAGGATTTGATTCAGAAATATACAAAAGTGAGTAAATCATTGCTGTTATCATTAATTATTTTTATAGCCTGATGCAATTTGATTTTTTTGCCTGAGAGCTTTTCCTGTCAGCCTGCCTGCACATGCAAAGTGCAAGGCTCACTCTAAATATCTGACAATAAAAATGCTACAGGAGGAAGGCTCTGGAAGTCTCTTTATCGTGCTGACTTTTATTCCATAGGATCCCTTTTGGCCAGAGAGGCAGATTTTGCTTTTCCACTGAAACCCTTATTTGCAAGAGAAAAGGAGCCTTTCACCCTCTCCTGCTACTTCTCCTCTGATTTACTGGACCACCAACGAGGCATCACCTGGTTCAGAGATGGTTTGTAGGCACTAGCTGAGTTTATGTGCATTTACCTCTGGGAATATCCCACTGGAATTCATAGCTGTGATTGAATATTCCCAGGAAAAAAAAAAAAAAAGAAAATAATTAAAATTCAGGATTCCTGAGCTGCTCTCAGCTCTGCCCAAGCTACAGATGTTACTATTTAATGTCTGTCTTTTCCCTGTTTGTAAAGGATGATACCACCAAAATGTTCTGGGATGTTTAAGAATATTTTAAGAGCCTTAGTCTATCCAGAGAAAGCACCAAGTGTTTTAAAAGTCTGTGATTATCCAGTGAGAAAAACTTTTGGATGCTCTGTGTTGTTCTGCTGGCAATCAGAGATTTCCATCTTGGCAATCAAAGATTTCCATCTTGGCAATCTAAGATTCCCATCTTGGCAATCTTTCTGTCCATGGCTGCAATCTGGAGGCACAAAAATAATGTCAGGACCGTCTCAGAGATCCCTCATCTCACTGTGTGCTTTTTGCTGCCTCTGGAAATCCAGCACTCCCAACCAGGCAAATCCAGCTGAAATTCCTTTCCCCCTTCTGCTGCTCCACAGGGGAGCTGCTGCAGGACTCGGAATGTCAGGAACTGAGGTACCAGGACCGTGAGGCCTCTCTGACAGTGCCCTGTGCCCACAAAGAGGATGAGGGGTTCTACACCATCCGTGTCCCCTCGCTGGACGGATACAAGGAGCAGACCACTTATGTGTTTGTCAGAGGTATCTAGAGAACCTACAGATCTCCTGTCCTAAGACCTTGGCATGCAGGAATTCCCACCCTCACACACAATAGCTCCCAGTTTTGAGCATGGATACGATTGTCACAACGACCAAATCTTATTTTCAGCGGTGATTTCGGTATGAGAAAATAGGATTTGTGTTACCGGGATAGGCCCTTAGACACTTAAAATTAAGCTGTTCAATGAAAATTTTGGAAGAGAAAAGGACAAAACCTAAGCACCCTCACTTGGTGTTGGCACAGACGCTGCAGCACTAACAGCTGGCGCCCCAGGATCCCCCCTCAACGTGAAATGCCACGATGTGAACAAAGACTGCCTGGTCCTTTCTTGGGTAGCACCCAGTGACGATGGAGGAAGCCCAATCCTGGGATACCTCATTGAAAGGTCTGTAAGGTGAGCTAAAACCCCTCATTCTAGCGTGGGAATAGCCCCGAGGAACCCCGTGGGCTGTGTTTCCCTGCAGGTGCGTGGCTGGCACGGAGGAGTGGGTGCAGTGCAATGCCCAGCCTGTGAAGAGCTGCAGGTGCCCAGTGCTGGGCCTTGCTGAGGGGCAGACGTACCAGTTCCGGGTCAAGGCTGCCAACAAGGCTGGCATCAGCCGTCCTTCAAAGGCCACTGACCCCGTCACGACCCAGGATGCCAGCAGGGACAAGAGGGTGACAGGTTGGTACCAAAGCCAGGACGATTTGGTCCCTCAGGACCACGGGGAGGCCGCAGCAATAACGGAGTGCACATTGTCCAGATCCTTCCCATGCCCACAAATGGCCTTGCTGAGCCCGTCTCGGGAGCATTCTGAACAGGAAAAGCTCGAAATAGCATTGTTTGTGACACAAAATGTCTGTAATTGTGCATAGAACATAAATGACCCGGTCCTGGGTTCTGCCCTTCTCCCCAAGCACCTCCTGTGGGTGGATAACACCGCCCTGCTTGCCATTGCAGTGATTCCATACGACGAGGGCAGGACCATAGAAATATCCAAGGATGACCTGGAAGGTGAGTTCAAATTTCCCCAGAGTGTTTGTCTCCTTCTTTCTATTGAAGAATCTTAATTTACAGTGGGAGAACGGAGTCCATTGTTGAAGAACTTGGTTTTCCTGCCATGTCATGGCTGAAGTAAAAGCCTTTCCTGCCTTCCCATAGGACACATCAAAATTCCCTTGCCACCCACCAATGTTCATGCAAGTGAGGTCAGAGAAGATTATGTGGCTTTGGCCTGGGATGAACCGGATCCAAGAGGCAGAGAGCCCCTGAATTACTATGTGGAAAAGGTAAGGAAATAATATCTGACAGGAGGGGAGCTGCAGAGCAGAACCATTTGGCACAGCTGAGGCCATTCCCAGTCAGGAACTGGGGAGATCCAGCCTCAAACCCGGCTGGTTCAGCCTCCTCCAGCCCCCAGGTTCCCCGAGCCACGATCCTGACTCTGACACCAACTCAAGGACTAACGATTACCAGGGAATAAACAAGTAACTTTCACACCACACAGCAGTGGCAGAACTCCAACAGAAGAACTGCTCCTGCCCTGTGGCCCTGAAGGGTGGAAAAGCTGGGAAGAACTGCACAACACCTCGCTGTCCTGCTCCCCACTAATCATTCTGTTGGTTAATTAGTTACCTTCTACCAATCTCCTTTCATACATTCTCATTTCTCACCGCCTGTAGCAAAGGGGCCTCACCTCTGTTGCCAGGGGAGGAAAGTTTGGGTGCATCAACAAGAAACACATCATTTTTTGGCTTTGGTTTGTGTTCTGTTTGGAGTTCTTTGAAACTCCTTCCCTACAAAGAGCAGCTTTGTTACTGGCCAGGAGGGTTTCGTGCTTACAACAGGAGCTGTAAACCATCACCTTTTTCGTTGCAGTCGCTCGTAGGCAGCAGCTCCTGGCAAATGGTGAACCTGGACACGCCAGCCAGCTCCCCGAGATTTGCACTCTTCGGCCTGGCTGAGGGAAAATCGTTCCGGTTCCGCGTGCGGTCCGTGAACAAGCACGGGATCAGCGAGCCCTCCCCGCCCAGCCCGCCCGTCACTGCCGGGGCCAGCCTGGGTAAGGGCTGCTCTGCTCTGCTCCCTGCTCACCACGTGCAGGAGGGGATTCAGAAAGGAGCGAGGGGCATCCCCTGCCCGCCCTCTCCTCTAAACTTCGCGGTCTGTGGTTACACGGCAGCCGCTTTGGTAGAAGGAAATCTCTTAAAGCCTTAAATCCCTCTCTAATTGGTTTGCAGCTGGTCGGGGCAGTGTGAATCTAAGCAAGCAGTGAGTGGGGAATTAGGTTTAATAAAATAGGAACAGTTGAAGCCTGTGTTTAATCCAAGGGTGCTTCCAGCATGGTGTGAGGGAGGTGACAGCGTGGAAGGAATGACAGGAGGCTGCAGCAGCCTGGTTTGGGGGGCTCAGCCGGGACAGCAGCCTCTCTGCAGGGCCTGCTCTGGGTTGTTTTCTTCCTGGACTGAGCTGACAGTAAGAGGGGCAAAGGCTCCCGTTGGTGTTTCTCTTATGCAGAGAGATGAGCACTGAATTATTTGTGCATTGTCCCTCTGAAGCTGCTCCAGTGTTCATGCATGGCTTCCACTGCAGAGTGGAGCAGGTCCCAGTTCAGGGTGGGGCCAAGGACAATCAGTAGATGAGCTTTGCTCCTCCTCTAATTCGGAGGAGGTTGCGTGGGGTAACTGCAGAAAGCAATGGGAGAGGAAGAGGAGATGTGGCAAAACCAAACACAAAACCAGATCCTGTAGAGTGGGCCCCTGTCCATGGCATTTTGCTGTGATTCCACAGAATCCCAGAATGGTTTGGGTTGGAAGGGGCTTAAAGCTCACCCATGGGCAGGGACACCTTCCACTGCCCCAGGTTGCTCCAGCCCCATCCAAACTGGCCTTGGGCACCTCCTGGGATGGGGCAGCCACAGCTTCTCAGGGTGCCAATTTGAAAACGGTGCTCTGGAAAAGGTGAATAAACCAAACAGGCTGATTCATTTATAATAGCTTGGGCTTTTTAAAACACAGATTTTAACCCTCACTACTGTTGTCTGTATCGTTTTTTGTTTTGTTTCTTCCCTTTTTTAGCTCCTCTGCCTCCACCATCTCAGGTTTTGGCTTTCAGAGACACCAAGACATCTGTTGTTCTGCAGTGGGACAAGCCAAAGGATGGCCTGGAGCCCCTTGGCTATTACATCTACTGCCGGGAGACGGGCACAGAGGAATGGCAAACAGTCAATAACAAGCCAGTGACATGCAATGAGTGAGTTCAGCTCCTCTGCTCCCCTGAGGGATGCCAGAGGCCCAACCCTGATTCTTCTGTTTCTGCCTGGAGTCATGTTTCAGATAAAAAAAGAACTTCCTTCAGTCCCCGCACGCAGGCTGGCACGCACACCAACGCCACGGCCTCTTGGAGGGCTCAGGATTGCCCCAAGCCTCACTTTTACACCCAGAGCTGGCAGCAAGGGCTGTGTGCTCTCCATGGGCTGGGGCTGTACAGCCACACAGACCCCGGGGCACCAGCAGAACCACGTTCCATGGTTTTGCTGTTTTCCAGCAGAGTGAGTCAGTGCCAATCACGCGCAGGATTTTCGGTCCCTCTCCAGCTGTGGGGGTCGTGTCAAGCAGAAAAAGTCCATTAAAAAGTCCTGTTTATGCCCCTGCTAATGGTGATTCCTCTCCATCTGGTCTCTACCCACTGTGATTTATTTGGAGCCATTTCATGTGACACGTTCATCTGTAGTGACAAATAATGATTTTGCAGGAACAAAGTCTAATTAAAGTGCGCTGCTGCCTGTTTAAGCACCGTTTACCTGTACTTTGCACAGGCAAACACAAACATATTAATTTTCTCCCCTAGATTTACTGTTCCCGGGCTGCAGCCTGGAAAAGAATATGTGTTTTGTGTGAAATCTGTCAGCGAGGCAGGGCTGAGTGAGAGCTCACCAGAAACGGATCCCATCGTTGTCAGGCCGGCGATCGGTGAGTAGTGACCAAAATTAACCCCCTCCAACCCCCATCTGTCAGGCACAGCTCCCACTGCCTGCTGGGGTGACAGTGTCTGAGAAACAAAACAAAAGGGAACTCATTTGCTTGTACCCTGCAGCTTCTGCCATCAATTACACTTGCCAAGTGGGGACAGAGTTAATTAATTCGCATTTTGACCTAGCAGCGTGTCACATTTTTGGTGTTAATTTGGCTCTGGGTACAAGGGACCGTTTTAAGTGCTCAATTACACCATGTCTTGAAATCAGCATTGGGAATTCCTCAGGGAAGTTGGAAAATCCTGCAGCCACACCATCCAGGATCTAACCCTCCAAGTCCCCCATTTTATCAGCCCGCTGCTCCCACCTTCTGCCACACAAACCACAAAGCACCAGGGACATCCCGAGACACACCCAAGGCTTTTGCTGTGACTCCCAAAGGAGAACCTGGACGTTGTGTTGACCAGCTCTGTCCTGTCTGTCCCCCTGTGCCCAGCCTGTCCCTCGGCCCCGCACGGCTTTGTGCTGCTGCACTGTGGCAAGGCTGAGATGACCATCGGCTGGAAAGCCCCGAAGCACAAAGGAGGAACCAAGATCCTGGGTTATTTCCTGGACCAGCACGACCACTCTGAGCTGGACTGGCACGAAGTCAACGCGCAGCCAATTCCTCAGCGAGTTCGCACGGTACCCGTTTGGAGCGCAGCTGGGAACAGCTGGACCAAGGGTTGAGCTGGGTTTTCTCCACTTCTCCTGGTCCAGAACTGCCCTGCTGCCCTCCCCAGCCCACGCAGGGCTGCTCTAACCATGTCTGCCCCTCTGCACCCCAAGGTCAGCAGCCTGCAGGAGGGGCACCTGTACGAGTTCCGTGCCCGTGCCATGAACAGGGCTGGAGTTGGGGAGGTGTCCGAGCCCAGCGACTTGTTCAGATGTGAGGAGTGGACAATGCCAGAGCCAGGTATCCCTCGTGGAAAACCATCCAGGGAAATACCACCGGGTGTATTTGTTATCTCCTCGCTCTCCCAAGGGGTTTCTACCATAGATCTGGTTGCTCCCAGGGCAGAAAAGCACACAAACACTTCCAGGGATGTTCCCATGCAGGCTTTTATTCCTGCATTACACAGAAACACCACCCAGGTATCTTTAACAATATTGTTTCCAGAGAATGCAGAGTCTGGATCTAAACTCTGAATACTTTTGTCTTTACACCACAGCAAATAACATTAAAGCAGCTGCTCGTGCTGTTCTATAAACCTACCCCTAATTACCATAGAAAGCATCCCCTACAGACCCACATTCAACTGGTACTTTAAACTCTGCTCCCTGATCCCAACCCAACTGCAATTTTCCCTGTTCCCTTGTGTGCCAGGCCCTCCTTACGACGTGAGGTGCACTGAAGTGAGGGACTCCTCCCTGCAGCTGCACTGGGAAGCTCCCTTGTACCTGGGAGCAGGGCCAGTCACAGGGTATTTCATAGACCTGTGTGAAGAAGGCTCAGAGGAATGGAAACAAATAAACAAGAAGCCCATAGCCACCACCCACATGAAGGTCTGTACCTCCTCTTCGTGTCCAAGTGCTGCTTCTCTTAGTCTGACATTAATTCCTGGCTGTGCTTCCTGCAGGTTTCAGACCTGGAGACAGGGAAATGCTACATTTTCCGAGTAAGAGCACTGAACAAGGCTGGAGTTGGACCCCCTTCACTCCCCTCAGATCCTGTGGTGGCTAAAACCAAACCTGGTACGAAACTAAAAGCGATGAGACTGGGCCAGTCTGTAAATAAACTGGTGATTCGGGTGAAAAACTGCTTTATGACACATCAGTTGCTTATTTCACAGCAAGAAACACCCTCAGCAAAACAAAGATTAACAAATCAAACTGCCCTAATTGATTAGCTCTAACTGTGCACTGAGTGGCTTGGTTTTGGGGGGTTGTTTGGTGAGCCAGATGTGCAGAAGCTCAGCCCCGACCTGCTTTGGTAAGGAATGTTTTGTGGGGTTTTCACTCATTCAGGCACAAATGAAATTGAACTCGGGGTGGATGAAGAGGGTTTCATTTATATGGCTTTCGAAGCTCCTGAAAAGAACGACTCCTCTGAGTTTATCTGGTCAAAGGACTACGAGGGACCTCCAGATGCTGACAGAGTCCAGATTGAAGAGAAAGGCAATAGGTGAGTATCTAATGCACACTGGGGGAAAATGGTCATGGACTGTCGAGTAAAGAACACGTTAAACACCAAGAAAAACGTGAAGCCAAATGTTTCCCTCTCCTCTCCCTGATTCCCAGCCCTGGTGTCCATGAAATGGGCTGTTCAGTGCACTCTGGGGAGCATCTGCCACCACAATCCCAAATTTTTACCTTGCTCCCCAGTGTCATTTATAAATTCCAATGACTTCTGTATTTCCTGTTCTGGGGGTATCAAACTCTGTTACAGGAGACACCATCTATAATTTTTGCTGTTATTCTTTTCACTTCTAGATCAAAACTGATACTGAAAGAGCCCTCGGAAAAGGACCTGGGTGTGTATTCAGTGGAGGTTACAGACGTAGATGATGATATCTCTGCCAGCTGCACTTTAACAAAAGAAGGTAAAAACCGGTAGTTGCCAACAACAAAATCCTGATGTGCCCTGATTTTCTAATATTAGATGTTTAGAGGAAAGTTTCTTGCAGAAGAATAGCGAGTGACTAATGTCACTTAATGGTATCACTAAAAAGATGTTTCCCATTCCTTGAAGGCTCAGGGGCAGTTTCATTTACAGTCCCCTAAGGAAAGATTCCGTGCTCCTGCGAAGTCATTTTTCCACTGCAGTTCAGATTTCACACTTGGCTGCACTGTCCCAGTGATTTAAAACCTCTTTAGCATGCTCCCTGAACTGCAACAACCAACATTTCACTCAGATATAACCAACAATTACCTTCACCACCTTTTCTAGTCCTCCCCATTACTGAATGTTTTGTTCTCCTCGACGTAAATAAAGTTTATCAACGAATTCAATTAAATCGATACAATTAATTTGTTTTTGCCCTAGTGTTGACTTTTTATCCTCTACATTTCAGATCTGGACAAGTTATTGAAACGGAGCCACGAAATCAGGAACCCACGTAAGTTGAAGCAGCAAAAGAGCCACGAGCATTACTGAATGCTGGGAAAGGGGAACCCCAGCACAGCCCTGGCTGAGCCAGATCCTGTGGCGTGCCTGTGATTCCCCTGCGGGGTTCTCTCTGTTTGCCAGTGATCAAGCTGATATCTGGCTGGAACATCGATGTCCTGGAGAAAGGGGAAGTGAGGCTGTGGCTGGAGGTGGAGAAGCTGTCCCCAAACGCTGAGCTGCACCTGATCTTCAATGACAAGGAGCTCAGCAGTACCCCAGTAGGTTTTATTCTGCGTTTAATCCTGACTTACTTTTCCACTGCTGAATGGGGAGGTCGAGCAAATGGGCACATTCCCAGTTTTCTAAACCCCCATCAGATATTTTGATGGGGATTTTGAACTCAGTACAGGCCAATCTCATGAATTCTAAGAGCAGATGGAGGTGATTTGTTTCTCAGCCCAAAGCACTGGAAATAACCCTGCCTCGTGTGCACCCTCCGACCTCCTCACACACCCACAAAAACGTGCAGGCCTCCTCCTTGTCCTCCCATATCAAATTAATATTAGAACATTTAAAAAATACTTGGAATGAGGGGACCAGAGGGGAGAACAGTTGAGAATGAAGCACAAATATAAATCATGGGCTGTCAGCTCAGTGCAGAGCAGCGATGCCAAAATAACAACCAGGACCCCCAGAACAAAGGATGGGACCAGGCCAGAGCAGTTTGGAGCTGTCAGTGCCCTGTTGGGGGGTTAAAAGAACATGTAACATGTTTATCCAAGGCTTTATCTCTTCTAAAATCTGTCTCCTCTCCACTGGAGAACTGACATGGATCTGCACAATGAAAAGCATTTGTCAGGCTCGTTGGAAGGACAATATTTGCTCAGAGCAAACGGGGCAGTGAGGCAGAATGATGATATTTGTGTTTAAGCACCTGGCAGTTTCGGGGTGCAGGAGGCTCAGGATGTGACCTTGGAGCAGATCAACTGTGGAAAAACTCCTCAGTTTATCCAATTTTCTTTGTTTTACACAGACACACAAAATCAACTTTGTCAAAGAGAAAGGCCTTGTGGAACTGATAATCCAGGATTTCTGTGCTGATGACAAAGGGATGTACACAGCCCAGCTCAAAGATGGGAAAGCCAAAAATCAGTTCACCCTTGCTCTCGTGGATGAATGTAAGTGGAAATTCGGGATCAAATATAGACTGCCATGCTCAGTGGAAAGTTTGTGAGGCGCTTAAGGCCCCCAAGTATTCCCAACAGTTCTAATGGCACACTGGGAATGGGGAGAGCAAATTTTAGCCCACATTTAAAGTCCAGGAATCATTTAAGAAATGATCTGAATCTCTCTTTACCATAAATGAAAGCTTTTGGTCTTATAAATAGGTGCTTGATGATAAAAGCAGGCTGCTGAAGTGGAATGCTTAGTTCTTTCTTTCAAATGTTTCACATATTAGCTTGCAGTGGTGAACTGTGCCTTGGCAGCAGAGGGGAGTGTGTGCAGCCATTTATCTCAGGGCAGGATCAGGCTGGAAATTCAGTGTATTTAGCAGCTGGTTCATTGCACTGCACTGAAAGCAATAAAGGAACAGTGTCAACTGCACTCCAGGACGAGGCACACAAGCTCAACACGGAACACGCAGCTCCCCGGACACGCAGTAGTGAGAGCTTCCTAAAATTAATTAAAAATAGAAAGCAACAAGATTCTCATTCAGATCCTTCCCCATCTCTGGTTTCAGTTCTCTGCATTTTGCTTTCAAGTGACCTTCTAAAGCTTCCTAAGTTTTTGAATGGAAAATGTCTGTAAAATGTCAAATGTGCCTGACTCCCTGGAGAGACACAGGCACTTTCCCAGAGTGATTCAGCACTTGCTGGGTTCAGGACAGAAAATAAATTGGATGAGCTGTGCTCTAAAAGTGCCCATTACTCTTTACTGACAGCACAAAGGCAGATACTAAAGTTAGACGTGGTTGTGCTCTCTGCCTTCTTCGGTGTTTCTCACTTTTTAAGTGTTTTAATTTCAGGGTTTCTGGCCTACCTTTTTATAGGGTCAAATCTTGCACTTAATTTGCTAAATGCTTGATGGTCAGGTCTTCGATAGTGCTTTTGTTTTAATGAAAACAAATGTCAGGCTCTCAGCATAAACAAACAGCACAGCTCTAATGGTAACACCTTTTGTACAAGAAATACCCAGTGATGGGGGGGTCGTTGACTTTGCCCTCTGCTGTTCCACAGCTTTTGCTAAAGTGGCAGAAGAAGCTGAAGCAAAACGGAGACAATGGAAGAAAAAGCAGGGTAAGATCAGCCAAAGGTTAAGGACTTGTCAGAATTATGCCAGGATGGCAAAACCCCAAAAGTTATCATCACTATGTCATCTTTTTAAACACATTATTTAAGCTGATTAAGACACTAGGATAAGACTCCTCGTTTTCAGATACTTTGCCCTGCCCTTAAAAATCAAAATAATGAAATAATTTTAGCCAAGCTAGCCAGATTTATCAGTAGAGATCTTCTGCATCAGTGCTGTGACACTGAGCACTTTCAAACTCTGAAAATTGTCCAACCTAAATATTCTGTAATTAAGATCCACTGCCTTTCCTTGTAGAAAACAGGATTTCTAGCTAAGTTTATAAAGATCCATGCATTCCACTTTCACTTCCCATCTCATGTTGATGGAAAAAGAAGTTTAAAAAACACATTCAGAGGAAAAACACTACAACTGGAAAGGTGAGTCCCTGCTAGTGAGGATAAAAATATGCGCTTAACAACGACTGTGACACCACATCATAAACCCAGTCTCCTTCCCGGCCTCAGAGGTGCTCAGTGTAAGATGAAAATGTGTCTGAAGTTATTTATTTCGCAGTTTCCCTCCCTATTGCCCGCAAAAGTCGGGAATTCCCAGCTGCGCTGCGGGAATTCGGCACTAGATGGAGGCACTCCCGCAGGAAACGCGCCGAAGGCACCGCTACAGCCGTTCGCTTTCTTCTCCAGGTCCACATTTCATAGAGAACTTGAAATGGAAAGTTTCGGAGAGCTGTGAAGTGCTCCTCACCTGCAAGGTACGCAGAGCCCGGGCTGAACTCCTTCAGCATCCAATTTTAGGTGTAATTTTCAGAGGTTTTGAGCAGCTCTTGTGCAAATGCTTTGCTGCAGACCAGTGACAGTAGGGAGATGGTTTATTTTGGGCAGAAATTTTTAACGAAGAAAGGAGTTTCTAAGATTCCGGGTAATAGAAGCGATGCTTCATATGAAGACGTCCAAGAATTGAGAAATCAAATATATTTGGGGTCCTGACTTCTAAATGTTCACTTCAAACAGGCAACAAACCTGAGGAAGGACACCAGCTTCCAGTGGTTCTTCAACCACAAGGCACGAGCTGGTGGAGGGTTTGATCCACAGACTGGAATGGGAACTCTGCAGATCACAAAGGTGAAACACCAAACCTGAGGGCTTTTCAGGTTTCACACAAGGACTGAGGGCAAAAGCTGAGCTACTGACCCCCAAAACCAACAGGTCCTGAACCAGGGCCTCCTATCCTTTCGAAGGAGGTTTTGGGGCAAATTGACCCTTTCCCCCCTCCTCATTTCTGCTCAGTTCAACCAAATTCATTGGGAAGGAAGAAGAAAACCTCAGCTTTTCCCTCTTTTCCAAATCCTGCCCTGTTTCAATGATAAGAGAAATTTCTTTGGGAGGGGAGTTGTTTGTTTTGGGGCTCGTTTGGGTTTTTTAATCAGTATTACACATGCACACACGTATTTGGTAGGTAACCAAAGCAGATGAGGGCCTGTACAAAGCAGTTGTTTCAGATAACCGAGGAGAGGACTCCACCCAGCTGGACCTCACAAAAGGAGGTAAGAGAACCTTGGATCACACAATAAGACACACTCACACCCCTGCCCCGGGTTCATTTTGGATTTAAACCCAAATATCCTCACTTGCTATGAGACCTACATGTCCTACACGCTTTCAAAACCTGCATTAAAAAGTTACTGGCCAAACCTGACGAGTTCCCTGCACTACATCCTAATGTCATTTCCACCTGCAGTCATTTCTCGTGCCAGGGCTGCAGTATAAATTTTGTCAAGCCCCACAGATAAAAGCTCAGGAATGTTTCGGTCACTTCAACCCAGAATCAATCAGAAGATTCTGCTGCCCAAGATTAAATCCTGCCCCGACATCTGGAATCCACCATTTAAACCTGGTACATAAATCTCCTGTCTCGGAGGCAGTTGGTTGCACATGGTGAGTGTGAAGGGAGATGGGAGCATCTAAATTTAGTAAGAAATGCCCAGCATCTGAAAATAAATGAATCAGAGGCAAAAACTCCATTCCCAGCGAGCTTTGCAACAGAAAAAGATAACTTGTGGATGTAAAACATCCCAACCACAGTGAAATTAATTGGTAGATTGGATGTGATTTGCTAAGTATGGTATTTATAGCACTTAAATCTTTGTTTTTCAGCCTTTGAGGAGCTTCTGAAGGAGCTGTGCAGGATCAGTGGTATGTCAGCTCTCAGAAGGTACAGCAGAGGGGGAGAGGTGGGGTGGCACAGTCAGAGCCAACTGCTCCACAGCTGTCCCTGGGTGTGGAACAAGCACAGCACCATCCCCTCACCGCTCCTTTAGCTGGGATTTTGTTATGGGACAGGTGAATCTCCGCATCCCTCCTCAATTTCAGTCTTTCCATCACACCACCAGCTCTTTCTGCTACACCTCTGAAAATCCAGCCAACTGAGGAAGGCATCAAAATCTACACAGAGGTCAAGTACTACACAGACTACATGAGAACGACCTGGTATCACAAGTAAGTCCCTCCCAAAATATCTGCAAAGCTTCTGGAGCCCTGTTGCTTGTAAGTGTTTATCCAAAATTAAACATTTGGGCCTGAGCCCATAATTTTTTAAGGCAGTTGTAGATTTGTCTGAGCAAGGGCTGAAAACCACAATTCACTCTCATTGTGGAACACGTCTGGGAATTCCAGAATGAACAGCCATGTTATTTTTATCTTAGCACTGCAGAAATATTTATAAGTTATCATCTTTACTAGAATAATAATGATGGTGCCCTTATGATATTTCTCAGTTACAGCCTCCTTGGTTACAGAGAATTTTTTCGAACACTTTATTTTTACTCCTTCACATTTTCCTAAACCACTCTCTTCCCCCACTCTGAATAAAAAATATTCCCAAAATTACAAAATTCTTCCCAAACACTGACTAATTTAGCCTCATAATGTCTTCCTAAATAGAGAACTGGTGTTTTATTAGATACCACCTACACATGTATATAAGGGGGTGAATTTTTAACAACATTCAAGGGCTAAATACCTACAAATATTCAAGATGTAAATGGTATTTAATCCCTTAAATAAGAACTAAGAGGTTTTTTGTAGAGTTCGTGAAGCTTTGGCAAACTGCCTAAAAGCACAGCCCCATGGGATTTCCTCTCTCCACGAAATGAATCCTGACTCCCACACTTCCAGCCACTACAGGTCTAGAAAAAGTGAATGCACTGATTTCTGCAGCTCTCCTAAATATTATGGAGATGACATCACTTGTTTGCTCAGGGAGAAACAACTGGAAAGCCGTGACAGGATGAGAGCTGGGAGCACCATGAATCAGATCTGGCTTCACATCCTGGACCCCACGGAGGCTGATAAGGGCAAATACACCTTGGAGTTATTCAATGGGAACAGCTCCCACAAGCTGTCAGCAGACCTGTCTGGGCAAGGTGAGCTGAGTCACACCACTCTGTGCACCTGAGCCGCTTTCCAGGAGCCCCTCAAATCCTGGGCGGGGATTCCTCTGTCCCTTGTTGGAGCTGGAGCTGATTTCCGTATGGAATTGGGGTAAGGAGGACAGTGAAGGGCCCACGGAAGCACGAGGAGAGGGGAAGTGGGCAGGAAAAAGGATTGAAGCTTATAGGGAGCCTTGGTGCTGCTGGGGACAGGATGAGCAGGGGGCAGCTGCTCCTGGGATGTGTCCAATTCCTCCACTGGACAGCAGAGCTTACAGGTGGCATCTTGGAAAAGAGAACTTTCAGGTTTACAAAGGCTTTTCCAAACTGCTGGAGCTTTTTTTTTTTCCTCTGATCTTCTCTCTGGAAAGGGAGAACTCAGTCCCACTTATTTCAGCAGTACACAAACAGAGCTGTGTTTCCTTAAGGCAGGGGTTAGATACCATCTAGAGGATAATTACATTTATCCATGTAATCCCAGCACTGATAACAACAACATAGTGTTAAATCTACTGAGTCAAACGAAACAAAAGGCAACTTTCCCTAAAACCTTTCCTTCTTGCAGTCTTTGAAGACGCCCTGGCTGAGCACAAGAGGCTAAAGTAAGTTCCTGCCCAAATGTTTTCAGAGCTAAATCTATTTTGAGTCTCATATTCTAAATTGTTAATATAATGGCTAATAAATAAAACCACAATCATTTTCTCTCCCTTTCAGGGAAGCAGCAATAGCAGAGAAGCGTAAGTAAATGAATCTCTTCCCTTCAGTGAAACAAAGCCAAGTTTGCTGATAAGAAAAACTAAAAGGTTGGATTTGTTCATTCCCAGGTCGTGCCAGAGTCGTTCAAGGTCTGCCAGATGTTGCCACCATCATGGAGGACAAGGTAATATTGGGTAACTCTGTTCATTGGTCCTTGCACAGACACAGAAGGATCACTGATGGGGAGGAAAAATCCTCATTTTCCCCTCCTGTACATTGCCAGCAGCTTTTCTGAGCTGCTGCAGTTGCCAGAGGTGGGAAGTGGTGCTCTCCTAGGTCATCTGCACAGCCAGATCCTTTCTGTTGTCTTCCCAATTCACAGGATTGGACTTTTAAGGCCTTTAGGTGCTGGGCCTGACTTTCCCATCAGACCAGCTCTGAGTCACATTCCCCTTTAGAGGCAGCATAAAACCCCTGTACAGTAACTGCAGACTCACCATGTGCCTCTGTAAGTGCCACTTTAGGGCACAAGAAGCTACAAAAAGACAGTGGCACAAATATGAGTCAGGCCCAGTGGATTCAGGCAGGTTAATCCTGGTTGTGCTGGAGGATATCAGGGAAAGGAGCAGCAGTGTTGGAATGTCACCTGATGAAAACGTGAGAAACGATTTTTACTGTTCTTAATTTAAAAGATGTGTTGATGTGGCACTTGGGGGACATGGGGCAGTGGTGGCCTTGGCAGGGCTGGGTTAAGAGCTGGACACAAAGTTTTTTTTCCAACCTAAATGATGCTGTGATTCTGTGAACTGAATTTTCTTGCTCGTTTACAACTCCATAATCCACTTCTGTTCTCTGTCTCACGACAGACCCTGTGCTTAACTTGTTGTGTGTCTGGAGATCCCTACCCAGAGATCACCTGGTTCAAAAACGAGAAGGTCATCGTGTTTAAGGACAGATACAAGATGGATGTGAAGGGGTCAATGGTCACAATCACCATAGAGAAAGTCTGCAATGAGGACACAGGAAAATACAGCATCTATGTCAAGAATAAATACGGGTCTGAAACAGGGCAGGTCACTATCAGTGTCTATAAACACGGGGAGATCCCAATAGGAACAGAGCAGGAAGTCCCAGGTGGGATTACCACAAAAAAGCCTAAATGAATTAGTTAATTATGTCTCCCTGACTTTAAAAGGAATTTAACTCCTTCAGAGTGTCTCTGCCCTAAAAGTCAGGCTCGTGTCTCTATGTTTATTTTAGTGATATTTCAGTATTTTGGCAGTTGTTAGAGAACAGTTCTCGTGTGTGTGTGCTCACATGTGTGTACCCTGCATGTTCACCTTCCAGAGAGACTCTGCCCTGGTAAATCTGTGTGGGAAATACCAGAGGATTCACACACGAGGCTTTTAGTGGAGGTTTTTTGTATTAAATCACCACATGTAACAGATTTTCTTGTAGCCTCTGCATGTGTGTTATTAAACTCAAACCCTTGGTGACATCTCAGCACTGCTTTGAGTATATTCATGATGAAATCTTTCCATCTGTGGGTGTATGGGAAGTCAGGACACACTCCACACATAAAAGGGGCCCTGCAGATCAGGAATTCTCATGGGTAAATGTAATTACAAATATGGCTCTTTGGGTGTGAATCTTCTTTAAAATCACCTCCTTAAAAAAGGGTTGGGAATTGGTAAGAAAAAGCTGAGCACTGGGTTTCAATTTAAATTAGAATGAAAAGTTAACTTGGGAAGGTCACCCACCCCTGGGATACAGGCTCTGTTTGAATTAAGCAATCTAATTGCAAGACACATAATCTAATGAATGTCTTCCAAAATCAACAGTCATGCCTGCACAGGCAGCAAGGAACATCACTCAAGGGCTGGAATGAGTAAGGAATTCCTGGTGCAGTTGGTGAGAAGAAAAAAATAACATATCCTTATTTACTTCCTGCATTCACTCTCCAAACAATGTTCCGTGTTTTATCTTTTATCTTCTATTTCTGAAAAAGTAATAAGAAAGTGAATTTAATTCAGATTTAGATGCCCATCACTGACATCTGCTGGATAAAGTCATCACTGATGTCCCACTCCAACATGATTTTCCCTGTCCTCATGCAATTGGAGGCCCACAATTTTGAAAGGAATAGCTGTGGACTTAAATCATTCTTTATCCACCACTTAAGGTTCAAGTGCCCACAGCAGAGAATATTGTGATAATTAGAAGGTTCCTGCTGTACAATACCAATTACCTCGATCTGTTGTAACTTTATCTGAAGAATTCTTATTAAAAACGTGTTAAACACAGAAGCTGTGAACAAAAAGCAAACAAACGAAGCTGCACTGCAACACTTTGCAACAACGATGGACAATTACCCGAGGTCAGTAACCCACAACATCCCAACCCTCAAGGTAAGAGCAGCATGAACGAGAGGTTATGATCATTTAGAACAAATAATTGATTAATAATTGCTCCTTCCCAGTTAATAATTAGCCATCTGACAATTTTGGGCTGGCCTTTCCCTTTCCATAAATAGCATCCCCATGAGCAGGGAGAGCCCTCGCTCTGTCCCACCATGGCGTTCGCTGGCACCTGGCAGATCTACGCTCAGGAGAACCTCGAGCCCTTTCTCAAGGCTCTGGGTAAGTGGCTGCTTCCTCCTCAAATCACTGGCACCACAGCTTTTCCTGCTGTGCTTCCACGGGTTTTTTTCCTTTTATTTCTATGACAAACTCCCCATGCTTGGTTAAATCTGTTTGATCGAATTTGGATGTGAAAAGAAGCTGAAAATTGTATAAATTGACGTAGAAACGTTACAGATAACCCCAAACCCCTGTTTTAATGTTAGATGAGCTCCTCAAGAACGAAGAGCCATACCAGAAATGAAGCTGTGTTGATTGACTTGTAATTTTACAACCATATTGAACCAGAAACAAGCTGTCAGTGATGCATTCAGCTCCCCAATTATTGGTGCAGAGGCCCTTTTCTGCAGCACCAGTGCTCCCAGTAATGTGTGAATGATTAACACGTGTGGTAGCTGGTCAGTACTCTGTCAGTGATTACCAGGTGTGATAAGGGCTCAGCAATCTCTGAGGGATTATGCACGTGCTACATCCATAAATATGCACTTACCTTTGCCAACAAAACATTCCCCTTGAGGTTTTTAAGAGGATGTAAGAGAGATTCGGGAGAATAAAATCCAGTTCCAGTTGAAAATGGCCATCCCATGGCCAGCCCTTAGGAAAAGAAACAATGCATAATCTGACAGATCACCAAATATAATATCAAAATCTAACCAGAGCAGAAGGAATGGGGCAAAAAGCCCATAGAGAAGTGAGGAATCCAAAACGTGATTTGTCTCTTGACTTGGACATCACCTTCCAGTATTTGTTTGGCTCTTTTGTGCCTTTGTTGGAGAAAAGAATTTGCTATTTCCATAACAGAAAAAGTCCTGTTTTGCCTGTTTTTACAGGGTTGCCAGATGACACTATCAAAATGGCCAAAGATATTAAGCCTGTTGTTGAAATACAACAAAAAGGCAACGACTTTGTTGTGACATCCAAAACACCCAACAAATCCGTAACTAACTCGTTTACGCTTGGCAAAGAGGCTGAAATCACCACCATGGATGGCAGGAAGCTAAAGGTAAAGCATTCCAAGCATGGGACATCTCTTTATTTACCCCTAAACCTGAGCTTGTGGAACTTGTTTGTACCATTTCCATTTGCAAACATTTCCATCGCTTCAACAATCAGAAATGTTTCCAAAACTCCTATTCAGATGCCGTGCTCTCCAGTTTAAATTAGCAGCTGTTATTATGAAACATCAGTGTAATTTCTTTCCTATTTGTTAGTCCTCGAGTTGAATCCCAAAATCTAAATTTTTAAGAATATTTTTTGAAATGTTCCAACAGTGCATCGTGAACTTGGTCGGTGGGAAGCTGGTGTGCAAATCAGACAAGTTCTCCCACGAGCAGGAAGTTAAAGGAAACGAAATGGTGGAGGTAAGTGCTAGAAAAATAAAGGCCCTTGCAGAAAAATGCTAAAGGAAAAAATGTTGATTAGCTCTTAGTGTCTGCAAAGTGTCCCCGTGGATAAAGACTGCTCCAAGGAGCACAACCAACTGCAACTTTTCCTTCCTGCAAATGTTGTACACATATTTACAGGCAGGTGCTGTGAATGTATTTTCTTGTGGACTAGGATGGGTTTATGCATGAATTACAGACACTTCTGCCACTTAGCTACGGATTTCCTAAGGTCTAAATGTGTATTTGTCTTCCACAGACTATAACATATGGTGGAGTAACACTTGTCAGAAGAGGCAAGAAAGTCTAAGGACAGATCCCCTTCTTTGTGACACCTTCACATACCTAAAATAAAGTGCACTTTCCACAAGGTGTGATCTTTGTTTTACCTGAACAAACAGTGCAGGAAATAATGATTATTTCTGCTCCCCTTTCACACAGCACCTCCCCTCATTACAGGACTGTGTTTTCCCTTCTGTCCTCAGTGACAGAAATTTGCCTCTCAGACAACCCAACCTGGACATAAATCACATTGCTCCAGTTCACCACAATAACCCTTGGGAGCAGACAAAAGCTACAGAAATGCTTCTTGGTTTCTTACACACAGACTGAACACGCTCAGCCTTAATTCCTGTGTCTAGTAAAGTTTAGCCTTTAACCAAAGCCCGTTCTCTGTGACCTGGCCAGCAGAGAACAATCAGGCATTTGTCGAGCTGATCTGTACCACATGTCCCAGGAATAGAAAGAGCAATATTTTAAAAGCTATGAAGTACTTACCAGCCATTAACAATAGGGATGGCTGTTCTTAAGCTGAATTACACACGAGGGCAATTAAGAGGCACCACAAGAGCAAAGGGAATTAAACATTCTTCCAATTTGCAACTAACTCCCAGTATCTTGTCATGGCCCAAGTTTGTGAAGCTCAAGTAAACCAGGCTGTTCAGACTGTGTGTCTCTACTGAAGTATAAACACACAGGAGCTGTGCCTAGAACCATTTCTCTGCTGATTAGATCCTACTGTTGTATCAGCAGCCCCATTTCATGCTTATTTAAGTCACTGCACATTTGTTAGAATGGGTTTGGGGTGCAAGACCTCCATGAACAAAGTTGCTGGACTGATTATGCCATTTAAAATCCTCCTGGAGAGGTTTCATCCCAGTGAAGAGTGCTGAGTTTACATCTCCCCGTGCTAGAAGAGCAGTTTGTGAGGGGGGAGGTTGTGTTTTAGTTAATAACACTTAGAATGCAATTTGGGAAGTGTATTCTTTTTCTGGGATAAGGCTGTTCTCAGGGGGAGTTTCACTGCCATAAAGGAGCACTGTGTTCCTTTTGCTTCCCAGGCAGCTCTAATGCCAAGCACACTCCTGCAGCCAGAATTAAATTCCATGGGAGTTACACAGAAATAAGATCAACAGCACAGAAATCGGGGCTGGTAAAACTCAGGGAGGAGGAGGAGGAGGAGGAGGCTGCTTTAAAGCACTCGTGCTGCAAAAAGCCATCCAAGAACTCACCACCCTTCTCTCCGGGAGTTGCTGGGTAACTGCTGCAAACACACCCTGAAACCAAACACATGATGTGGTTTTCCAGCAGGAGACTGACAGAACGCTGCAGGTCTTCAATGATCAAATGCTGCACCTGCAAATTGGGTGATGGAACACGCAAGACACTTCAGGTTCATTTCTAAACCAAGGCAGAGATCATTCATTGCTCATTTAAAGCCTGTTACCAAATTATTGTTGTAGATAGTACACACTAAAAGCACACAATTCTTATTTAGAACTCTAAAGCCATTCGAATGGGTAAAACTCTGCAAAATTCTTAAAAGAACACTTTCACTTGGCTTTCTTCACGATTGCAGTGATTTCACACTTCCAGCAAGGGTGCCAATCCTTCCCATGCTTCTGGCAATATCCTTCTGCCACAGGGCATCCCAGATCCAGGTGAAATATGCAGTGCGGGTCCTTACGTGAAGCAGTCAAACCTGAAGGATTTCGATCAGACTGAGATCAAAAGTTCAAAGTTTTGATTCCCTTGAAACCTTGTTCAAAGTTTTGATTCCCAATTTGACAAGCTCTGAAAGGGTAATCCTGGCCGAGTGGATTCCTATCCACCACCAAAGTTCACTCTTTGGTAAATCCCTTGTTTTCAGAACGTCCACAAAATAATTTTTTTTCCTTTCCTTTTTTGCTTTGTGCCAAGCACTCCCACCACAACTCCAGTCTCTAATGTGCTTTCTTGGCTTGATTTTTATGTTCTTTTAACGATTTGTCTAAGCGGATCCGTGTTTATATTGCACAAGGTAACAACTCAGCCTGCTGCCTGCATACAGAAGAATGTTAACTGTAAATATTAAATTCGAAAAACATGGTCAGAGATCCCCATCCCTTCTCTGCTGAGTCCTGCACACCGACCACTGGAACATACAACCACAGA
>VZRR01011136.1:0-11464 GCA_013398015.1 Oreocharis arfaki | reverse complement strand
GGCGGGGGAAGCGCGGCTGATGGCAAAGTGCCTTTTTGTGTGTTTAATATGCATTTTTTTCCAGCGGTGCATTTTCAGGCGGGTAATTTGCTGTCTTTTCAGACCCCGATCAGTATCATTTCTCCGGCAATGACAGCTTTTATTTGCACTGAAATGAATGCTGCAAAATTTCCAAGAAATAGCCGAGGCCCTGTTGGCTGCCCACCCCCGCAGGGCCGGGGCATGGGCACCCACCCCCGCAGCCCGCTGCCCACGGCCCCGCTTGGCAGTGGTGCCCTGGGGTTCTGGGCAGATGCGTGTGCCAGTTTGCACACCCCGAGTTCACAAGGCTGTGTGGTCCCCTGGCTCCCCCTTCCTGAAGCCCTGCGTGCACATCAGCGTGTCACACCTGGGGAGGGTGTGTACACCCACACCAACGTGTGTGAATATACAGGCAGCCCTTGTGCCCGTGCCCAGCCCCCAGCACAGCACCCCCTCCCATGTGCACACACACATGTCCGTCCTTCTGTGCTGGGGGGGGGGGGGGCACCCCCAGTTTGTATCCCCCCCAGACCTTGGCATAGCACCCCTGACCCAGAGCACTCAGCCAGCAGGAGCGTTTGGGGGTCCCCCATTCACCCCGCTCTGCCCCAGCACAGCCCAGCCCTCGGGGAAGTCAAGGCACAGAGGGGGCAGGCACAGATAGGTGCTCTCCGCACAGCCCATCCCCTCTGGGCACCGACAGCAGTAGGTGGGAGTCTGGAGGAGATGCAGGGGTGTGAGTGCGTCTGTTTGTCTGCACCTCTGGATGTTGGGAAAGAGGAAAAATGCTGTTTGTGTAGGTGTGTGCGCGTGGGCGTTGCGTGCCAGAGCTGCTTTGCCGGAGCCCTGGTGCCGGCGTGCGGTGCTGCCTTTGCAGCGGCCGTGATGCTGCAGGTACCCACCTGGCTGTGCATGTGCGTGCCCGTGCCAGCCCCCTGCCCGTGCCAGCCCCCTGCCCGTGCCACAGGGTGTGCGATGGTGTGTCTGCAGTGGTGCCATGGGCACACGTGTCCATGCCCGTGGGTGGGCATCGCTGACTGGGACAGCAGCCCTGGATGTGCACGGGCACGTATGGCCCAGGGGTGACAGGCATGGTGCTGCAGAGTGCCCATGAGTGTGCAATGCTGCATCCCCCTACAGTGCTGTGGGGGGCTGCATGGTCCCAAGCCTAGGGTCCCATACACCCCCAGCCCCAGGTCCCCAGCTGCAGAGGTGCTGGTGCCTGGCAAGGCCAAGGTTAACTCTGCTGGAGCCCATGGGCACAGTGAGGGGAAGCTTTAATTTAATGAAGTGTGAGGCTTTTTATGGGCTTTTAATTACGTGGTGATAATTAACATTATAGGCCTCTGGGTCCCGCTGGTGCCCGGCTGCCCTGTGCCAGCTTCCGACTGTTTGTAAATAAATCCCGTGGGATGCGTGCTGCCCACCCCAGGGCACCCAGCTCCTGCAGCAGGGAGCAAAGCCAGGCCCAGCCCCCTCCTCCCCCCACCAGGGGCACAATCCACTGCAAAATATGGGTCTCCACCCTTTCTTGCCCCCAGCTGCACCCATCCACCTGGGTTTTTCCAGCCTTCTGCCTGAACAGAGCTGGCAGCCAGCAGTGCCAAGCTTGGTGAGAGCAGGCACAGGCAGCAGTGCCACACTTGTCGCCCTCACTGGAGCCCAGCCTGGGCGGGAGCAGCCCCCCGTGCTGGGGCTAATAGGAAGCAATCCATCAGGCACTGCTGGGCACACTGCCCACCCACCAGGTACCTGATGGATTTATCGTCCAGCACCCAGGCAATTTCCTGCCCTCCTCTAACCAATAAAGGAGGGCAGGGGGCAAGGCCAGCTTCCCTCTGCAGGTCATGATGGGTGTGGGGAAATAACAATGCTCCAAGAAACAGGTCAGGAGACCCAGGTGTGTGGGTAAGGACCCCACCACAAATCATTTCCCCATTTCCTGCCAGGACCAGGGGATCAGCACCCAGGGGGGTGGGGGAACTACAGACTAAAGTATCTGGATACCCCCCCATCTAACAGCACAGGAGGTGCTGAGCAAGATTCAGGGTGCCATACCCTGCAGCCATTAGGGCCAGCACCCAGCTGCTTCCCCCACCCACCCAGCCTCACACAGGGAGCCCAGGCCTCCGGGCTCCCCTCCCCCACCCCTTCCCATTTAATTTTTCCTAATGAAAGGCAGGAGGATGGCGGGGAGCCGGGGCACCAAGGTCGAGGCTGCCTTTAATCAATCCCCGCTGCTGGCTGGGTGCCCAGAGGAGCTGGTGGAGGAAAGGATGGGGGCTGCGGCAGGGGAGGAAGTACAGAGGGGGTTGCAGAGTGCAACTAAGGGGCTCCCAGGAAAAAACTGGGCCTCCCCCAGGACCCTGCTATGCCCCACCCCGAAGAAAAGGCACCGTGAATGCACTGTGCTGCCCATCTGGCACCAGAGCTGTGCCCGGATCCTGCCAGGGCAGCTTTAATCCTCCACGGGAGACATCCCCGAAAATCAAACCCCCTCCTGCACCCACCTCCCACTGTGGGGTACCCTCTTTGCCCACCAGGGTGGGGAGACCGGGGCCATCCTCAGCCTCAGGCTGCTAAAGGCACTGGGCAAAGGCATGTGCAGGGAGCCGGGGGGACCCAGGGGTGACCTAGAGCTGGGTGCTGGTGACGGCACTCACCCCGTGCACCAGCACGGTGGGGCCCAGCCCGCGGGTGAGCAGCTCCAGCTGGTGCAGGTAGAGCGGGTAGAGGCTGGTGTCGGCCGGCGGCCGTGGCAGGTACAGGAAGCGCACGGCTGGCGCGGGGCTCTGCTCCAGGACCAGTTTGTTGGCCGCACACACGTACTCATCTGACACTTGGGTGGTGTTGGTCGGGAAGTTCACAACCCCTTCCTCCTCTTCCTCCTCTTCCGCTGGCCCGCCTGGGGGTCTCCGGCAGGTTTGCCAGTGCAGGCGGGTGATGGCATCCCAGGGCACCAGCTGGATCTGGGCCTGGATGCGCAAGTCCTTGAGGAGCTGGCGCAGCTTCTCCTCCTGGGCATGGGGCATGGTGCCTGCCTCCACGCAGAGGAAGAGGCGCAGGCGGGCCCGGCGCCAGGCCCGCGCCATGTTGAGGACACAGGCCATCTGCAGCAGGAACAGGCTGCAGGTGTCGGCGTAGCGGGCGCTGTCGGGCCGCAGCAGGTTGACGGGCCAGACGTGGATGGTGGGCGGGGGGCTGGCGGCCCGCCGCAGCTCCCAGGCCTTGTCCAGGCTCTCCAGCTGCCGGGCTAGCAGGACATTGCGAAGCATCTTCAGGGCATCAGCCACAATGCCCACGTACTCCCGGGCAGACAGCAGCTTGGGGGTGGTGGGCGCCCGCAGCGGGGGGAAACCCAGGGGGACCTCCTCGCGGGCGCTGGTGAAGGCGGGGTGCCGGGCTAGACCATCCTGCGGTGCCTCATCATCGTAGAAGCCCAGCACCAGGGTGTTGGGGCGCATCCCGCCTGCCAGAGAGATCGCGCCAGCCCAGCTGAGCAGGGGCAGAGGGCTCCACCAGCCCTCCTGGCACTGCAGGTGCCAACAAGCCACAGTTTGACTTTGGCATTGCTCACCCTGCCGATTCCAGAGCCCTCAGGATCACACCCAGATATATCCAAGACCTGACCTGATTTTGGCACAACCTACACAGTACCTCTCCAACTTGGCTTTGGGACTGCCCACACCGGGTGCTTCCAAACCCCTTGGCATATCTCATCCAGGTGTCTTCAAGCCCCTCAACACTGCCAACAAGAGATGCTTCCAAACCCCAACTTGCCTACAGCACCGCTCATCCCAGATGCCTCCAAGAGCAAACCTGGCTCTGGCATCATCCATCCAGGTGCCTCCAAACCCCTTGGCACTTCTCAGCCCACAGGGACAGCAGGATGGACCCTCACCCATGTCCAGACCAGGCACCACTTACCAAGGCCAGAGGTAAAGAGGAGCTGCCGGACACCGTGCCGCACTGAGGGTGCAAGGGTGAGGCTGACAAAGGCCTTGACATTCAGTTTGTCCACCAAGCTCAGCCACGAGTCCTGCTGGGGCTGCAGTGGGTCTGAGGGCAGCATGTCTGGGTGGGGGGCAAAACCAGCATCAGTGGGACAGATATTCCATACTGGGGCTAACCCTGGTGTTCACCCCTGCTGCATAACCAGTGCCAACCCCTGTGCCCACCCCAGCAACCATGAGATGGAGAGGGGGATGCAGGTGCTTACAGAGAGAGATACAAAATTATACATAAATGTATAAAAAAAACCCCAGGCAGCCCCATCCCCACTCCCAGTTTCAGGCCATTAGTCACCACAGCAACGGTGGGGAAGGGGGGAACAGAGCCTGTGCATCAGCCATGACGTGTGCCAGGGAGAGCACGCATGTGCAAACCAACACACACCAGGGTGCAAACACGCCCGAGGCACCTGGACACACGGCAGCAGGCACGAGGCGAGGATGGACATGGGCACATGTGTGTGCAAGGCTGTGCCGAGTGCATGCCCACATGTGTGCTGGGTGTGTGCAGGTGCTAACCTGGGTGGCATATGCCACATGTACACGCCAACACTGACATATGCAGGAGCCCTGTGGGCACGTATAGGGATGGACACTTGTGCACACACATGTGCAAGTGTGTGCACAGGAGGCGTGGGACAGACACAACTCACTGACGTCCATCATACCAGCCAAGCCCAATGTGCCACACGTGTGCCCAAAATGCTGACATTCCCCAGCCCTCAGATGGGCAGCAGCGTCAACCCAAGAACTCCGGGAGCCCCCAGGCACCACAGCAAAGTGCAGAGGCCATTAGCACAGGAGACAGTGCAGATCCTCACCCAAGTCCTGCAGCTCCACATGGCCCAGGACATAGAGGCCGCTCTTCTTGAGGTCATTAACAAAGTCGATGAGGCGAGCGCTGCCTCGCGGGTTCTGCACCATCAGCAGCATCTGTGGGCGCCAGAACTTGACGTGGTCCTTCCGCACATCCAGCATCAGCAGATACTTCCGCACCTGGAGGACGGAGGGAGGGAAACAGGTGAGGAATCCTTTTTGTTTCACCAAACCACTCCCTGGGGATGCCAGTTCTAAGGACATGCTGCCCAGGACAGAGCTCAGCTGCCACAGGGACAACAGCTTTCCACCCCATAAGGGGAGAACAGGAGGACAAGGCTCACCTGATGAAAGATGAGGGCCTGGCTGATGTAGCCCCAGGTGCTGCTGGGTGAGAGGTAGTGAAGGGCAAGGAGGAGGAGGAGGAGGAAGCCCAGGCTCGCCGAGGCCGACACGGGGCTGATGAGGAACATCATGACGCAGCAGCCTGCAATGCCCAGCAGGCACGTGTGCCAAGTGAAGTACCGGAAAGTGGGCCTGGAGCAGGGAGGAGGGGACAACTGCTATCATGTGGTGCCCATGCTGCCTGTAGGGAGGGCACAGCAAGGGGAGCTGTACCAAAGGGCCACACCAGCCACCCCTAGTGATTCAACTGTACCAGCCCAGGGCATGTTGGGCACCCATGTGCCTGTAGGAGAAGTTCTGGAGGGGAGATGGTATCTCCCAGGGCACTGGGCAGCCCGTTGCTGCGAGCCCTGGGCAAACAGGGCAATGATGGCCATGGGGCTGGCATTGTCCTGGCACACCCAGGTAGTATTGGGCAGCACATGGCAGCGCTGGCAGCCATGGTGCCTGCTCATTCTGGTGCAGGGAGGTGGAGGCGGGAAGGCAAGAAGCTGTTATTTTCTCTAATTGCTGTTTTTCCTGAAAGGTAATTAAAATCCTTTTCCGCTGTGCTTGATGGAGACCTCAGTGACGGGAGTGGGGAGGCACCAGATGTGGGGTGGGCAAGGAGCCTGTTGCTACCCACCCCAGAAGGCTCCCCCCAGGCACCGATCCAGCCCCATACGTGCCCAGTCAAGGGAGCGGCTGAGCAGGGCAGATGGGGGCCAAGCCCCAGCCTGGCACAGGCATCAGCTCTCCCTTGGGAATGGGGCCTTTGGGGGACTCCCAGTCAGTGCCACCCAGCCCTACTTGGGCAACACCTCTGCCCACCTGGGGGACTCTCCCTGCCATGGAATCACAGCATTCTGCACCGAGGGCGGTGGGCATCACCCAGTAGGGAGATCAGGCTCCCCCCGGCCATTCTGCCTTGGCCCCTGCACCCCAGATCTGGGCAGCCTTACCAGCCCAGCCTCACACCAGAGTACCCCACACCCTGAACCCCAGGCTGGGACTGCCTGCCACACATTCCCCTTCTTCCTGGAAGATGTTTTCTCCTCCTCCCACCCAGAATCCCCCTTCCTCCCTCCCCCTTCTCCGTTAGTTTAATTAGCGCTAATGGAAAGTGGGCTCCATCACTGCTTGGCAAACTGCCCGGGGGATGCCGGCCGGGCACAGGCTATAAATTACCTCTGGAAAGCCTAAGGGGAGGGGGCGGGTGGTACCCAGTGGTGCTGGATTTATCTGTACCCACTCAGCAAAGCAGTGCCAGCGCATGAGAACCATGCCAAGCCAGTGCCATTCCAGGACCTGTCCCCTTCTCCCTCCCCAGGGAGGGGGCTGTCTCCATCCCCCTAATACCCAGGAGAGGGGTGTTCAGCATCTCTGCCCACCATCCCATCATAAATCCCAGGCACAGGGATGGCAGGGGAACCACAGATAGAAGAAGGGAGGGATGGGTGCCTCCCAAGCATCTCAGCACGGCCTCTCTCCCCTGTGCCAGTGGGTACCTGAAGTTGGGGGCCGAGGCCCATTCCAGTGCCAGGCAGGCCAGGTTGACAGTGGCATAAACCAGGAGGAAGAAGGTGGTCACAACACTTGCGATGGTGTTGAGCTTCCCAGAAAAGAGCACAACCTGCAGAGAGCACAGGGGGAATGTATACCCTGGGATGGCACCCCAGGCATGTGCCCCAGCCATCCCTGTCCACTTGGGGTGTATCCCAGGGGTATGATGGGTAAGAGTACAGACAGGAATCCCTGTCCCTTTTTGTGATTTATCCTTAATTTATGGGATACCTCCCACCTCAGGAAGGGAAGGGCACAACTGCAGAAGGACACCCAGGGCAGGGGGCCTGGGGGAAGAATCCCCAGGGGCAGGGGGACATGCCAGGCTCCACAACACCCAGCCCAGGTGACAACCCACTTTCACCCAGCGAGGCCAGGAAAGGAGCATCGCTGACAAACTCACCTGCACCACCAGCCAGGAGATGATGACTGCCATCACTGGGTTCCCACTGGCAGATGTCTTCTTGGCTAGCGCCAGTGCCCGGCCTGCAAGGCAGAGTGGGGAGGTTGAGCTGGGACACCCCAGAAAGCACCCACAGGTTCAGCCACCAGCCAGTAGTCCTGTCCCCACCCTCGGTGCTGGGGCGGGGGCAAATTCCAGGGCATGCAGGTGACCCAAATGGGCACACACCAACCCACAAACCATCACCCCCACACCAAGAAGGGAGTTCCCTGGTGTCAGGGCTGGTCTCCAGCAGGGACAACCTGCTGAGTGGGCTCCAACAAGTGCCACTGCACTCTGGGCACTCACCAAAGAGATCATCCCGTGCCAGAGCATACAGGATGCGGGATGCCCCAATGAGGTTGCTCATGGCTGCAGAAAGGGTGGCAGCATAGATGCCCACAGTGACCAGTGGTGGGAAGATACTGATGTCACGCAAGAAGCCATAGTCTTTCTGCAGGAGGATCCTGGAGGGGGACACAGACACACTGGTATCCATCTTGGCCCAGGGCAGCCTGCCCTGGCACCAGGCACACCCTGGCATGGGGACAGGTGGCCGTACCTGTTGCAGGTGGCACACATGAGGACAGCCAGCAGGTTGTAGACGAGGTAGGTGAAGAGCACAGCAGAGATGGTGCCCCGTGGGATGGAGTAGCTCGGGCGCTTCAGGTCCCCTGTGGGCAGGAGCAGGCAGCATTAGTGCCCATAGGCACAGCACACCCCTGATCCCTCCCAGCCACAGCTCCTGTTCCCGGTGCCACCCTGCCAGGCACCTCCTGTCCATACCTGACATGTTGGAGCCTGCCATGATGCCAGTGCAGCCGTTGAACATCACTGCGAAGACGGAGCTGAAGCTCATCATCTGCCCAGTGGTGTAGTCCACCCCATACCCACCTGCAGGACACACGGGCAAGGGCTGTGACGGGCTGTCCAGGGCAGCACAGCCCCACCACGAGCCCTGTCCTCGATGTCCCCCCGCACAAACTACAGGAGAAACCACCCCACAGCACCTGCTTTATGCCCACAAGCTGCCCTCACCCTCCAGCAAGCCCCACGTGATGTGGCAGTGCCAGCAGGCACAGCAGGCAGGGTGGGGGAAGCGTCTCCTCACCGCCCAGGTTGTCTCGCAGAGTGTTGAGGGAGAAGCCGGTGAAGAAGCCGTTATCTGTCTCTGTGCCATTGAAGTGGGGCAAGTGAATGGGCACCTTCAGGGGCCGTGTGGCGAAGAAGCTGACAAGGATGGTGCCCAGGACAGCTGCGACGATAAGGAAGATGAGGAAGGTGGCCTTGGCGTAGATGGAGGCGCCCACGAGGCACACAAGGAGGCAGAGTGCCAGCAGCACGGTGCCGTAGAGCAGCTCGTACCAGTAGCTCTGGGGCAGGACGTGGACGCCTGTTCCTGCTTCTTGCCCTGGACAGAGACAAGTGAGGATCAGCAAGGCTCAGAGGGAGCATCACTGGGAGCTGAGAGCTACCAGTGCTGTGTCAGGCATGATGGGCACCAACTCACTGGCCAGAGGGCTGGGTGAGCCATGCTGGCTATGCTGTGCATGGTGCTTGGCATGCGTGGTACAGCACTAGGGCTGCTCAGGTAAGGGACACCTGCTGTCCCCTGCCACCACACAGGGGGGTACTCACCAGGTGGGATCCCAAAGCTGTCCACCACGGCCTCCACCAGCCCTAGCACGTAGAGGGCACTGCCACACACATTGGCCAGAAAAAACATGATCCCGATGCTGCCCCCAAACTCCGGGCCCAAGGCACGGCTGATCATATCTTGCTTGAGTCAAGGGAAGATGTCAGCAGCACAAATCACCATCAGATCCTCCCATCCCTCTCTCCCAGGCCAAGGGGGTCCCAGCCTCAGCATGGCACCCCAAGGCCACTGGGTAGTCACCCAACTTTGTCCCACATGCCCTGTCCCACCAGCACCCACAACAAAGGATACAGTAGGCTCCTCCGGCATCCAGTGCCCCGTTGGTGGCAATGGCACACACGGACAGCACCGTCATGCCAATGATGAAATATGCCACTGCAAACATGGCCAGGGCCTGGTACAACCCAGCATGACCCACCACGAACCCTGCCAAGGAAGGGGGAGGCCAGTATGCCCATTAGCTGAGCATGGACAACCTGCAGGACAGAGTCCCTGGGCACTGCCACCACACAGACCTCACCCTACTGAGGCACACGGCCACTCCCATCCCTGTGCCCACAGCTTCCCCCAGGACCTGTCAGCCCTTCCCTTCCAGGGTGAGGATGCTCCCACCTCCCACCCACAGCAGCATCCACCAGTGTCCCCCACCCTCAGGGTATCCCCATCTTCCACCCATGTCTGGCCCAGGTGTGCCCAAAAACCAAACAAGGAAGGGGCTCTGCTGCTGGGACCCCCGTGCCCTGCTGCCACCCTTGCTCCCCAGCGTGGGGAGTCAGGAGCTCCTCACAGGGATCTCGTTGCTGCCCCGCTTGCCTACAACACAGCAGGAAGCAGAAGCAGGCCGGGTGTCCCTGCCAGCCACGGCACCGCTCCCGGGGGGTGGGTGGGTGTTCCCGAGGAGAGGGGGCCCAGATTCCCCCCTGCACTGCCCGGGGTGATGGGAACGATCTCGGCTGGCGACACTGCGGGCAGGAAGGGGTTGCCCGCGGCTGTCTGTGCGCGATGCCCTATCTCAGCCACAAGCCAGGCCGCGGATGTGCCCGCGGGAGAGGCAAGGGGGGGTGACCGAGGCACCGGCACCGCAAGGAGCCCTTGGGGCGACAGGCTGGGTTTGGGGGCACCTGCTGTGGTCTCCAGAGAGCCGGAGGGTACCCGAGTGCCAAATGCAAGGATGGGCGGGGTTTTGGTGGAAATAAAGGGGTGCCCCAAAAGCACTCTGGGCATAAGTAGGAGGGGCTGCTCACCCTGGAGATCTGGGGAGTGTGTGAGGTGTGGGGGAAGGGGGGAGCTGACGGGGAGAGCCTTGGCTCCCCACAGTGGGAAAGTTCCTCTTCCGGGCAGCCTTCCTTCCCCTCCACCCCACACCTCCCCTGCAGCCCCGCGGTGCCCGGGGTAACACAGCCCTGGGCAGGGGGCGCCGGGTCAGGCAGGGAGACCCCGGTGCCCGCTGGGGGCTTGGGGGGTCAGAGCCTATATGAGTACCCCGAGCAGGGGAGCGGGAAGGGGGTGAATGATGACAGGGGAGGGCCGTGTCCCAGCTTGGGGGGGTCTCCCAGGCAGGGGAAGGGTCCCAAGGGCCCCCCCACGGCCCAGCGGGGCCCCCCGGGCACGCAGCCAACTCCCGCCCTGGGCTTTCCGTGGGCGGAAAGTGAAAGAGGAAAAGCTTTTCCCGTTCCCGGACCAGAGCAAACATCGCCCGCCCCTGCCTGCCCCGGGCTATGCTGGGGCACCTACCCCCTCACGGCCCCCCAAAAGGCTGCCAGCTGCCCCAGTCCATGCCCATCCTGCCCCCTACTTCTTCCAGGGGTCACAGTAACAGACTCATAACCCAAAATAGGGGCAGACTGGGAAACAATGTGTGTCCTTTGCACACACACAGAGGGACAACTGAGTGTCTGCCGGGGGACACAAGGGTTCTGCCCTTGGGACGCTGGGTGGGATGTGGGAGAGAACTGGGGTGCTGTAGCCTGGCACTGGAGGATGCCTGGGAAGCAGCAGGGTCCCAGTACTGGGGAACAAGTGGACATGAGGGCACTGGAATCCCGTTTAGGGAAGGCACTGGGAAGACACAGGAGTCCTACTCCAGGGACACCAGGGTTTTGAACGAGGGTCCCTTACTGGGGTCCCTAAGGTCCTAACTGGGTTCCTGTCCCTGAGGCCCGAGGCTCGAGCCCCCAGCCTAGTGGGGTCAGGTGGGGACAGACAGCACTGGAACCCCAGGCCAGGGGGGAACTGAGCAGAAGAGGGCACGGGGGCCCCAGACTGGGGGCACTGGGGTAAGCACTGGAGGGGTGCACTGGGACTGCAGCAGAGACGGAGGCTCAGGGGAGGGCACTGGCAACCCAGACTGGGCGGCTCGGGGCTCCAGAGGCAGGGGCTCCGAGATTAGACAGGGGCCAGTCTGAGGGTACCAGGCAGGGCTGGTGACTCTCGGGGGGCCCCGGGCCGCGGCCGGGAGAGGGGGGCGCCCCGGGGGCAGCGGCACTCACCGAGGCGCAGGAAGAGGACGACGCTAAACATGGAGAGCAGCGTGGGCACCACAACGCCCAGGAATGTGGGCAGCTTGCGGGG
>VZRR01011134.1:0-34816 GCA_013398015.1 Oreocharis arfaki | reverse complement strand
AAGAAAAGAAAGAAAAGAAAGATGATTGTAAGCTGTTCTCAAGAAGAACAGCCAAGGAGGCAAAGTTGGACTTTCCTCCATATCCTAGCATGGTTTCCAGCACAGCTGAAAACACAGGACATGTGAAGCAGCTCTGGAAGTAGCTACCCCAGCCAGGACAACTGAGTCCTGACAACACTTGTACCTGGCAGACAGGCACCACATCAGAACTATGCAGAGTCCTGCAGGGGTGCTGAAAGGTTCTGTCATTTTTTTGAAACGGCAATCACCCATACCTCTGATTTTCAAAACCTAAGTAAATCAACACAAGTTGCTTCATTCCTTACTATGTGTGTGGTGGCATAATCACAAAGGCAAGGGAAACACTTCCAACTCACCCAAGAGTGGGCACTATGCCATCTTCCCCACCAGTTCCCCTTGTTCTCCCCTGCATTAGTCCTGCCTCATGTTCCAAGAGGGTAGAGCATAGGACTCAGATGAGACCAGCATGCAGCTTAACATAAAATGTACAAACCCACTCAAAAAATACATCCCTGGTTTACAAGGAAGGGGCTGGGACACAGAGATATTGCACTACAGCAAAGAGCATACTGGCAGCTCAAAACTGAACTCACTCCTGCCTTCTGACTTCCAGTATGTTTTCCAGTCAATTCTTTTGCCTTGCAAGGACTAAAAACTGTGGCTTTAATACTCTGAAAAAGTTGGCAAAACTTTGTGCCCTCACCTACATGCAGTACGCACAGGACATTTTAAAAAATAATAATAATAAAAAAATCAAATAATCAGGTAGAAGGTAGTACAAGTGCTTCTACGTACAGTCCATTTCAAGTACAAATCATGGCCCAATAATTAGCTTGTAGTTTATTATTGCTCTTTTTAAGAATTTCACAAGTTTTTCAAACAGGTGCATGGGTAAGGATGAGACTCAAGCAGGCAGGACTTTCCTGTCAAACAGGTGTCAAGATTCCATGAGATGCTCAAGCTGCTCCAGAGACAAGTGCCATCATATACAGCACTAATGCCCCACCATCGTTTCACAAGTGAAATGAACTCTCCCTCTCACCTCCAGACAGCCAACACCATGTGGTGTATTCAGATACCACTCCCTTACCCCGACAGAAATGTAACCACTGTTTGAGATATGGGACCCCAACAGCTTCTTGCCTTGAAGCCCCACCAAAACCAAGACCCCAGGTATCGGTAGGGGTGAAATATTCAGGCAACTAATAGAAACTGTGATCAACGTGTGGACACTGGGACATTTGTTTCAGCAAGAAACAACACAAGAAGTACCATGAGCAGAGTGAAAACTCCTGGCCAAGCCTTAATTCTGTCCTAAGTTTCAAATTATTTCAGCAAAAGGGACGACCTATCAGCTCCAGATGAGCCCCCTTTTTGTGAGTGGGGTATTACTACAGAGCCAAGATGTTGTCTATCTTGCATCAGATCTGTGTGGCTGAGCTTTAACACAGACACAATAATCGAGCTTTAACATAGGCACAGTAATCAAGCTTTAAAAAATGCTACTGATTCAAGCCAGCCAGAACTTTTATTTGTTGACAGGATCAATGCCATCTGTTTTGCTGGCTGACACTACTTTCCCCAGAACACTTCAACTGTCACTTTATATTTTACTCCTTCTGTAGAAGCTCATCTCCCATTTCTATTTTCAACTTTAACTTTTATGCAACGCTTTTAGACATCTTCCAAAAAATAAAAAGAACTGTGAGTTTTTTACTACAGAGTTTCAGTATTAACTGAGCCATGGCTTGACATGCACTCAGAGCTGGGTTGGTTTGTTTTATTAAAACAAAGAGGAACACAAAAGAAAAGACAACTAAAATTTTGTAACTGATCTGACTAGTGCCATGCCACATACTGAAAAAAATGTTTTGAGTGAACTTGCCTTTTAAACAACAAGTGCTTTTTATAGACTGCTTTCCATGTTTCATTTCAACTGAAAATTTAAACTAGAACAGTCATTTGAATTTTCTGACTGCTACGTACGCACTAACAGTCCGTCAGGTGACTGCAAGGAAACTTAAATTTCCTCCAGATTTTACATTAACTTCCATTAGTTTAATTGAACTTTGAAGCTACTAGAGACCCAGTACAAAATGCAAAAGATCTCTTGAATTTCTGAACATGTTATTTATTACCACTTACCCACCAAAACTTTGGGCAGCATCCTTTTGAAGGGGATCTGGTTGCACACCCTATCTGCTGATACCCACTTTAAACTCATCTTTCTGCTAAATAGCAGGTATGCAGCATGTCCCGTAGGCAACTCCAAATGTGACCACAGGCAACACTGAAAGCTGAAGGATCAGTGAGGGGTACCATAAGCACAATGAAAAGTGCAGACAGGGAAGTCCAGGGAAGTTCAAACTCAAACTGGATGTGCACTTTCTCCCCACAGAGAGGAGATGTGGGAGCACCATTCTCCTTTTCACACACAGGCTTGATAAGCACTGCCACAAAACAGCAGCCAGGCTCCTGACAGGGCATGCAGAAATCGAAGACAGAAAGCTCAGAACAAAACAATGCAAGCTGTAAGGCGGGAATTAAATGGGAACTGGGAAAGAGCTAAAAACGTGCAGCTTGTCTAAGCAAAAGCAAACAATGCAGAAGACTTCCAGATATTTCTGGAAAGCTTAAGAAAAGAGGAGAGACTAGCTAGAGCAATTCCACAAGTGACAGGTCTAAATTACAAGGTAGAGGATGAAATTTAAAAAGGAAACAACACTGGCTGAAACCCCTGGAAAAACTTCCTGACCTTGAGGTATTATTGACTGTGGCACATCCCCTGTGGAGAAGGGAACTGCATGCCTGGAGAGGCCAGCAAAGAGCCTGCTGGAGGGAACCAGCACTCCCAGGGCTGAGGGGGACAACTTCATCTTGCAAGCCCTTTCCACTTCTGCACTTAAAATCATATTATACTGCTATCCTGTTTTGGAAATATATGCCTACCTATTGCTTGTGTAGTTGAGAGCAATTAAGTATATGACTGTGTATCAAAATGAATTAATTTCTGACTCTTAATTACAGAGGGAGTATTCCATAGTACTAAAGATGTTAGCAACAAAACAATATAATTTCTTTAAAATTACATACTTGATGGATGTCATATATTCTGTATGATATTAGATAAAAACTGCACCCTTTTTCATTTTGTTTCTTTGCTGAGAAAATAATTTCTCTTTTTTTCACCAAATTATATAACTTATAATGGAGGGTACTGGAACAGTTCAATTAATACTGTTCTTTCAAACAACAGATAACCCAAGTACAAGCCCTGTATGGCGTTTTTATTAATAAAATTATCTACACAGTACGTCATGTCTTCTTACTTTAGCTTACTATATTTTGCTTGTCAATCGTGCCTTGGAAAACAATACCATTAAAGGGAAATCAGGGTGAAACAATTATTTTTTTTCTTCTGTATTTATCAAGCAAATTTACTTACAGGCAGTACTTCATCAAATAAGCTCCATAAATATTAACCATATAAATATATTTTGAAGATTAAGGGGAACAGAATACACAGCAGGCTACAATAACTGAATTACCTTTGTCTTTTCACCAATAACATTTCTCTCCAGTTCAGCTATTTTTCTGTTTAGATGGTCCAATATTTCTTTCTCTTTCAGCAGCTCTGTTGTTTCAGATTTCTGTTCCCCATCCAAAAGGGCACATTCCATATCCAGCTAGGAACACAAAATATCTTTCAGAAGCAGTCCAGATTCAGAAGAAATCTTGATACACATTATTTTCAGGGGGGAGGGGAATGAGTTGGCTCACAAGAGAGAAATATTTTTTTAAAAAGGGGAGGGGAAAAAAAAAACCCCTTAAGTTTTTCTGCCACAGAAGTTAAAAAGAGGTCACAAATTTGAGAAAAAGTAAAAATGCAACATAAAATACTGCAAAATAAAGTCCAAACCAACTTTAGCTTGAAGATTCTTTTTTCCAAAACTTTTTGTTTTCTATCTCTTCTCTGTGCTTCCTCCTGTTATGATACTGTCTCTGTGCCCAGGCTCTGTAGGAAACCCTTCTGAACAGCTGTTTCTTTCCTGTTGGAGCAGGCACAACCCAAATGCCTGGCCAGCTTAGCTTGCAACTGTGAAATTCCAGAAGTCAAGAGGGTGCCAACATACCCTTGCCACTGTAAAGCCAAGGAGTTTTAAAAGGAAGTTGTCTCACTTCCTTTCTCTTTAAACAGCCACAGGAGATACCACCATAAAACTCCCAAGTGACACTAGGTATTTGGATCAACTGAGTGACCATTAAACAAGCAAGATTGTTCCAATTCCACTTTGGAGTGTAATGGTTACAGCTAGGAAAGGCTAATCCAAGCATCATAAGCATCCCCCAGCTGGAGAAAAATACTCTTCATAATAGGAGACTGCCAGGTTTGTGATTCTGGTGAAAAAGCACAGAATATGAAGGCTACACACATTCACGAGTTCCCTATGTACTTGCTGAACCCATCAGACTTATGCTATGTAGACACGTGTACCAGGCAAGACACTGAAAACCAAAAATGTATTTCATACCTCTCTTGAGGACTCATCCATCTGGTCATTTAAATCTTTGATCTTCTGCTCAAGTTCTTCCAAGTTATTCAGTATTGCTATGCGCTCCTCCTCCAGTCGACCAAGCTCCTGCCTTCTCTGCTCTTCACTGGTGCATTCTGGTATCTGCAGTTGCACATCACAAGAGGTTCATTACAAAAAGAGGCAAACACTGTCTTTTCTGCCCCCTTTCATATAGTTTTAATTTTAGACAAGTATGGCACTGCTGGTTTTGAACCCATTACATATTTCCTATCACTATATTGCTATTTCTATATTTAGGAGGTGTACAAGAGAAACAAACATGATACTTTACTTCCAGGCATTGGAAGTAAATACTATACTTAACAGTAAATACTATTCATTCCTAAGGAATTACTAAAACTTAACCTTTGAGAATACTTTACATGCTCTGCTATTTAGGTTGTAAAAATCCAGTTTTTCCCTTATAAAAATAACACAGACAGATGAAGATGCTTTTTATGTCCATTTCAGCTGTTCATTTAATAGAGGCCAGGAGGTAGGATAGGACATTTTCGTAACCAGCCATTAAGATGGGTGGCTTCTGTAAAATAAGGACAAAAGTTGGTTCCATCTCTCCAGGTAGCACTGAGGCAGTAGCGCCCTTAATGTTCCTCTTTTCATTGCCATTTCCTTACTAGATACAAGATTAAACAAGAATTTAACAAGATTATGAAGAAGATACCATTATCTTACACCATCAAACACTAGACCAAACAGTACTGAGTTTGAAATGCATTCTTCACATTCACCTGACCCCAGGGGTTTGCAATCCACTTCCTCCGGGAAGGCCGCTGGCTCATTGTCCCCAACCAGGATTAGAGGTGGACTGCGTGCAGGGCTTCGCAGTCACCTCTGGGCCACACAGTCTTGCTTAGAAGAGGCTCAGCTCAGCTACTGAATGGCTACTCTGAAAGCAGGCATTTCATCCTGAACAAATCCTGAGCTCAATATTTTAAAACGAGCTGCACTTCATTAACGCTGTTGCTTGCTGCTGCTTTTCTCAGGGCTTAACAGAACCCCCTTTACAATGAATGAATGAATGGCATTCCTTGATTTAGCAATAGTAATCCTACCAGGAAAGCCTCCTTTTGTCCAGTCTCCTGTTTGGATAATGCTGACATAACATCTTTGATTTCAACTTCCTAATAAGGATTTAAAATAGGATCTCTGACTTGCATGAAGAAAGCAACAAATGGGAAAGAAATGCAAGACCACGGCACCTTGTAAGTGAAATGTGTTACTACCTTTTCAACATGGAAGTACCAAGTCATGCCATAATAGCATGTTTCCGTTCAACACAATTTCACGCCAGAAGACTCAACAGATTTCCAGAGAGATAACCCTTTGGAAGTGAAAATGTTCTTCTATCACACATCTCTCTTCTTCTACATACGCACTTTTACTTACTCTCAAGTTGTGAGTGTAGCAGGGGCTAAATAGAATTCCCCTTAGGCATATAACCATGCTGAAGATCATACAGTGTATAAATAACAGTAAATGGAAGAGACAAAGTATTTTGAAGGTGTGAACTTGTTAAACAGAAACCTGCTTTTATGGCTTTGTTTGGTCTCATTACTCTCCTGATTCCAGCTCTTGAATCCAGTTATTTAACATACTGCCTGCCACTGGGATTTACTGCAGTCCTGCTCTGGCACAGCCTGGAGGAGGCTGCTGCTGCACTAGCAAGGAAATGGTTAGGAATGTAGTTAGCTCCTTTATTAAAGGACAATTTTATTTCGGTAATGAAACAGCAGTGAGAAGCACACAGGAAAGGAGGTGCAGCTGATTAAAGGCAGCAGTTGGGTTGGAGGGGCAGGAGGCTTGCTGCCACCGCATCATCCCCAAGAGACAACAGCTGATTTGGCAAGTGCCTGAAGTCCAACCCTGGGAAAGGAGATAGGAGAGTAAATTCAGCTCAGGCAACTCCTCTTCACCTCCCATGTGAGTGTGAGAAAACATACTCCTCTTACAAGAGCCTCAGGTTGGGAGAAAACAGCAGAGCATCCCTTCCCTACTACATCTCAGCAGGATGCCAAGCAGGGTTCTGGAAACCTTCTTTATTTAAGTAGCTGTAATTGTTCAGGCAAATCCTTCTTCCTTGGAATATCTTAAAACTCTTCCTGAACTGTACATCCCACTAAAAAATAAACCAACTTCCAGTACCATTAGCTTCCACGAGATATGAAATAATCATTTGCTGGCTGCTACATATTGCTGGCTCTATTTTCTACATTTGATGGCTTCTAAAATAGTATGAGTTCTGATATTAATTCTCATACCTAAGCCAGCCTAATTGTGGCACCTGCCAGGACAGCCAGCTCCTAGAGGAGGATTTCAAGCAGCAAAGCCTGGATTACACTGTCTCCTCCTACAGAACGTTACCTTTGGTGTGATGCTTAGGTAGGATGACTCCGTGGTGTCCTTCAGGAAGCTGGGAGCAGCAAAAGGTGGGGGCTTGGTGCTTTCATTGAAGTGCTCATCAGCTCTCAGCCCTCGCGAGGGCAGGTAAGCAGCAGTGCCACGGCTCTGGCTGCTCAGCTCCGAGAAATCCGAGTCGCTTGCAGATGATTTCAAGTGGCTTCTGAACCTCGTTTCCAGATTCATCTGGGAGTCTTCGAACACAGAATCCTCATCAGAGAGCTGAAGTTTTTCAAGTTCTTTGTTAATTTTTTGAACATCAGCAACTGTAGTAGCTGCAGCAGGGTCACTGTCAGATTTGGAGTATTCTGCACACAGATTGAGGATTGTCTCAAGCCGCTGTCGTTCCTAGTCCAAAAAAAGATAATAGCACTGAGTGTCACATGTGAGCTAAAATAAAGATGAAGTTAAAGTTTGCTGGGCTTTTTTGTTTTGTTTGGGTTGGGATTTTGTTTGTTTGTTTGCTTTGGGTTTGGTTTTCTTGTTTTAGAGTGAAGGATTAAAGTCCATGTAAAGTCCATCCACCTCTTAAAGATAATAGAGATATACAAAAATAAATTACAGTGCAAGATGAAGAATCAAAATTAATGTCGAAGAAGATTTAAAGAATATTAAAACTTTCTACACTGGAAAGACAAATAAGTGTTAGGACATCTTATTTAGCTAGCTATTCATTTCTGTGAAATGTGCTTTTAAATTTTTTATTGAGGTTTTTGTGTCCACACCCATTTGTATGCACACGTCCAGTGATCTCACTACGTAAATTGCTAATTGTTCCACTTCACACTTACGCTATATTCCTACCAAGCTGCAAAATATTGTATAGATTTTCCATGAACTCACCCATTACTGACTTTTTTATATTTTCCATTTTGTTAACTGTGATTCCTCCTTTTGAGAGAATCAGTCCACATTTTGAAAAACACAGTTTTAGGACCATTAACAGAAAAAAGAGGCATCACATCTAAAATACAACAGCTGTCAAATGCACAGAAGTGGAGGAAATCTTTATTTACCAGTTTACTCAAATTCCCTATGGATTCCTACCATCATTTCAAACATAAGACTCAGAGTAGTTGTGCCATTTTGACTTGATGTGCTTCAAGTTGTCATAAACATTTAATTTCTGAAGGATTTCTAGATCTCTACGATACCTTTTATCAACTGTTAGCAAGCTATATTTATTTTATTTTACTCTATGCATAGCTTCCTGTAACTTCTATTTCAGATGAATTTTTTTTACCTTTTTATTTTTAAGAGATGAAGCATTTATGTAATTTCATGTTACTTTTGGTTAAGAAAAAAAAATTAAATAAAAAATTGCTTACCATAAGTCTACTGAAAATTTTGCTGGAAAAAAGACCACTGTGAGAGTTCCATGCTTGGCATTAATATCTTCACTAATGATCTAATTTCTGACTTCTAGGAAATCCTTTTACAGTAGTATTTAAAAAGAAAGCCAAAAACCAAACATCCTCAGCCTCCCTCCCCAAGAACCACTACGGACATATTCACTTTCCAAGCTCTACCTGGCATTACATTTGCAAAGAGGATTTGCACAGCAGCTACTTCTGCCAGCCCTAACACTTCCTATGCCCAACACCAAGTGATAACAAGGATCAAGCAAAATAGGGAAGGCAGTGCACTGCCTCAGCTTTCCCTGCAGCAAGCCACTGAACTGTATGAAAATTTAACGCTGGTTACACATACCCAGCTTTCTATACGGCTACCGAGAGATTACCTGATTGTATGCACCACAAGTGCACATCACCCGCAATTAAGATCTCTGTTTCTAAGCTGGAAAGCCCATCTGAACCCACCCCTTTCCAAGCACTATTCAAACAAGAGAGCACTGTGAGAGAGCAATTTTGCCTTTGGGTAGCTTATTCCCAGGTTCCCACTGCAGGTTTCCTTGGAATCCTCCTGTAACGAGATGAGCCGCTGAAATAACAGAGTCCGGGGCAGCAACTGCAAACTTCTATTTTCCATGAAATAGGTCCAGCAGATCCTCAGACATCCTTCAGCCCCAAAACAGTCAACACAATTATAACTCTCCAAAGCCTTGTTCCCCCCAGGCAACCACTGCCAGACCCTAAGCCACTTCCCTTACCCTTCCAACGCTGGTATCCTCCCTCTTACTAAGTCTTTTGGCCAGGCAACCCAATTCCTAAAGCCCTGTGCAAATGCTGGCTGGGACAGCCGGTAATTATGCAGCTCTCCCTGTTGTGACGGCATCGGGCCTGTCGTAATGGTTATAGATGGGAAACATAGACATCAGGACATGAGGTCCCATCCCTCCTGCAACAACAGGCTGTATCGGGTTACCCCATGCCAAGCTTCCATCCCTTGGGTAATAATAGGAAATGGCAAATTTCAAGCACGGCCGCTGCTCATTCCAGCCTAAGCGCTCAGGTGCAGGGCTCTGGTTGCAAACCAAAAAGGATTCTTTTTTTCCCCCTTCAAGTTTCAGATGCTCAGGAAAAGCTTCAAAATTGCAGGAAAACCAGTCTTCAAGAAATTCCTGATGAGCTTTCAGCACATTACAGAAATACTGATATCTCTCACTTCTATTTTGACATGTGCTGAGAGGCTTATGGACAGGAAGCTCTGTGGTTATTTTATACACTCTATTCTCATCACTTCATCTCAAGACAGCTCAGTCCAGCTCCAGCACACCTGCACGTAACTGTTTCCAGCATAGATTACTCAGTGAAGAAGCAAGCTAGGAAAGCACCCTTGCAATGAAAACCACAAAACGAGTGGCACGTGGAAAATCCAGTCAATAATTTTACAAGAAATACCCCACAAGTTATTTGTGAAGTGAACACAGCAGAGGGGGAAAAAAAAAAAAAGGTATGTCAAAAGCAGGAAAGGGGTTTAAATTGGCTCTGGTGGGAGGGAGGGATGTTGAATCATGCCTTGTATGCCTGTCAGTGTGTTTCCCCATAAAACATCCTTTCTAACAGATTCAAACATCTCCATGTATTTTCTGTAGTTCTCTTCCCCGCTACAAAGAGGGGTAACAGGTCTTGTGCAGTTACTGCCTGAGCAGCTTCACGACTCCTGGCTTTGAGAAAGCTACACATCACCTACCACTGGCTACAAATTTAAGTGCTGAAGGACAAGGGTGGGATAAAGAGATAATAACCTTCTTCTGCTACTGATTATCAATGACATTAAGAGACATCTCTGGTACACTGTAAAAAACAATCCAAAATAGCAGAGATAAATATCCCACTTTTTTAACAGCAACCATATGGTGATTCCTAGATTTGTTCATCTGGTATGTATCATGTTTATGAATTTTACAAATGCATAGACGTGATGCTATATCTGGATATCAAGGCAAGCCTTGGTTAATCAGCTGGGACAAACAGGAAGTTTTTCAGGTAAGTTCCATTAGGATCTGGATAACCTCACATTTCATTAAAAATACATGTGCAGTCTATCTCTCGTGACAAAGACTAACATGAATTATGGCTAGTCCGTGCAGCCAGGTTCCCTTTGCCTGAAGAGGCTGTTGCACTTTTCAGCTGCCAAAGAACAGTGCTTTCCTACTGTTGCTCAGACAGACAAACCACCACCTTCTCCGCAAAAGCTGGGAGCAGCAGCTAGTCAAAAAGGAGGGTGCGAAAAGAGGCAGAGACTAGGGAAGAGAGCTGCAGAAACTCCCCCAAACTTTCTTTCTTACAAGTACATTCACTACCTCATGGATGAGAGGCAGGAGAAAGCTTTCTCTTTCGTTCCTACATTTCGGAGGAGTTTATTTCAAAGATAAACTTGAACTGAGACTGAGAACAGTTTGCCAACTGTTCTCTCCCTTCCCTCCAGTTTGCACCAGTTTCTCACTCCAAACTAGTTTATTTTCTCATTGCCAGTCCTTGTTTTGCTATGGTTAGTGCTTCAGCTCCGAGGTTACCACCAGCAGCACAGCTTTCAGAAGCAGTGCCTGTATTTCATGTCCCTCTCTCAGAGGCAGCTCTGACACCAGAGACACCTGCACAGAGGAAGCAGTGTGGAGAGGACCAGGTGACAGCAGAGGACCAGGTGTGCCTCATCCTTTCCTTCCCAGAGCAGGCACAGGAGAAGCGGACTGGTAAAAGCAGGAGACAGCAGTAGCACAGAGTAGAGACAGCCTGCAGGGAGGAGCTGAGCAGGTGACTTTCTGAGAATTAGCTTCTGTACCTGACGCACGTGTTCTGCTCCTGAGGGAATGCCACTGGCTGCCAAAATAACAGCGTTGTTCAGCCCTTTTGTCCCTAGAGCACCTATGTAGGTGCTCCTTTTCGAACCACACTGAGGGCAGGGGCCTGAAAACCAGAGTTCCAGAGCAGTACTTAACTTCTGTAAATGAGAACAGGTCTCCTGTAATTGATTTCTTCCTGGATCATACTGTTAATTTGCATAACATATATAGCTGCAAAAATTAACCATATGTAATCCAGATTTTGGCTTATTAAAGACCCCACAGAAATGTTTTACAACACCGTTGAAACTGAATGTTCCTGAAAAGTTATGCAGTCATCAATATTAGTTAGATCGTGCAGGGGGTTTTATCCTATTATACAGCACTTGTTCAATTACAAAACTAAATGATGTTAAGTAGCTACTCTGTAACACTACAGAGACTGTCAAATGCTGGTGGTGGGAAAATTACCTTGAAGTTAGCCTTTGTCTACTTGGCTGGAGCTCTTTTAAGAGCTAATCACTTACAGTTTTACATACAGCTTGTGTACTTTATGCTTAAAGGGTCTATAAAAAGGCACAGTGCCAATATAGATTTATAAAACATGTTTATGAGGTTTTCCACTAGTCATATGAAGATTTACATAAGCTCTATTAACCATGATTTTAAAGCAGTACCATCTTAAAAACTCCAAAACAGTTTGATTCATTTTCCCTTCACATAGGCACATCTTACTAAATTGCAAGGCATCAATGCAAACCAGGCACAGGGATATTCTGTATTATTCCCTACTTTTGAATAAACTAATGAAATTCAGTGCTCTTCTGACTGTGACAAAGTGGACTATGGAATAAGACCCTGGAATTTTATTACTGCTCATTCAGGCATTGGGGAATTGAAATCTCTCCCAGTACAAATCCTGGGTCTAGTAAAATTTCATTAACAAGCATATGTTTACAGATCCCTACAGACAGCTGGGCTATGGAAGGCATCATGAACCTACTGCACATGTAATTTTTAGGTACCTACCACCATCTAGAGGAAATACACTGTACTGCCTAAACACTAGCACTAGAAACTTTATTGCTATTTAAACAAGCAATTATCAAAGAAAACAGATGACCCTTAACATCTACCCAACTATGTTGCCTGTGCTGTTCCACTCCCAACCACCCCACGGTCTGAAGAGAAAGGCCCCCTTTTAGTTCCAGCAGCTCCCCCAATTGGGCTTTCATCTCAGACAGGAAAAACAGAGTGAGATTTCCTCTTTAAATAGCGTTTTTAAAAAAAATAGCTAATTGAATTGCACTGAACATTATTAGACCACAGCGATAACCTTTTTCCTTGTTTATAAGGCTCCTGGGCTAGTGTCAGCAATAGCTACTCTGACTTCTACTTGTGTCCAGCTTGCATAAACATCCCTGTGCCAGGATGCAATGTCCGGTCAGCCGGGCTGGAGAGGAAGCAGACACAGGCCGTGACCCCGCTGCCTGTGCCAGCAGCAGCCCTGTGCTGCCCCACCTGCTCCCACAGCCCATTGGCCCCCAGCACTAACGCCATAGGGATGGCGGGAATGAGAACACCAGTTCCTCCTGCTCCTCAAGTCACAAAGAAACAGGCTGGCAAAGCAGAAGTGGCACCAGTCTTCAGCTAGTTTATGTAAACCCAGCCATAGACAGCAGATCTAAAGAAACAGATATGGAAAACCACCAAATCCTATGCAAGTACATATGTGTGTTTTTTAGTTGGTGCACAGGAACAAATTAAAACTTGGACTTTTAAATAATTTTTTTTAAACTGACCTGCATATTTTTACTATTTGTACTTTCTTTTTTCATCTCTGGTTATTTCTTTGGGCAATGACAACAGATCATTTGTTTTCATATGCAGGCTGCAGCAGCAGCTCTAAATGCAAACTTCTAGAGGAGCCTGTGACACTTAAACTAAACAGAAGTAAAACTCATAGAATAATTTATATGGAAAAGAAAAAATAAACAAGTGAAAGTAAACAGAAGAGTTCAAGGGCAGACACTAGGTCAAATTGCAATGAGTGCGTAGATTTTACTACCAAAAAAAATCCGGAAGTGAGTATCAGCTATCAAGCAGAAGACGCTCAAGCCACTCTGTGCCAGCAGAATAGCAACAGGGGCAGTGCTGGTGCAAAGAAAGATACTCTCCACTTCTTATCTGGGCCACAGAGCACTCTAGTCCTCTTAAAAAGGGTGTTATTTCTCTGATGGAGTTATTTGAGCACTCCTACACTGTTCTTCTACCTACTGTGCTTCAAAAACCCAGTATGGAAAATCCTGACACTTGTGCACAGAGAGACTACATTTTCCCTGCCATTTACCTATCAGCTACTCAGCCTGAGCTTTTACACAGAACTGAAAGTTCAGAGCACACAGTTTTGCTACCCATGAGCGCTTCTTTAGTTAGGGCTTTTTATTCACACCCTCCCCCATCCCATAAAAAAGACAGACCTGAGCAGACCTTTGCCCATGTCAGTACACAAGGGCAAACAAAATTGTTCTTTGCAAGCTCTGGCTGCATATATCAACACCCTGTTCGGACAGATCCTTAACTATCCTCTGGACAAGGATCCACACAGAAGGACAAAATAAAATAATGCCAGGACAGGACAGGCCCTAATACACAAAGAACTGATGTGTGGATTTTTTATGCATATGTGTCTTCCTACTTCTCAGATCTAGAAACCTGTTTATGGCATTTTTCAGACTCTCAAAGAGTTGGAAGGAGGCACTGTCCTGATATTTCACTCTTCTACCAGATAGCTCTAGCAAATGGAGAATGAAGGTATGGAGCAGTATCTTGAGTATAAGATCAACTCAATCAGGAGGAAATTCCTTCATGTTCAAATTATACGCAACACACAAAACATCGTATTTTTTTCAAAAACTTTGGAAAAACAGTAAGCAAATTCTCTTTTTAAAGAATTGGGACTTGAAGGAAGTGTTGTTCAGCAAGAGGAAATATTGAGGGGTGGGAATGTAGCCATTTCATCCAATTATAAAACCAGCATCACTGAATACCGAAACAACTCAGTATCTTTCATCCCTCACCACAATTAAAAAAAAAAAAGGCTATTCTCTTTGAAGTACAAATACGTTGCTTTTATGACTGATTATCTCAGGTTTTACAGCATGACTGCCTGCAAAACCTTCTGATAAGAAGCAAAGAAGCAATTACCACTCTGCACACACAACACACCAAGACTAGGGAGAAGATTACTGAAAGGAGCAGAGGAATGGCAGCAAGAAGAGCGAGAAACAACATTTCTGCTGATGTTTTAAGCCACCCAGCCATTTTCACTCACAGCTGGTCCTCCTTGCCCTGGGAAGCCCAGTCCCTGCTCCCAAGAAGCTGCGGCTTCAAGGGGAGCCAGCAGAGGTTTTGGGGAGCAAAGCAGGGCAGGAGTGCACATGCCCTGACACTCATGGAGTGGGGAGGGGGCAGTGCCTGCCCCCGTCTCACACCTGAGCCTCGACACTACAGCCTTCAAGCAGGCGAAGACAAACTTTTTCACGTCTTGTGAACAACAGCGTGTATCTTATAAACTACAGTGATCAGTGGATGGGGAGGAAAGGAAGACTCCTGTCTGCGTAACACGCTCCGCACCAACTTGCATCAAGGACATAGGTGAGATGGGGGAGCGGGGAGACAGTTCACTGTGTTACAACTCTTTAGCCTGAACTTGCTCACTCATACGATTCGAGATGGGAACGGTGGCCCTGCACAGGCACCAGGTCATTGCTAGTGGTCATTGACAGGTATTCCCTTCTCCCACATTCCCACTACCCCTGCATCCATCCTCCCCACAGCTTTTCACCACCAGCCTGCACGGGAAGTGAATTCTCCAGCAGGCTTGCAGTCTGAATGCAAACCAGACAGGTTTAAGATTATCCTATTGCCATTTTGCTCAAATTCATAAGATGTGAATTAAGGCACACAAATGTAAAGGTAATGTCTCAAATTTATGACTCAGGAATACCGACTTGCCCATCTAATGACCTCTGTTTCTATGTGGATGATAAAATATGAATGCATGTTAATAGGTTCAGAGAGTCCCAAAGCCACTTGGAAAACCCTTTGGAAGAACTGCTGTATGTTCTTCCATAGATTGTTTCAATACAAAACTGTTTCAAACATCTCTGTGGGTTCTGAAGACCTTTTTACTTTTCTCGCCCACAAGTTGTTTCAGTAATACATAAATTACATTTTACTACCTATATAATCCCAAGCTGAGTCAGTGTGCACTGCTTTACATTGACTGAGACAGAGAGAAAAACTGTCCCCCTCTGATACTCTCCATCTTGGGAGGGGGAGACACAAGACAGGCCTGTATTTTAACGAACATGCTCAGAAGTAAAAAATGAAAACTAAGCAGAAAAACCTCTGCTGATGGTTATTTAGCCCACACCAATGTATACCTGATTCTGCAGCACACAAGGCTGAGCAGTTTAGAGAAGAATCTCTTTTTCTTTGCCCACTTACCACAAAACAGTGTCATCATCTAAAACAAAAATTCCTGGATCCCTGCAGTGTAATTTGCGGGTTTTATGTATGCAGACATTTTAACAGAGCCCACAGGATAACTGAACACAATTTACATGGGTTCCAACATTTTTTCAGGATGGCTGAATGGTACTGTCTATCCAAGCAGCAGGCTGTGTAAGCGTTAGCTTCGTGGACTGTGATAATAAACAAAGCATCTGGAGCAGGCCGCATTTGAATTTCAAAACAGAGCAGCTTACTCTTTGCTGTACTTCCCTGAAGGCTAGACCTGGGATGGGTATTTTGCAAATGCTAAATGTCACAGATAAGTACGAGGAAGAGAAAAAATTACCAGCCGTTCCATCTCCTGCTCCCGAAGCCGCTCTTCCCTCTGCCTCCTGTGATAGTCCATGAGGTCTTCCCTTCCTGAAATTGAGCTAATGCTGTTCTTCCGCTCTCGCATGGACGTTTGCAAAGAATTTGGTGTCTGTCTGTAACTTTCCTGATCTGGGTCATCAAGTTCCATGGAACTGGTGGAAAGGTTTCTTCGGACAGAGAATGACCTGTCAAAATCCACTGGGGAGAAAGAACTACTGGGACTTGTTCCTGAGAGTCCAAGTCTATCAAAATCATCCGGGAGATATGGGGAAGAAGGTGCTAAAAGCATCTTTTTAGCAATTCGAGGGCTTGCAGGAATGCTAAGAGTTGAACTGACGTAGGGATTACTCCCAGAGACAGAGTTTGCATGTGGTGAAACCCCTGAGCTGCAAGAAGAAAAATTCAGGTAATTATCAGCATCGAAAGCATTCTGAGGTAGATCTTTTTCTCCAAGTTTTTTCCTTTTACTATTACCCAGAGAGCTTCTGGGGGGCAAACTTAATGGCACCAGCTGGTTTTCTGTTGATTTATAAAGTCTGGGTAGGGAACGGCTGTACATTCCCATATGACTTAGAGATCCACCAGAGTATTTCCTAGGCCGTGAACCCAGAGTTTCCATCATCACATCCTTGTACTTAATTGGCTTTATGTGAAGGGCCAGACTGTTTTCAGCATTCATTCTCCTGCCTTGCTTTGGGCTGGAAGGCATGCTGGCTGCCCCAGAACTGCTACCGGGTGAAAGCACCAGCTCGTTCCCCGAGCTTCCATTCCACATAGTCAGGAGAGAGCCCGAGATCTTCTTTGACTCCAGCATTCCTGGGAAGTAGATGTTGTCATAAGATTTATTTCTCTGACTGTACTTTGAGTAGTTAAGCTTATCCATGTGTCCAAGGGATTTTTCATTTTCTCTGCTGGCAAGAATATCAAAATCTGTCCTTCTTGAACTATATCCACTGAGGGATGGAGACATGCCTGATATGGAACCCAAATGCTTTACAGAGATGCTTTTATCTGGAAGATATGGGCTTTCACAGGGCAACTGCTTGCCTCCTTGAATTTTGTTAATAGAGTGTGTATTTTTAACACTGGAGGAAGGATTAGGTTTAATTGGCATAGGTTGTGAAAGGGTTAAATAAGAGCCAGCATAGTCCCCATTTGTTTTAAATTTAAGAGTTGATGAATATTTCTTCGTGTTGAGGTTTTCCATAATATCCTGGAGACCATTTTCAAGGGAATTCACCACAGAACCCTTTCCCAAACTAGCATTTTGTAATTCCATCTGTTTTTGTGAGTGGCTATAGTCTGCCATAATGTTACTGGAATCTGTAAAGAAGACAAAACAAGAAAAAAAAATTTAGCAAGTAAGTAGCCTCCTGCATGTGCATGCCTGCAAAATAACGTGAACACTTTCTGCAATCATTACTGTGCTTGTAATAAATGTGTCTCTAAATGATCACTAAGCAAAGGAGGAGATGCACAATTTTCCCATCTGTTCCTGCAAAAGATGGGAGACTGAAAAAGAAAGGGTAGGAGCACAAACCCATACCCAAGTCAGCAACACAGCTGGAAAGAGGCTAGATTCTTTCTTTGCTGTCCTGTCCACTGCAGGAGCCTGTGGTTCAACTTTTATAATCCTGAGCCTCTTAAGATATCCATGAAGTAAGGAAGAATTATTGTCCTGATGTTTTACAGCTGAGGAATTGAGGTACAGGGACAATATGCAAAGCAGAGGGCAGAGTAAAGAACCCAACTCAGGTCTTCCAAGGCCAAAGACATAAGATACTCCTGTGGATCACTCCTTCCTTTAATTTGTGCAGCTAGTGCATCTGAGCCCTGATAGACTAGTGAGCTCAATTTAAAGCTCAGTAGGAGTTTGTCACCTTTCTGCTTACTTTGTGGATGGTCCTGCAAAGCTTAATGGGAAAGTACAAAACCAAGGCACATTTTTCAACGTGTTTCAGCTCATTGCTCTAAAAATACAAAGCTGTAACTACATCTCACCACAATTCTTTGGTTAAAAGATAACCTTAAGGAAGTAGAATGCTAGGCTGCATGACTTCATTCAAAACAACAAAACCACATGGCTATTAAAAATACTGATGGGGGTGAAAGTTACAGATCCTGATGATTGTTCAGAAATCTAATTTATACTCAGGAAGAGAGCACAGACCAAAAAAGCCTTTGCTGTGGTGGATGTTATGGTTCAACAATAAGTCAAGCTCCAGCCTACAGTTTTGAGCTCCACTTTGCCAAAAGCAAAGAAAGGAATTCAGCTCCTGACAGTGCCAGTTCCTGCAGGAGATAAACAGGACCCTCAGCAGGCTTACACTTAGACCTCAGCTGATGTAGAAATGACACCATTAACGTTTACAGCAGCTCATGGGATGTGCTAGTCTACACTTTGAACTAATAAAGCATTTCTGACTGTCAGTTCCTGCAGTGCCAGCAAGTGCTGTTTCTGACAATAAGGGTCAAATCTGGGATTTACTCTTGGCTCACATTTCACCTGTGACTTCAGCTTCCTCATGAGAAACTGAATTTCAGCTTGTCACTTGGTGGGAAAACCTAATGTGTAAAGTGCCCTTAAAGTCCTCGGAGGCAATAGTTCAGTCCTCTCCCAAGTACCACTTCAGGCAATTGTATGAACAAAGAGACAGAATTCAGGATTCCTGTCTGCCACCAGAGCTCATATGACCTGGTTTCATTGAGAATCACTAGGTTCCCATCTTGTGGAAGGTGGCAATGTATTCTTCACAAGGGTCCTGGTCTCCAGGACCTTCCTTGTTAAGAAGGCAAAACACCATGGAATTCGCCACTGTCCAGGGCATCACAGGCTGCTGCACAGGCTTCCTCTGTGCCATCCAACAACAGGCTCTCCTCCATTAGTAAGGGAAAAACCCCTAAGTTTAGGAACAAAGGTAACTACCATTATTAATGGAATTGAATAGGCAGAAGATAAAAGGAGCCAGCATTAGGGGACACGAACGCAAAAATCAAAGTAAAATAAAACACCTTCTTGACCATAGTGGACCTGACTAAGCAGTTGTTAATTACAAGCTCTGGTAGGGGCCAAAAACATTAACTCGCACCTTCAAAACTAAACCTCAAGTCTACCTCTACACAGAATTAAATATTTTTATGCTTGCTGTAATTATGGGATTTGTATTGTATTTATAATTTTAACACACTTATGATGATGATACAACTATCTAAGTTGCCTTTGAACCAGTGAGTTCACAGAGTTCTCCATCACACCATCACCACTTAGAGCAGTGAAACTGCAGTTCCTTATATTGTGATATTTTACTTGACATTTTTTGGCTGTTTTCATAAATTTTGATAACAGCAATGATGAAATTCAAATGAACAAAAGGATAAATGTGACCCAAATTCAAAAGAAGTCTTGTCAGGACAAGACAACATCATCTGGAAAAATCAAACATTCATCATCTTAGTGGTGTTTTAAGGAAGAAAAATAAGATGTATAAGTTATTTAAGAGCCCAGATGTAAAGCACAATGTATTTGCCTTTTATACTTTAACTTCCATTGTGGAACAGACCCTAATTTCCATCTCAGTCTCTCTTTCTCTTCCCCTCTTCCAAATCTCCCTTAAAACTGAAATCTAATCTCCTATGAAAATTGTACTGTCCAAACCTTAACTAACACAGCTAAGTTCAAATATTTTTGCATAAATTTCACTGGCTCCTCTATAAATAGCCTGGCAGACACTTTAATTGGACATTAATAATTGTTCATTACTCCCTTGCAACAGCAGTAGGGCACATTTAATCCTACAAAGACTGGACGCTTTTGCCAAAAACCAAGTTAGCTCATGGAAACTTTCATTCCTGTTCACCACAGCAGTGAAGGGTTCATTGTACTTGAAATCCAAACAAGTACAGTAAGAAAAGGTCACGATACCTTCCTGTAGTCACTGCAGTTCAGCTTTTCTCTACTATCCCTTGCGCCAGTTCTGCGTTTTTGTTTCCAGCACCACAGAGCCCGCAATCATAGAGTTAAATCTCAACTGGAGGACAGTACATGTTTAAATAAACCACAGCTGCTTCCCACCAACCAGATCTTGTTTGTTTTGTTTATTTCTAGGATAATGTTTGAGTAGAAACTTAATGAATATGCCAGGATCTGTTATACATCCTGGCCGATGCTGTCTTTGCATGCAGCTATAGAGACTGAAGATGGGAGCTTCAGCTCCTGACATGCCCTGAACCTATCCTGCATCCAGGTCAGCCCCGGCTTTCATGCTCAGCACAAGGGTCCTCTGTTTAGCAAAGTATTTGCTGCCCGGAGCTACAGAAGGAAATTCTTCTCATTTTTTATATGTATTTTATTTTCCCCCCCTCATTCCCTTTCTTCCTTTCCGGAGTTGTTTAGCTGGGGGTCACTGATATCTGTTCCAGACAGGCATTAAAGTGACGGGGGAGGGTTGGCTGTCTGCAGCATATCCAGCTGTGGCCTTGTTCTGCCTGGTAAATGGACTTAGACATGGAATAAGAACAGAGCACCGACCTTATCCGTGTATCAGGAGAATTAGAGGGCCAAAATCAATTAAAAATTCTGAAAGATCTCAGTGTATTACAAACAAACTTCATTCTAATTGATTACCTGATCCAACATTCTGGAAGGCAGAGAGGTTACTTCTGTTTGGCATCATATTTCTCTTCTACAGGATGGTTAAAATGACACTAATTTGAGTGAACCAGATAAATTTTGACCTGCAAAAAAAGTAAAAAAAGAAAAAAAAAACCCACACTGTGTTAAGAAGTGTATTTCGGGAACATTTTTTGAGTGCATAATATAGAACACAATTGACTTTTCTTATGGTAAAATTTCCAGAGACAACTCAAAAAGAAATACATTAAAAGATATTTGGAAAAGACACTCCATGTTTAATGTGGAGACTGTGAAAAAAAACGGCCAAACCTGCCTGCAGTTGGTTTATCAGCTTAAAAGTACATGTAATTTGTTTAGATAACCAGTTATTATCTGTGTATGACTCTGTCCCGACTCTGTACAGGCTCTGTACCAATCACAGCTCCTGAGTTTTGTCCGGGATCCTGTGGCTTCCTTAAGAAATAACTAACAAGGTTGCACTTCACTGCTGAAGATTTTATTTTGAAAGCCTATAGCCCAAGTCCAGCCCACGCAACACCAGCCCCCTGCAATCATGAATAAACCTATGCAAAACCAGGTATGTGATCCAAAACGCAGAAAATGTTTCAGCATGCAATGATTTCTGAGTTTCCAAAGAAGCCAGACTAGGAATGCAAAGGGATCCCTGAAAGCTTATTTAAGATCAAATTAAAAATTGATATGGCTTCAAAAGAGACTTGGTTTAAAAGAAATGCCAAAATTAAATCCCAGCCACTAAAAACTAAAATTAAATCTAAATCCAAATAGAAGACCTCTAGTGAGTTGCTCTATTAAAAGATTTATTTATTTTTTATACACATCTGTTTTTAAAAGGTTGACAAAATTTTTTTTTTAAATTGCATCAAGTGACAAAATTAACGGCAACCATCTGTAGGTCCTCTGGGCTTAGGTCTGGACAAGCAAATAGAAACGTGTCAGAAAAACAATTTGAGAATGGAGACAGATGTCTGGGGCTGTCTAGAGACAAGCCACCTATTTAATTAACTGCAGTCATCACAGCCCCAAGGTTCCAGATCTGTGATGCACAGACTTTCCGTGCCATGCTTTTTCATGTTATTCTCCTGGGAGGACAGACCTGGGAGAAGGGAGCTGGCTGCTGATCCTTGCAGAGGGAGGCTCCTTCACTCTGACCTCTGGCTTTTGCCTCACCTGGCTCCCCGCAAGCTGCTCTCCCAAGGGGGGCCAGTCCCTGTCCTTTCACTCTGCTCCCCCAAGAACCCCCTGTGCTGGCCTCACTTTGCAATGCTTTCTCTTTCTCTGTAGAGGTCATTTCTCAGTCCCAAGGAAAGTTTCAACCCCACTGTGCACGTTCTGCCCCTCACAGCAAGATGCAGCTTCCTCCAAGATTACATAACCCATCATTCCCCGAAAATGGCACTACTCTCCAAGGACCCAGGGAAGGAGACCCCCCTAGAGCGCTGCAGCTCCTGAGGGGACTCATCCACATGTCCAGCCTCTCCAGCACAACAGGACTGAAATTCTCCAGAGCAACTGACGGGAAAGAACCCAGGCAGCAGAGAGCTTTTCAACCCAATTTTCATCCTCAACAGGTCATTTTATTGACATGAAACATTTACCATCCTTTTTACCTCATTTGTCTTCCAACCCATGGACAGACCCCTTCCCTAATTCCTTCCAGCTTGCCTCAGATCCTCCAAATTCAAAGCCTGCATAGCATCCCAGGCACCCAGCTTTGCTGGAGCAGGGCTGGGGACTGCCCACGGACCCCTGGCACAGCTGCAGCTACAGGCAGCAGACCCCAGCAAGAGGTGACAGTGGCTCTCCCACATGTCTGCAGACCAAATGCAGAAGGATCAGGACACAAATCCACTACTGCCACTATGTTGACACCTTGGCATATTGCATGTGTCATATCTATTAAAAATACTGCATTTTGTACCCAGAGGTTGCCAGAAAAGAATCAAAAATTTAACTTTTCAGGCCATGTTCAACTTGACACAGAAAACTCGTGTCACTCATCATGTCATGTTTGTCTGCAACAAAGATGTCACTGTATCATTGAACAGAAAAACCAAACATGGACAACTTAGACCTAGAAGATGGAACAAAGGGTTGATTAAAAAGACAGGAAGATTCATTGCATTTCCCATGTCTCTAACACTGCTGCTTTATGGTTAAGATCACCAAAAACCCCATCCTTTCTATCTCATGAGATGACAGCTATCACTTAATCAATATGACAAACATTAAGGAGAGCACAGCTGAAAGGGAAGGGATTCTATGCAGTTAAAAACTGAATCTTTGATTCAATTTGGTGAATACCTGGGTTTGCTAATAACCTTTTTAAAGGTTAAATATTTATATGGTTTCATTTCAGATTTGAGAACTCATTACACATCTCTCTTCCTAGAGGATGAGAGATCAGAGAAGACATCATTTAGTAATAATTGGATTTGAAGGAGAGAAGAACTTTTTAAAAAACTTCCCACTCTGAGCAAAACCAATAAACAATCGATGAATTAATGAGCTAAGGTAACAAACAGCTCAAAATCCACAGTATACGTGCTCTCATGAAATAATATTCTTTCAGATGAGGTTAGGCAGGGCCTCCAGCAAGGCTGACTCTCGTTACAGAGCACATGCACGCTCTGCCTTGTCTGGAACGAAGCAAAATGATTTCATCTGGGATTTATAAAGTCATCTGAAGTGAATGTATACAGCATTACCAATCATGTTTCATCTCTACAGTGCCCAGGCCAAATTAAGTTTGTTTCACTAACGACCAGAAGAAACAGTGATTCACAATTCAAGCAGCGAGTCAAACAAAGGATTCCAGTTTTAAGATATTATAACACTGGGTGGCTTTACAGTAAGAACTCCTTTCCCTTGTGCATGGTTAACCCCAGCTGGCAACTCAGCCCCCCCAGCTGCTTGCTAACCTCCACCCAGGATGGGGGAGAGAATCATAAAAAGGGGAAAACATGTATTAAATTAATTACAGTTTGGTAGATAAAGCAAAAGTCATGCACACAAGCAAAGCAAAATAAGGAATTAAACCCCTAGAAAAGCAGGGTTCCATCACTCTGAATGTTCCACCCCCTTTTTCCTTCTCCCAGCTTATATGCTGATTATGATGCCATATAATGTGGGATATCCCTTGGGTCAGCTGTCCCAGCTGTGTCCCCTCCAAACCTCTCATGCCCCCCCAGCCTTCTCACTGGTATGGCATAAGAAGACAAACAGTCCTTGACTCAACAGAAACACTACATAGCAACAACTAAAAACATCAGTGTGTTATCAACATTATTCTCATACTAAATCCCAAACACAATGCTGTAACAGCTACGAGGAAGAAATGAACTATGTCCCAGCCAAAACCAGGACACTTCAGTGCAGGAGCCAAAAGCTGCAGCTAAGCCAAACCACAAGTACACTACCTGTGTGCACAGCACTTCCCAGCATTTCATCCACTGATTTAGGGCGAAGGTTTTCCCAGCACATAAGCTTCTCACCTCTTCTTTACTTCTGCCTGGGCTGATACCCACCTCCCTTTAGCAGAGTCTGCTCTGGCACCCACTTTTCTCTTATGTTACCAATCAAGTGGGTTGCAGTGCCTCAGGCATCGCTAAGGCGTTTCTCTGACTGAAAATAAACAGTCAATTTTAAACAAAACTCTCAAACTTGGCGATCTTTCTTTTAAGGCTTTTCTGCTCTTCATTGTTTTTTCATTTTCAGTTTCTCGGTGAACATTAACAGCAGCTCACTGCAGCTCCTGGCACCTCTACTATCTCTAACATTTCTCTTCAGAAACTCCTACAGCAGTGTATTGCCACTCTTGGAAAACAGAGGAAACCCCAACTGATGGAGGGTGAGGACAAAAGCCCATCATTGGCACCGTCTGCGCATCATTAGAGTTTCCTTTGTTCTGCAACAAGATCTTCAAATTATTAGAGTCTGTTTCAACTATTCCAATAAAACACACACTGTTTTGGAAACAAGAAAGCCTCTTGAATTTTCACACTCTGAACAAAATTTGGTGAATGAGTGCTGATGGCTTCAGTGCCTGGAGATTTCATTTTCCCACAGTGTAGCATGCCTACGTGCATAATCAGACTGCTCCATTACCAGGCTGATTTACCTTTTTCCTGCATAATCTGAGGACAATGTACTTAAGCCTGATTAAATCAAACCTGTTCTAATTCCTGACTTACTCTGCTTATTTACAAACAAAAGTCTTGATAGACTCAATCTGATGGCAAAGTAAAACTCACTGGAATCTACTGTTTACTTCCAAAACACTTAAGTGGAAGTCCATCTTTCCTCAAGCCCACTGTCAAACTAAAACAATATATTCACAGAAAGGCACCTGCATAATTTTGTGGAGATTCTGTACCCATGTATGGACACATCCTTAAGAGACAGCAAAGCCAAAAACGGGACAACTCAGCAAGGCTGTGATCTAAAGGTTGCCTTAAACATCCTTCTTTATTTCCTCCTCCTCCTCCCCGCCCCCAACATAATACACTAGACCCCAAGCTACAGCTAATTTCCTGCCAGCATAGCCCTGAAATCTGCTCAATCCCTGTCTTTTCAAGATATAAATCCTGCAACACATAGATCCCTGCATGCAAGTGAGCACAAGGTCTGGTTACAGGCAAAGGGTGTTTTAGTTCCTAAAACTCACAGCTTGGCACCTTCAGCAACACTAAATAAATTAAAAATCAAATATCTGTGAATCAGATTTGATTAAGGCACTCCCTTGCAATCCTGCAGGTTTCCGATGTGGAAAAGGGAGTGGCAGAGGAAGTCGCTCTTACAGCCTATCTCTTCCTCTGAGAAATTATCATGTTGGATATCGGAGAAGGAGGAGAAATAAAACAGGGCAACAGAAAACATCCTAAATAACATTATCTCCCTCACAAACCACACATATTTTACACTAATAACCCATCCAACTACTCCAAAAATAGCACTTAAATATGACATTTTTAATTACTCTGTCTTACTGTTAAAACATGATTCTCTCCTATTTGATAAGGATTGATGTTGTAGGCATTGTCACATCAATTGCTCTTTCCAGTAGACGGACATAATCATTTTAATCAGGTCACGACAACTGACAATTTTAAATGCGCATCAAAAATGAAAACATTCATTACCACGTAAATACTACAGTTGGGTGACTACAAACTGAGGGTCGAGCCATTGACGAAAGAGACACAAACAAAAATGCCAGGGAAAATGTTGACGCTTTATAACTTTTGTGCCATGACAGCTACTCTTACCTGAAACTGAAACTGTTAAAGCATTTAGATTCATTTCAATGAATCTAAACTAATTGCTATGCATTTGGTAGGACAAGAGACTAGACCACCTACTCAAACAGCATTACTTTAGCAGACTTCACTGCCTCCTCCTTATCTTACACTCACAAAACCACCGTCTCATCTGGAGTAGTTCACTGAGATAAGGTGAAGGAAGAAGGAGAGTGAATTCTTTTCTTAAACAAAACCCACAGACAGGTAGAAACATACTAAAAGAGATTTCTGTTAAAACAATAAACTCCTTTCATCATGCAGAAAAACGGGGTTGACAGAGGACAAGCCAAACTCCAGTCATACTCATCTTTTCAATTTTGGTACTTTTCTGGTAGTTAAGCTCCAGAGCCAGTTATCTGACCCAATGACTCTATCATCTCCTGACAGTAGCGACAAGCTCCGTGGTATCATTCTGACACTACTTCATTAACTCCTTTCCTATTGAAAATTTGAGTATACTCAAAAGATTTGCAAACTGAAACTTTAAAGTTTCACACAGAAGTGGCAAGTAGAAAGTTCTCCTGGTGGGCTGTGACTGCTTACTGTGCAGACTAAGAAAACCCAAAGCAAACAACATAGCTGCTGTAGAAATAAATACACTTAAATACTCTACACCAATATAATTCTCACACCTGAAGCCCAAGAAATACAGACTTTCTTCATGTAAAATTTCAGGAAGGGGATTGAGTGCAAAACAGTTGTATCCAAATTCATATCCTACAGGAGCAGAAATTCTCACTGTACAAGAGCAGAAAGACCTTAAAGAGAAGTTTCTCTGTTCCCATCCTATTTGACATGACAAACTTGCCCCAGGACACCCCTGACAAATTCAATGAGAGCAGGTAGGTAAGGCCCAGAAAATCTAAGGAGACAGAAAAACTTATCAGAACAGCTTCAAATATCATCCTCTTTTTTTTTTTTTTTTTCTTGGATGACCTTACCATTTTTCCTCCATCTATTGCATTTTCCCACTCTCAGGCAACCTTTGTCCACGATCTGCTTTCCTCTGTGCTGATTTCTTTCACTGCCACTTTGTGCCTGTCACTTCCTTCCATTAATCGGTTCTCTCCAGCGCCCACTTATTCTGACAGCTTCTGTCTCTTGTTTCACTCATCCATTTCTCCTCAATTTGTCTCCTTCCTGGCATGCTTGCCCCATATTTCCGAACGTCCCCTCTAGCTCTTTAACGTTTCTTCATTTCCCAGCACTCTCAGGGCAGCAAGCATGCCCCCAGACTAAATGCTTCTCATCACACTTGCTTGGCAAACCACACCATGACAGTGACAGCTCAAGTGGCACCGGACGTGGCTGCTGTGCTACCAAGCCATGGGTCTGCCTGCACCAACACAGGGCAGCATTTACCAGCAGGCCTCAGGACTGAGTTCCCTTGGGCGAGGAACAGAGGTGCTGTACCTGCAGTTACACCATTTGCTATAATAAAGGAAGTTAAGTAAAATGGCTCACTTAAAAACTGACTCCACCTGCATGAGACCTGAGTAAGAAAAAACCCAAACTTGGTCATATTTACACAGTTCACTCTACCCTGCTGTCTCTGGAGGACCTTTCTTTCTACAAGGGAAAACTCCCCTTGGATTTCTATCTTGGATGTGCTCCACCAGTCTAAAACAAATCCTAAATGAACAGCTCCTGCTCAAAACACCCAGAATATCGTTTTATAGCTGCTCATTTAATTCAGTGGGAAACACTGTTTGCCTTGCTGGCCATTACTACGAACCAGAATTAACCATTCATTTTAACAAATTAAAATGGAAGAAATACACTACATGTGCAGTGAACACAGCATTAATCTCTTCATTAACAACCAGCACTTGCCCACACCCACTTTGATTATTTCAGCTTTTCTCTGGATCTTCAAGTGGAAAAGACAAAAAAGATCTTCCCATTTAAACATCTTCAGTCCTTCTGATCCAACTACAGCCTCAAGATAGAACTGCAACCTTTAGCTCACCCAATCTCCACTTCCTATCTAAACCCAAAAGACTTCAAATTTTTCATGATGGGCTTTGTTCCTTCTCAACAATAGTCAACTGATGCCTTTGACTACTTCCAAGGACCTGGCTGATAATTGTATCTGATTAGCACAGACAGTAACTGATATGGAAAAAAATGACCACTCTTCCTGTCCTGGCTGATGGCAAATATTTCCATTTCCTCAGTAAAAACAGACACACTAATGAGTCGATTTAACATTTGTAAAAATGGAAGCAAAATAAATTGCTAGTGTAGAAAAGGAACTGTGTAAAATAAACTCCATAGAAATGGTAGGGTGCTACTATTCGACAGCCCTAAAGGTATCTCTTTTTCTGTAACCCTCTTAGTTCAGACTACCCCTCCCCATGTCTGCAAAGGTAGGCACTCTCCCATCTTCTGATCACTTAATCTCCTTTCTTTCCCACTGCTTCCTTCTGCTGTGGAAAAGCTAACGCATCCTTATCGTTTGCAATTCCACTCTATCATGCCTTACTTCCTCCCATCTCTCATCCCTTCCCATGTTAACAACTTTTCTTTGAGGACATTATCTATGAGAATATAAAAAATGCAAAAACTAAAAAGTTCACTAAGCATGAAAACTTGCAAAGAAGGCTGCTCTTGTATCCCTCTTCCTTCAAAAGAGAGGGAAGGTGTGGCACAAAAATGAAATATTCACCATGTTCTGACTGGCAACATGTTCACCCAGATGCCCTGGAGATGCAGACACACAGGATTCGGGAACGTGCAGAGTCAAGGCACAGAAACAAGATGACAGGTTGACAAGATGAGCATTTGGGGGGAAAGGAACTGGTGACAAAAGCCATGTGTGTGAGATCATGCAGGCACTCAGTGGCAGGAGCAGAAAGCCTTGAGTCTTTATGTAAGCGCAGACAGTCTATTTACACTTCTGCACACGGGTAAATTCCTCAGGCAGCTTTGGGGCAGGAGGAGAAGGAGCGGGAACCGTAGTTTGCAGCCCGTTCCTCCCTTTGCTCTTGGGCACCAGCTATCTTCCCGAGAAAGCTCTGATCTCCAAGCTGAACGCACCACCGAGCGCGGGGCTCCGGGCACCGCCGAATCCCACCCAGCTGCTGACAGGGCTACTCGTGGTGGGGACTCAGGAGCTCTAAATCTGTCAGGGGACACCGAGCCCAAACCCCGATTTCCGTCCGCAAGCCGATCCGCCGTAACGCCGGGTTCCTGTTGCTAAACTCCAGCGATGCCGAGACGGCATCCACCGCCGGCTCAGCTCCGGGAACCCATCCCCGCCGGGCACGGCAGCCCTCGCACAGCCGCAGGAGCCTTTACAAGCCACCAGCCGAACAAAGGATTGCGGACAAAGAGCCTTGTCCCATGTCTTCCCCTCCACCAGGTAGATTATTGACGATGGAAAACCAAACCAAGCAAAGCCAAGCCCCGCCGTTCCTCCCTTGCTTTCTCGGACCTCGGACGGATGTCCCCGCCGCCCCCGGGCCAGAGGCTTTGTTCGCCAGCGGGGACGCGGCAGAACCGGGGGAAACATCCGGACAAAGAGGGAGCAGCGTCTGACGACGAAAGCGATAGGGAGGGAGCCCCGTCCCTTTCAGCTGCGGGGTCCTTGCGGAGCCGGGGGGCAAGGGGGGAACCCCACCGCCCCCACCCGTCATACGTGCGAGGGGGCCGGAGGCGGGGGAGTGGATGGGGGCTGGTGGCACAAACTCCCTTAAAAGTAGCCCAAAAAACGGGGACGGCTGCGAGCAGCTGAGCCGGCGTCAGCCCAGGCTCTGCGTGCCCCAGAGGGACCCTCTTCCCATTCCCGCGGGGCCCCGCCGCCTCTTCCCATCCCCGCGGCCGGGAGGGCTTCACGCACCCCGCGGGACGGCGCTTCCCCCGCACTCACCGCCGCTCTCACCGCGGGCCGGGACACCCCCGCGGGCAGAATGGTTCGCTCCCCTCAGGCCGGGGTTGCGGGAGCGGGGCTGGCGAAGGGCAGCCGGGATGGGGGGAAAGGGAGGTGGATGGACGGGCGAGAACGGGGAAACGGGCACAGGGATATCCCCGGAGGGGCCGCGATCCATAAATGTGAGTCGCCAGGCAATTTCCTGCCCGCGAGATTAGCTGAGCAAACAGGGCGGCGCTGGCAGGGCGCGGGCTCCGTTTTCCGTGCCTGGGGCTGGGGCTGCGTTTTACCTGCGCCCGCCCTCCACCTCATCTTCCTCATCTCCGGGGAAGCCGTGTTTTAGAAGGGGCTGCCCTCGGCCCTCCCGATCCCGGAGACGAGCTGGGTTGCCTCCGTGCTCTGATTGGGGCGCCCCTGGCACTCACCCAGCCCCGGGTCACACCCTGCTGTTGCCTCTGCCTGAGGTGTCCTGAGATTCAAGATTTTCTCTTACCTGAGAAGAATACACCCAGGGAAGTATGTGTGTATACATAGATATCCTCGTGTGTATACACACACGGGGCTCCCAAAGACCCTCGTCCGGTCCCCGTGCATCAACGAAGGATGCAGCTGCCACCACCAGCATTTTGCTGTTCTCAAAGCAGGAAACGGGCTGGTGAGCCCGGCCGGCCCTTGCTGGAGGGGTTTTCACACCAAAGCAATCCTATAAACCAGCACCAGCTCGGCAAAGCTTTTGCCAGAGCAGCGCGTCTCGCCCGTCCCGTGTTTGGCAAGCGGCTGGAGGTGCCAGCCCGGACCCTGCAGGGGTCCTGGCTCAGGAGGCTGCTCAGTGACAGAGGCAGCGAGGCCACCGGCGGGGTTGGAGCTGTTTCAAGGGGAAAAAAAAGGGGAGAAAGCCTCCGAGGAGGGGTCGTCCCACGCCCGGGATCACTGGGTGGGTGCTGGTAGCCCAGGGCGTATAACCAATCTTCGCTTTCCGAGCGCCTGTGCAGTGTCAGCTTGGTCGGCAAACCCCGGCGGTGAGAGATCCGAGCCAGCCTGGAGGACTCAGGGCAGTGAGCCAGAGTATCCTGCATAGCGATCTTGTTTCGTGCTGTGTGGCCTCGTCACTCTACCTTTCCCCGTTTGTTTCCCAAAGAGGAAATTCGGGAATAGCAGCACTTACCTGCTGTGCAGGGGTCTTGCAGATTGGGTCGAAGCACTCGACCAGGTAAACCACGACTACGGACTGTTCCCATGTGCCACGAGGAAGCGGAGCTTGCTGTGATACAATTCCTGCCTTACATATTCCAGGGTATATTTTACTTGGCTAGAACTGTTACTTTACTACAATAAAACTTTGTAATAACTCATTAGTATCTGGAATCTGTATAGTGACACACACAATACTATAGAACATAAAAAAAAAGCGCCCTTAACAGTCCTGGTGTCTACTGTAGTTTACTTATAAAAAGACAAGCTTTGAGACTAACTACTCTAAAAGGCCACAACCTAGGTGATCTCTTCTATGATGCCTTCACAAGCATCACAGTGCTTCATTTTCCACTAGCATTGAACCTGGCTCTTCTTTGTTCACTGAGCAAGCAAGGAGAAGTACATGCACTTAACAAATAAAAGCAATATGCCTGCAATAAATGCAGAGTTAAGGACATGCTCACAGCTGGTAGAACTGAAAATTACTTTTAATCCTGCCACAGACAGAACCAAAAGCAGCTAGCCTTCCCTTCATCTCACATGATCTTCCTTTTCCTTTTAAGTGGGAAAAAACTGTAAGTAATAGTCTACAAAAATCTCCCTGGGGAAAGTGAAGCCTAGGAGTACGGAAAGCTGCAACTTTGCTCTTGCGGTCAAACTGTTACTCTGAAGGACTTGTGATATGCTGGCTGAAATGTTCTTTCACTTACATCCTATCCAGTACGTGAGGAGGCAGCAAAGCTGGGTAAGGCAGACCATATGTTTCCCCTGATACCTGTACGCTGGGAAAACTTTGTCTAAATCAGTGTCATCTGTTACTTTTCAGCAAAATAAAAAGAAAGAATAGGACTCATTTCTAAAATAATAATAAGTACTCAAAACCAGCCGTAGCCGAGGCTCTAAAATAACTTGGTAAGTTGTAATGTTTAACAGGCAAGAGTCTGGCAATTAAAAACAGCAACCCAAAAAACCTGTCTTGGACATTTTATGAGTAGGAAATGCTTAAAAATTAGGAAACAAGTGAAACTTCATAAACTAAAGAGCTGAAAACTCTTGTTGGAACAAAAGAAGCAATGCTACTATTAAAGTCAGGAAAAAGTATATGGAAACTTGCACGAGAGCTACAAGTCATAGACATGTTCAACAGTCCACCTAGCTAGCATTAACAGTTTTCATGGCAACTGTACTGATACTTCAACTCTACTGCATATCACAGAGGCTTTTAAAATTCTCCACCCCTCAGTATGCAAGCATGCCCGATAAAAGTTTAGTTTCCATGGTAATTCATATAAGTAGAAATCAAATGTTGGAATGTTTGCAAAAAGCATGGTTTAATTAGGAGCATTGTAAATGGTAATAAAATGCCATTTTGCTACCATACTTCAATGCCACGTTTCTATAGGATAGAAGGAGAGATCGCTTCAGAACTGAAGTAATCTCTGAGCAGGCACCCACAGTCACAACCTCTGTGTTACCTGGTCCCTTACCTTTACAGATTTTATCCACATCAGGTGTGGACATGACTGCATTTCTGTCAAATGAGCCAGAGCCCACAGCTGGGAGTTGGTTCAGGCTTTATGTTACCTTCAGGAGGAGAGGCGATTCCCAGCCTGACAAATTGGTTGAGATAAAGCTTCCCATTGATGGCTGGATGCTGTTACTCCTGGCCTTTTCTTTGGTGGCAAAACTGGTCTGGTGTCTTCCATTTTGTGCCTTAACTACTTATTTGAATTCGCAGTCTATGATTTGTGACATTCTTTGGTGGGGTGATGCAATTATTTACAAAAACCAGATAATAAAAAAATATTCCAGGTGAAACCTCTTCCTTCCCAACACCTCTGCCTCTCCTGAAAAAGGTCCAAAAAGTGCTTGCATTAGAGTGATTGATGAGAAGAGAAACAAATAGATCTGAGCAGTTGTGGTTTGAGACTGAACCTCTGTTTCTTCAACCAGCATCACCAACGCACCAATGGATTATTAAATTGCACCCTTTTTGAACAAACCTGTCACAACAAATGAAGTCGTAAGGATTCAGTGCTTTCCAACATGAAACCAGAACATTTTGAACCACTTGTTTATAACTTGTATAGTAACATACGTATAGCTTGAAAATAGTAACAATGGTCACAACCAGAACTACGCGTGAAACTTCAAAGCAAGCAGTGATTCCTCTGCTGTAACTTCCTCAGACATTTTGAGGCAGTGTAGCAGGCTGGATTCTAGGTTATGAAAGAATCTTGATTTTTAAGGCTCGTTGGGAATCTCTGCAAAATCAAAAGGCAACATGGAGCATGCATTCATCAGTACCATTCTGGTGGAAAAAAGTAGTTACACTGGTCATCCTAGTTAAAAATCTAGAAATCTATTAATGCAGCACACAGTAGAAATGTATATCAGTAGTAAAATAAGTTCAACCAGTGGAGTGTTCTTGTGACTCGTCCTGAAGCTTTCTTAAACTGTCACACAAGAGCTATTTTGCCTGGGGAAAATAAGTTACATGAGTAATCAAATCTCATGCTTCAGGGCACAAGTCAATTGCTGGAAGGGTCAAGAAAAGAATTTCTTTACTCTCTTCCTTTGCACAGTTGTATACAATTTGCTAGATTGTAATTGCAAGGCAAAAAACCCCAGTTATATTTTGCATTTTTTCTGAATCATCAGACACTGGCTGCATTTGCAGCTGGATTCAGAACTTAAGAGACAGGTGTGGTAGGTGGGTTTTGTTTTTGCCTGGATTTACAGCACAGCTGGGAGGTTTGCTCTTCCTTTATGCTGACTGCCCAGCCCACTGTATAATTGTGTTGCAGAACTACCATTAAAGGGAGACTAATTTAGGCAGTTAATTTTCTTTTGATAATAAGTAGTTACCTTAAAAAAATCCCCCTGTTTATAATTGCACAACTCATAATGACTCATTTAAGTAGCAGTAGTGTTGTATCCATAATGGCCTAAAGGTATAAACCTCTCCAAGATTTGTTGGAGAGGCAACCATTTTTATTAAGCAACCAGATCATTTAATGCAATAGAAGTTCATGCTATTTCTTCATTAAATAGAGTATTTTAGTAATCAAAAGAATTTTTGCTACCGCAGGATGGACATTGCTTCAAATCACAAGAGCACTCCCCTCTTAGCTTGTGTATGGTTCTCTGTCTTCACAGCTGATTAATTGCTTCCCTTTCCTAGAATCAGCATGTGCACTGGTCAGTGGGATTGGCTTAGGGCTTCCTTAGCCAGCTTTGCTACTGCTGCTAAGCTCTCTACAGTGGTAGTAAACTGTTTTTTCCTGTACACGGGTACATTTTTGATTATATGATCTGTGAGAAAACATGTTGAAAACTACAAGCACTAGCAAAACCTTGGTCAGTGCTCCTTATAGATGCCAAAACAGTAGGAGAGCAGTTGGCACACGACATGGTGCAAATTCTGTAGCTACACTGGTTTACAATTATAGTCACGGATTAGGACAGCTAATCATTTTGTATCCAGTGGTTGGATAGATGGGTACCTTCCTTCCATAGTTGCCCCTTCTAGTCTTATCTTTTACTCAGCAAGCAATAAGCTGATTCATAAGTCCTTACATGCGTTGCCCTGGTTTTTCACTGCATGCCTTGTTCTGAACTGACAGCATGGTCAGAGTGTTCCGCGGGTGCCACCGCTGGCTCGCCGCTATCAAGGTCACTGCGGTTGCTGCCAGACTGCAAGGTGACAGT